>JADLZN010006124.1:0-192013 GCA_018155175.1 Sinocyclocheilus anophthalmus
TTGGTGTCCATGTAATTAAAAAGGCTTATAAATCATACAGAATTAAGTTTTTTGAAAATCGAAAAATGCAGAAGGTTTTCTGTGAGGAGTAGGTTTAGGTGTAGGACGATAGAAAACACAGTTTGTATAACATAAAAACCATTATATGGAGAGTCCCCGTAAACCATAAAAACCAACAACATATGTAAAGTAATGTGGGGTGTGTGTGTGTGTGTGTGTGCGACCCTGCCTGCGAAAATCCAGCTTTAGTCATTTATTTGTGATTTACTGTTTTCTACATAAAATAATCCTTCATAAAGACGTAGAACATTCTGTGAAAATATAACCTTGATACCTTTAATGTAGACTAAGTAAGGACATGTCAAACATTAATGGTTGAAATCAAACTTTGATTTTTGATTAGATTTTGAGACTTTAGCCTGGATTTCACAGACAGGGTTACATATATTAAAATTATATTTAAATGCTTTGTTTTATAATCAAAACTCTGTCATTTTTATTGTTTTCATTTTACTGTTGTGTCATATTTGATACATTTAAAAAAAAAATGTTGTATGGATAATAATAGTAAACCTAAGCTGCTTCAGTCCAGTAAGTGTTAAGTTCCTTGCACACCGAGTCTGAAATTTCGTATGCAGGTTCTATTATTTGTATTTTTTTTTTCTTAATATTTCATATTCATCCGTTCCTATCCAAAACGCTTGCTAACATATGTTGAAACACAGAAAATTGGGACTGATCGAGTTTTTTTATGACGGATGAAGTTTAGAGGCATGTTCATGTGAACGTGATTTGCAACAACGTGAGGTTGTATTATTTTTTAATATGCAAAAAACTGTTACAGATGTTCGACGAGACGTGAGATGTGCGGATCCATTTGCAAAGCTTTTATTGTGGAGAAGACAGAGACGTGGTTAAAACAGGCATGGGTCAGATAGAGGCAGACAGGTATATGGTGGGCATGACACAAGAACAGTCCTAGGGCTAGCGTGGGTCGACGATGGGCAGACAGAGTCAGAAGAGGCAAGACTAAGGGAGAAATCCAGGAAAACAGGCGAAGATCAAAAACCGAGAAAAAACAGCTGGGACTCGGCAAATGACTAGGGCAAATGGCTAAGGCAAATGACTAGGGCTAAGGCAATGACAAGGGCTCCGTAAGGTAGCTATCTCTAGGAGAGTGATAAACGCTGAAACAATACTCGGCAGAGGGAAGGGATAAGAGTGAATGTTATATAGTGAGGGAGTGATATGAAAAAGCTGGGTGAAATCAGTGTCAACAGCTGTGTGCAATCCATGCTGAGTGCAATCAGTGCAATGAATGAAGGGATATGTAGTCCGGGGTGATGTGCAACAGGGTGTAGTGCGAGAGTCAATGAAATGGAAAGTCATGGACCGAATTCGTGACAGAGCCCACCCCCAAGGAGCGGCTTCCAGACGCTCAAAACCCTTTACGATTCCGGAGGGCGGTGGAGTGGAGGCGGAACGGAGGGCCAGGTCCAAGGATAGGAAAGACCAGGGACTGAGGCAGAGCCGGCGGAGCTGAGGACCACCACAGCAGAGCAGACGGGACCGAAGATCCCCACGGCGGAGAAGAAGACCACCAGAGCCAGACAGTAGACCACCACGGCGGAGCAGAGGACCACCACGGCGGAGCAGAAAACCACCAGAGCCAGACAGTAGACCACCACGGCGGAGCAGAAGGCCACCAGAGCCAGACAGCAGACCACCACAGCAGAGCAGAAGACCACCACGGCAGAGCAGAAAACCACCACGGCGGAGCAGAAGACCACCACGGCGGAGCAGAGGACCACCAGAACCAGACAGTAGACCACCACGGCGGAGCGGAGGACCACCACGGCGGAGCAGAAAGAACAGGAAACCCCCCCGGTGAACCACACAGATCAGGAGACCATGGCGGAGACTGTAACAACGAGAGAGCAGAGACAGAAAACACAGACAGAACATTGGGGTTGATAAACAAGACTGAGCATTCAGGGGCAACCACCCTGACAGACACAAATACATAATTCACAAAAACGGCCTCCCCACCCTCACCATAGCGGGCCAGGACGGATGCGGGGGGACTCCACGACAGCCTATAGCTGTGGAACAGGACGAGCAGGGTGAAGGGAGCTCGCAAAACGCCTCTATGCTGTGGACAGCGCGAGCAGGAGCTCGCAAACGGCCATATATAGCTGGACAGGAGAGGGACAAGAGTTCATAGCGGCCTCCTGGAGAACAGGACAGGCAGGAAAGTCAGAGAAGGCTCTGGCGGAAAGGGACAGGCGGACAGTCAGGAAGTTCAGAGACGGCCTCCTTGACCGGAACAGGACAGGCAGGAAGTTCATAGACGGCCTCCCTGGCCGGAACAGGACAGGCAGGAAGTTCAGAGGCGGCCTCCTTGGCCGGAACAGAACAGACAGAAAGTTCATAGACGGCCTCCTTGGCCGGAACAGAACAGGCAGAGAGTTCGTAGACGGCCACCTTGGCCGGAACAGGACAGGCAGGAAGTCCATAGACGGCCTCCTTGGCCGGAACAAGACAGGCAGAGAGTTTCATAGGCGGCCTCCTTGGCCGGAACAGGACGAGCGGAGTGTTCATAGACGGCCTCCTTGGCAGAAACAGGACGAGCAGGAAGTTCACAGGTAGGTACTACTGACACCTCTGGAGGTTCCGCAGCGAATGCCGCCACCTCTGGAGGTTCTACACCCGTACAATCTGGAACCAGGAAAAGTTCATTAATGTTCTCCTTGGTAGGACAGGTACAAAGTTCAGCAATGGTCTCTTCGACTGTGACATGACAGGCTGAAAGTGTATTTCTGGGTGCCACCACCATACAAGGAGCTGAAGCGAGCACCGCTGCTTCGGAAGGTTCTGCAGCACGCGCATCCACCTCTGGAGAAACTGCAGCGGGCAACATTGCTTCGGGGAACACAGCAGCGAACACCACTAACTCAGGAGATTCTGCAGCTTCAGCCGCCACCTCTGAAGACCTAATAGTGGGCGCCGCCGCCTTTGGAGTTCTGTGGTGGTGTATGCAGCCCAGATACACCATAAAGCAACCCCCCATATGGAAAGTGCTGCAGACAGGGGAATGAGTTTATGAATAGAAGGGTTAGAGTGAGTGGGGTTGGGGATACCAGCTGCGCGTGCAGACACCAGCGGTGCATCCCTCACACTGGACACCAGACTGGGATACCAACGGACCGACCCCGACAATCTGGGTGCAACAGACAGGATGTGACCTGACTCTGGATGATGAGCTGTGATGCGACGTGAATCTGGATGATTAGCTGTGATGCGACGTGAATCTGGATGAATAGCTGAGACGTGGCGAGACTCTGGATGAATAGCTGAGACGTGTTGAGACTCTAGAAGGTCAGCTGTGACGTTACGTGACTCTGGACGAACAGCTGAGACGTGACGAGGCTCTGGATGAACAGCTGTGATGCGACGTGAATCTGGATGAATAGCTGAGACCTGATGAGGCTCTGGCAGATCAGCTGAGACTTGACTGGACTCATGAAGATCAGTTGTGACTTGACTAGATTCATGAATATCAGCTGCGACTTGACTTGATTCCTGAAGATTAGCAGTGACCTGACTTGACTCATGATGATCAACTGTGACTTGACTAGACTCATGAAGATCAGTGGTGACTAGACTTGAGGAGGAAGGATCAACTGTGACTTGACTTGCCTCATGACGAACAGTTGTGACTTGACTAGACTCATGAATGTCAGTTGTGACTTGACTGAACTCAGGAAGAACAACTGTGACTAGACTTGACTCATGATAATGAATGGTAACTTGACTTGACCCATGACAATCAACTGTGACTTGACTAGACTCATGAAGATCAACTGTGACTTGATTTGCCCCATGACGATCAACTGTGACTTGACTAGACTCGTGATAATGAATTGCAACCTGACTTGACTCATGACAATCAACTGTGACTTGACTAGACTCATGATCAGAAACTGTGACTTGATTTGCCCCATGATGATCAACTGTGACTTGACTAGACTCATAACTATCAACTGTGACTGGACTAGACTCGTGATCATAAACTGTGACTTGCTTTGACTCATGATGATCAACTGTGGCTTGACTTGCCTCAGGAAGATCTGTTGTGTCCGCCATTTTGCGATCAGACTCCGCTGTCGCCGCCATTTTGTGAGCGTGCTCTAGTGCGGCCGCCATTGCCAGAGTGAGTGCGGGGTCGCGTTCCTCCACGATACCCACAGTGAACGCTGACCCAGCAGTCAGCAAAGCATAGTCTATAAAGTCCTTTAGACTACAATTAAATTTACCTTCTGGCATCCATGATTTTATGGATTCATTTAGTCCATAACGGAAGATATCCTTTAAGGTGACCTCCTCAAAAGGTACCCTAAAAGATAACTCACAGAACTGAGCGACGTATTCCTCAATAGGTGAGCTCCCCTGTCGCAAATCAAACAGCCGGGTGACTGGGTCCATACTTGGCCAATGCTCCTCAGAAAAGCCGCTGGATCCTTGTGTGGCCGAGTATTCTGTTACGGGGCTGACGAGACGTGAGACGTGCGGATCCATGTGCAAAGCTTTATTGTGGAGAAGACAGAGACGTGGTCATAAAGCAGGCAGGGTCAAACAGTGGCAAACAGGTATATGGCGGGCAAGACACAAGAATAGTCCTAGGGCTAGCGGTAGGTCGACGCATGGGAGACAGAGTCAGAAGGGACAAGACTAAGGGAGAAATCCAGGAAACCAGGCGAAGATCAGAAACCGGGAAAACAGCTAGGCTAGGGCTAAGGACTAAGGCTAATGACTAGGGCTAATGACTAAGGCAAATGACTAGGGCAAATGACTAAGGCTAAGGCAATGACTAGGGCTAAGGCTAAGGCTAAATGACCTAGGGATAAGGCTAAGGCTAATGAATAAGGCTAAGGCTATATGACTAAGGCTAGGCAAAGGGACTAAGGCAAATTGACTAGGCAAATGACTAGGGGCAAAGGACTAGGGCAAAGATAGGCAAATGACTAGGGCAACTACTAGGCAAATGACTAGGGCAAATGGACAGGGCTAAAGGCAACAATGACAAGGGCTCCGTAAGGACAGATATTCTGGAGACAGTGATAAACGCTGAACCCCAATGAAAACAATACTCGGCAGAGGGGAGGGATCAGAGTGAGTGTTAAATAGTTAGGGAGTGATATGAAACAGCTGGGTGAAATCAGTGTAAACAGGTGTGTGCAATCAGTGCTGAGGCAATCAGGGCAAATGCATGGATGGGAAATGTAGCCGGGGTGATGTGAAACAGTGTGTCTGGTAGTGCGCGAGTCAAGAATTGGAAAGTCATGGACCGGATCGTGACAAAAACGTTCGGACGGGAAATTTCAGACTCAGCTGCAAAGAACTTTATCTTGAAATATTACTAACACAAATAAAAAGTTAATTTCTGCGTGACTTCATAAAAGCATCATAAGATTTCATAGTAATAACTACATATAAAACAAACACTAAAAGGCTTTTACTGCTAAAAACTATGAAGTAACAATAATAGGACGAAAGCATGCAGAAGATGAACAACATGTTTTTTGGCTTTGATTATGTTTGATCAAGTTGATCAAGTTGATAATTTAGAGGCCTTAGAAATATACACAACAATTTTGATATAGTACACTCTTAAAAATAAAGGTGCTTCACGATGCCATAGAAGAACCTTTTTTGTCTAAATGGTTATATAAAGAACTTTTAACATCTGAAGAACCTTTCTGTTTCACAAAATGTTCTTTGTGGCGAATGAAGGTTCTTCAGATGTTAAAAAGGTAAGAAAGAGATGGTTCTTTAAAGAACATTTGACCGAATGGCTCTTTGTGGAACCAAAAATGATTCTTCCATGGCATCGCTTGAAGAACCTTTTGAAGCAACTTTATTTGCACCCCCTCATTTAATGTTCAGTTCTGAGATGCCTAGTGCTTCAATAAATGAACATCTATCCAATATTTGAGTGCAATAATTAGTGTTTTTACAGTCCAGTCACATCTAATGTGTAATATTTTTTTTGTTTATGGGAAATATTTGACTATTTCAGGACATTTGTCTCAAGCAACAAGTGATATAAAACACCAATTGCAGGGCACTTGTTCCACGGTCAGCTACACTTGTAGATTAGTCAAAACACATCACTATCTCAAATAGCTCTCATAAGAAAGAAAGAAAGAAAGAAAGAAAGAAGAACGACAGAAGAAATAATGAAATTATGAAAAATCATCAGTCTCAAGCTTTCAAGAGAAAACAAAAACAGGAATATACACAGAGATCATGATGTGTCAATCAATAAGCCTAATTAGTGTATGTAAATTAATAATAATGGATTTAATGAAATAAATACTATGAGCTTATGAAAAATAGAGTGAGAGAGTAAATGTTATCCACATCTTATTTGGTAGTTTGATTGTCTAAATTCAACGAAGATGAACTGCTTTATAACTTTTTATACCATCCAAAGTCACATATTTTATTTTTCCCTTCAAGAGTTGTAGGAAAACATACGCACGCACGCACGCACGCACACACAAACACACAAACACACTCATCAAGGGAGGCTTGGAGATTAATGATACTGAAGGGGATCAGATAGCATGAGTTCAAGAGAAGAAAACACATCAAACACTTGTCTTTATCAAGCTATTCTGAGTTCAGACACAGTGCCGAAAACATCACCAAAAGTAAAACTAAGAATGTGCCCTTTCCCTTTATCCCTGAACTTTTCTGGCTCAGAAGATTCACACATCAAATGAGCAGTCTGGAGCCAAAACATCACAAACATCAAAGTTTTGGAGGATGCTACCTAACCACCTGGTTAGTGACCTGAAAAGATGAAGACTGAGAGAATATATGAGAAACACTGGATAGTGCATGGCGGCCTGGCATTTACGCTCCTACTTCCATCTGGACATCAGAAGATAAAAGACAGCGGTGGAGGAAATGGAAAGGCGGATTAGCACTCTCCAGATCTGACCGGAGGCCATACATTTTAAAGAGGCCATCTGCATTCACATAGGCTGTCTCTAAGTCACATCGTAAAAAAATTGTAGTCTGGAGGAAAAGGAGTCAGTCATCCGAGAGATTTTACCCTGTCCATCCATTGTTCTGATAACCGGTCTGTTCTGGTCAATAACCAGAATGAAGATGTGACCTAATTTCTGCTTGTAACAACCATGACTCAAAGACAGATAGAGTGCAGCAGTTTAGAAGTGAAACAGGATGATTAACACGATAACAGCAACTTAAATCAGGATTCCTTAGAGATTCAAGCTCTAACACCAGGAACATTAACAAGATACATTCAACATCAGATAAACACTACTCATTTCTGTTTATCTCAGTGGCAGTTGCTTGATTTTGAAACTGTCATCTGAGTGCACAGTTCTTCAGTCAGGTTTTTTTGAGACAATCAACTGAGCTGTATGTCATGTAAAAAAGAAGTACACTTAAGTGCACTTGTAGTGTACTTTAAATCTAAAAACAATATATATGCCTTGTATATATGCAATTAACATATAGATTATCTACTTAAGTACACTTAAAGGGCTAATGTTTTATTCAGATTTAGTTTAACATCAGAAACATATATCACAGTTCCAGAGAACTATGTACAAACAGATGCCATGAAGCTGTCCACTTGTACCAAAGGAGAGGAAGAAAAATAAAAGAAATAAAATTCATATATGCATAGCAGTAATGTCAACTTTCCAGCCTATCTAGCAACATCACAGCAATATTTGCCCAACTCCGAATAGTGTTGTCTTTTGCGCCGTTGAGCCTGGCAGTGGTACCTTCCAGCAAGGCAATGTCTCTGAAGTATGATAGCCAGGTAGAAGTTGTGGGAATGGATGGTTCTATCCATAACTTCAAAATAGTCTTTTTGGCAGCAGTACTTGCAGCTGATAAGGTCCTTTTTTGATGAGCATTCAGCTGGAGAATGGAATCGTCTAACAATAGAAAAAGCAGGGGATCTCGAGGTATATCCAAGTGCAGGAAATCCGAAAGAACAGAACATACAAATTTCCAAAAAGGAACCAACACTGGGCATTCCCAAAACATATGCAAGTAAGAACCAACTGTAGATTTATTACATAAATGACAGTAAGGATCAGATCTAGTTTTCATCTTGTATAGTATACTGGGAGTAATATAGGCCCTGTGGGTTAATGTTTCTTAACACATTTAATTGCACTTTTGAAAAGTGTTTTGATCCCATTAAAAGTTTTATATTTTAAATCATTATGCTTTAATACTCCTTTGACATGTTTTGTGGTGACTAACATACTAAAGTGCATGTAAAGTACTTGATAATAATTTAGTGTATACTGTAGTGTGTTATTCAAAATTACATTTTAAATAAATATATTTTAAATGTACTCCATTGTAACTTCATCATTAAATGTGTTTAATTACAAATATCGTATGTTAAAACATGACAAAAGTTTCAATAGAAACTACATTAAAATATATATTTTAGTTTACCATAAATGCTTGTCATTGCATTCGGCAGTACACTTTAACCATATTTCATCTAAACGTTTAGATAATTGCATTTAATGTAAATTTAAACTACAATACCTTGTCATTAAATTGTAATTAGCATGCAATTAAGTGCACAATAACATTAAATTCAGTTCGAACTTAAGTATATTCTTTCGGTAGAATAGTAGTTAAAACTATGCTGAAGTGTAGGCCTGCTTCTTTTTTACTCTGGAATCACAGTAAACACTAATTTGCAGATGAATTCACAAGAACACAGTCTCAAACCTTTCAGTAGCAACTATCCTGAGCTCTAACTTCAGTGGCTGAAGATATCCAAAAAGTCCTGGTGTAAAGTGCCTCCAAAAACATCTAGCACTACTAAAACACATGCTATAATATAAAGAAATATTTGTGATTTATGTGTTGCCAACACAAACATGTATTTAATCAGAATTCACTAATTGCAGCATGGAACTAACAAGGCCATGCTAAACATGATACTGAACTTCAAAATAAAAGTTCACAAGAGAAAAAAAACTAGGACAGATCATAATAAAACACACTGCTTTCCCCTGTGGTTGCTAGCTAAAGTCCCAGATAACACAACATGCCATCTGGCTTCATGGTGCCTCGACAGCATCTGACTAATGAAGAGAGCAGAGTGTTTCTCCCTATTAAAGACATGGAAAATAAGGCACTTGATTTTGAGAGGTAAATGAATGCTCTCAGAGCAGAGCTGAAATATAATGCAATAATAATAATCCACCAAGAACATTCTTGGCTTTTGAGATTACAGTCACATTCATCTGTGATACGGCACATCAGGAACAGATGTTCTTGCACAACACCTGATCAAATCACACCAACACGATCTTGACTACTCCTACTCCTTACAAACAGCAAATAAATAGTTTGTGTGGCAACATCAAGGCCATGGGTTTTATTCCCAAGGAATGCATGAACTCATAAAATGAATACCATATTCCACTTTTTATTTTTGGATACTTTTTCATTTTGCATAACTGGATAACTACTTGTTATTTTTGGGTAACTGCTAAATGCATCCATACAAATCTCAATAAAAATGTATGCTTGTTACGTGCAACAAATCAAACAACTAAACGGAACATGGAGAGTGACGCCCGTGTATCGAGGGTCGCCCAGAGTTCCGTCCCTTGCTCCCACAAACACACAACACATTGAAATCTATTCAAAAAGAAAAAAAAGAGGTTTATTTTGCCGTTTTTAAGTTTCTTTCACTCCATCAAGGGAAAGACACGTAGCTCAGACTCAGTGGGTTAGTCGGCCCAAAACAACAAACAAAAAGGGTTCTCTGGCTAGTTTTAAAATGGTCTTCCCTATACAAAAGAACAAAATAAAGTTACAATTCTTACCTCCCTCCTAGCCAATAAACAGGAGAAAACGAATAGTAAAATAAAAAGTGTGCCTCCCACTATACACCACAGTCTGATTAAAAAGGGCACACTACTGATACATTTACCTGCCCATACCGCTAACAACTTACTCCTCACAAGGAGGTTAACCGGACATCATCGCACACAGCAAACCAGGGTAACACTTTAGAATAATGGTCCATTGTTAAATAACTATGCAGGAAGTAATAGGTAGTACTACATTAACACTTAACATAATACTATTAACTAATAGAGAAGCAAGATTAACTAAGCCGTAAGTAGTAGCAAATTTAGGACAAAACGTAGTTCCTTATTAGATATTTGATAACTATTAAATAACAATATCCTCATTGAGAACTACTTGCGAACCAATTAATAAAGAATAACCAATTAATCACTAATCACAACAGTAACATCTTAAAAGTGAACAATTGGGTTCTTTGTGAAAACTAATTTATGAACATGATATTCCCCAAATAAGTCGGCTACATTTTAAAATTGTGGCTACTACTCTTACCAAAGGATGGATGCTCAAACTTAAACATAGAATAATAATAAAAACTGAAAATTCACTTAAAAATGTTAATAATTAAGAAGTGATGCTGACAAGCTCATGATTGAATTAGTTCACAATTATGATCTCTGCTTTGTGTCAATTCAGTATCAATGTATCCCACTCCACAAGACCTACTGGTAAAATATCACTAGTGCTTCACACAAATGTATGACTGTACAGTATGTCAGATATAAAATAATAATGTTAAATAACTTATTAATTTACTTATGAGTAATTACTGAGGGGTTAACGTGTTTTTCACTTTAAAATAATGGTCCAGATCACTAGTAGTTCCTTAGTAGCACTTTAGCTTTAAAGTGAAAAATACATTAGCCTCTCACTAATTACTCAAGCGTTACCTTGTCAGCCTGCATGAACTACTAGTGATCTGGACCATTATTTTAAAGTGAAAAACACCTTAAACACTCAGTAATTACTAAGTAATTGAATAAGTTATTTAACATATTTTATATCTGACACATACATTTGTGTGTGGCACTAGTGATATTTTACCAGACACTGTAATCTGGAATATTTGGTTTTGTACTTAACACAATATAAATGCAGTCGATGCCTTCATTAAGGATGTGAATAATTTATATTCAAGAAAAGTCCTCCCCAGCCTACTGTCACTAAAGGTATAGGTCTTTTGGAGTCGGAGACATACTGAACTGACACAAACTAGCTCATAATTGTGAACTAACTCAATCACTTCCTAATTATTAACATTTCTAAATGAATTATTTTTATTATTATTTTATGTTTTTGTTTGAAATAAACAGAGAACATCCATCCTTTGGTAAGAGTAGTAGGCCTAGTCACAATTTCAACCTGTAGCCGACTTATTTGGGGGATATCATATTCATAAATTAGTTTCCACAAAGAACCCAATTGTTCAATTTTAAGACGTTACTGTTGTGATTAGAAATTAATTGGTTATTCTTTATTAATTTGTAATAGTTCGCAAGTAGTTCTCAATGAGCATATATTCTTTTAGTAATTATCAAATATCTAATAAGTAACTACCTTTGTCCTAAATTTGGTACTACTTACTGCTTAGTTAATCTTGCTTCTCTATTAGTTAATAGTACTAAAGGGGTCATATGATGCGATTTCAAGTTTTCCTTTCTCTTTGGAGTGTTACAAGCTGATTGTGCATAGATAAGATCACTGAAGTTGCAAAGACTAAAGTTCAAAACCAAAGAGATATTATTTATCAAAGTTAAGACTCCGCCACGCACCCCTAAAACGGCTCGTTCTAACACAACCCAACATATCTACCTCACGATGTGGGAAGATAACGCCTAATGCCGCCCAAATGTTCACGCAAAAAAAGAAGGCGTGGTTTCAGTAACCGCAGTAAGTGTTGAAGCAGCATGTCAGGGAGAAACTGTGTTTCTAGGCGAAAGCAAAAGCCAATTTATTTGGCCTTCCGAAAGTAGATGCATTTTAGGAATCTTTAAGATTACTTACAAAAACAGCAATGTATTTTATGGACGACCGTTTCGTGAACTAGGAGAGGAGGTAATTCTGACTTCGCTATGACAATCTAGCGCTTCTGAATCAGCTACTGTTGTTATTAGTTTAAGTATTTGCTGTTTACTGTTCAAATGCGGAGTTTTGCGCCTCGTGTGTGTGTGTGTGCGCGAGCCGAGCAAGAGAGAGAGAGGAGAGAAGAGAGCAAGGGAAAGAGTGAGAAGAGTGAGAGAGAGAGAGAAGAGTGGAGCGGTGAGGGGGGAGATTTTTTATGGACAGGGACATGAGAGAGACGCTGGGCAGCCGCGGTAAGGTGGAGAGCGAGAGAGAGCGAGACGAGAGAAGGAGAGAGAGAGAGAGAGAGAGATAGGGTTACATCACAGTGGAGTCAGCTTTCTTAATTGTGGCTTGTGTACTGCAAACACATACAGCTTCATCACTGTGTCTGTCACACAACTCTGTTCCCCTTTCGGGCTCTGTCTACATTTATTTTGAAAGATGAAGCTCGCGATTATGGTAAGGGGCGGTACATTTCCAACGAGTGCTTGCGATGTTCGGACAATCACAATGCACTGGGTCTGCTGGCCAATCAGAGCAGACTGCGCTGTCGGAAGGAGGGATTTTGTAGAACACGAAGCGTTTGAGAGAGGCGGGGCAAAGAGGACCTACAAAAATGCACAGTATTTGAAAAATAACGTGTTTTTTTAAATTAAAGCATGTCAGCATATTCTGTTAAACCAAATACAAAAAAATAATGATCTTTAAAAAGTTTTTTAATGCAACAGAGGCCTGCTTACATGTCTAAAACAAGCAATTACCTAATGTTAAAAGTAATATTTCAGTGAAAACTATTGTACAGCACTGTAATATGAATATAAGCAACTTTCTATAATTGGTGAAACATACCAATTTGAAAAACGAATGGAATGCATAGTCGATATATAAAACTGGATGATGAGTAATTTCTTATTGCTAAATTCTGAAAAAACTGAGGTATTAATTATAGGACCTAAAAACTCTGCACGTAATAACCTAGGACACCCCCCCCCCCTGTCTAATTGTCGGTCAGACTACACAATTTTAGCCCGATTGCCACGATTTGCTTGACGTAGGGTGTCGTGGGGATTTGTAAACGACAATGGGTGTCAGGACGTAAGATTCCATAGTTTCAGCACGTGTAGTGTGTCATAGTGGACGACAACCGATTCCGCGTCTGCGATGCCACGAGTTCTGTCACATTGGTGACGTTGACCAACAGCACCACAGAAGCTCTTTCAGACACAGGTTTCAAACATGGCAAAACGAAAAAGAGATGATGGTGCTGCTAGGTGGAATAATGAGATGGAGGAAATGTTCGTGGAGCTGTGGCACCTACTCGGCTGTAGATGTGTCTCGAGGGCTACACGGACAGAACAAAGAAAGAAAAGGCCTGGAGAACTCTTAGCGGAAGTGTCAGCAATGTTTCCACTATGGTTTTCGGAAGTCCGTCGCGAGTCCGCATTCTCGGTGACATCACGCGCGTCGTTTTTAAGAGGCACACGATGACTGTAGAAGCAACGTGTAGTCGGACATGTTCTGTCCACAACATGGCGGATATTCAAACTGTTCACTTTCAAACATTTGATCTGTATCTTATTCTATTGTGAATAAAAATAAGTTTAGGAGATGTGTAAACTATTACAGTCCTTTTTATACAATTTGTACCCCCCCCCCCCCCCCCAGTGTCCCAACTGTTTTGGATTGGGTTTGCTTATTTATATAACACAGTACCATATTTATCATGGTCTATCTAAAATAAGCATTGCATTATTATTGATTATAAAACTATACATTAATACATAGATAAATATATTGTCACATTTTTTTAATATATGGAAAGCAGCAATTCAACATATTGTAATATAGTAACAATACATTAAGTATATTTTTACATTCAATAATTTAATACACTGATCGTTAACATATAAGGAAATATATCTTCCTTGCATAAGGGTATCCTGTGCATTATGCTTTAAGCCGAATGGTACTGTAGTATTCAAGCTGAAATATATATTATTTTTTTTAAAGAATTTTGTTTACTTGTTAATACAGTTATTAATCTGGTTATCTGTTTGAGTGTGCAAAATGGGGGATTTTTTTTTTTTTTTTTTCATAACTAAACGCAAGTCTTTAAGAAAAAACCTTAGCAATGATTCCAAAGCCAAATGATATATAAAATGAGTTATTTCACTGAGCACAGGAGACGTTAATGGGAAAAAAGCAACTGTAATTTGTCATGTCCTTTGATCAAAGCTTTATGCGAGGACTACAGTAATGACTTAAGAAGGTCATTGCTTTTCATTTGGTCTGCCACATGCCATTTCTCCCTCAAGGTAGCAGATTATATAAAGATGACTGATGGCCCCACCACAATATTACATAATGACGAATAAGCAGTCTTGTCACTAATCGCTCATCTTTAGATGTCACAACAATGCTGCTGAATATCAAGAAGGGTCTGAGCGTATACATTTGCATAGCTAATTTACATGATGATCTAAAAATTACGTGTCACGTCAAGTCAGGTGAAAGTGTTTGGACCGGTCAGAACTAACTGACATAAGCAGAGGAATCTTCTTCTAGTAGACGTCGCAAGATTGTGCTTTTGAGAAAGGAAATTAATCATTTTGTGAGTCCTGGAGCACCAGCAGGGGAAATAAAAGAAGAAGGGAAAAAAGCCAGCGCTCCAGGGTGTTGCTGAGAAGAGGAAAGTGCCACCACTGTCACCTTTAAACAGCTCCTGGAAGCTATTTCCCAGATTTGATTTGCCTCACTTTCAGGGAAGTCTTGGCCCCGCATTCACAAAGACATCACTTTACATCCTGTCAGCGCTGCGATTCATGGCAGCTCTCACTTCCCCCGCTGCTGCTGTTATGGATCTTATTACCTCCATCCTACCAGAAAGAGGCGCAGGGAGCTTAAGAACAATGATTAATGCTACTGTATGCTTGCGTGCGTTTTACCTGATTAAAGCTGAAGTGTGTCATTTCTGCACCACTATAGCGGCATCAAACCGAACTGCGAAAATAATTACTGTGTTCAAAAAGGTCCTGAACATTGATCCCATCTGCCATGAAATGCAAAAGTCAGGTCCAAGAAGTAAAAACGCTATTCATTTTCTCCATATAGAAATTTCTTTTTACCAATAACTTATAAACCTTTTAAGATAGACCTGTTGGGACAGAGGTAGTTACTAGTATACGGTATTGCCCATCTGTTCCCATTTCAACTATTTTAAAAACAAATGTGGAATAATGAGTGAAAACGACATTACCTGATGATTCTGTACAGAAGATTCCACCACTCGAGCGTTGCAGCTAGCAAAGCTCTTTAGCTCCTCCCACTTCCAGGAAGCATTGTGACGTATAGGAATACTGTGCTCCAAATAATTAAATAGTTTATGTAGTGCACATTTGCAATAACTTGAAATATATTGTTTCAACAGGAGGATCAAACCACTTTAAACAAAATAGTTTTATATTTAGTCATGTTTTTTACGCAAGCTTAAGGGGACTGTAGTTCTTTCCTTCATTATATGCATGACACAGTCTTGTCCCGTTTTCAAATACTTTTTGCTTGCAATCAAAGTTGTTTATAGTTGGGTTCACCATGTAGCTGGTTGGTTTGGCTCATGGCTTATAACTCTTAAACAAGTACTTTTTTTTTCTTTTTTTTATCCCTGAGGAAATAAAGGATGGGAAAAATACTTCTGGAATCAAGGCTGTTGAAAAAGTCGACAGGCATGTTGAACTATTGTTTTAAAAATGGATAAACCTACCCCAAACTGACTAGCTAGTATACACTTAAAAAATGTTCAATACTGCTACAAAGCTAAGACACAGTAACATTAGCAAAATTACAGGCTAAGAAGGACAATTATCTATTATCAATAGTGTAGCGGTGCGTGAAACGCCACATACTCAGAGATCATTTCCAAACTAAACAGCTTTATAATGGTCAACGCAGTGAATTTGCATGTTCAATGTTTAACAATAACGTGCAAAATCTGCTTAGAGAAATGGTAGATTGATATGGTAGTTGTCTTATATATTGACACCTAGTGGTGTGGATGCACCATCACGCAAAAATTGCAATCACTGATATTCACAGTCAGCCATTATTAATTAATTCATAGATATGCTACACACCTTTTTTAATGTTTCATTTCTTCTTAAACTTATCCCCGACAGCTCTGAAAATAAATCTGTTGGCTTATCATAGTGAATCAGCAAGAATGTGGTTTTGAACTGGTTTTCTCCTTTAATCAGCATTCAATTTCTGTAAAAGTGCAGTTCGTTGGCAGACAAGTTGTTTTCAAGGGTTCAGACTGCTTTAATCTGTGGCAGAAATCAGGCATAGATAACACGCTACAGCTGTAGATCTGTTAATAGGAAACTCCTAGTCGTGAGTTGTGAGCTAAGCCCAACTTTACTAATGTAAAGGCCAAGAAAGAGGAACTGAATAATAGAAGGATATATCACTGTCACCACGTCACAGTCTTGTGATTGATGACTCCAAGCACTGGAGATCCTAACTTACAGCTCAGTAATGTCCTGATTATGCCCGCTACCCCATATGACTGAACTCTGCTTCGCTTTAGATTATTCAAATATCAACAAGCCTGCTCTCAACCTCCAATAACCAATGAGTAATCCCTGAGATGGTGTTAATGAAAGACCGGATGAGATTTTACCCATGCGGAGCTGGCTTTCATACAATCCATTACCTGTCACCACTAGCAGGAAATAAGAGCTGTCAAGTCCATTCACGTACATGTCAAAACTCTATCATTACGTATGGGTGCAATGCATTAATTCTGTGAGATTTAGCTCTCTCCAGCCTCAGTGTGGGAGACAAATGATTCAAGAAGAGCATAACATCATCTGATGTCTTTGTAGGTCACTGAAAGGCAAGGAAGGAAGCCAATGAATGTTACTTAACAGTGTTTAGACTCGAGCTCAATGTGAATATCAGATAAGTGCTTCCTGTGACTTACTAAGCAATGTCTTCTAGTGGGCAATTAATTGTGCGGATTGCTTCCCACAATGTTTTAAAATGAACTGGACAAAATCGAAAAAAGATTGGCAGAAGAGCAGCATAAATCATGTGGGAACATTACAACTGAAACTTAAGACATTCAACAGCGAGAGAGAAATAGGTTAATTTTGCCAATAGATAGCTGGCTGTTACAATAAATATCATAATTAGATATTCAATATTGATTTGATGTTGAAATATTTTAATATTTTAATTGTAGAGAACTTATAACTTGTTTATCAGGTTGCATGTGATCAAAAATACAGTAAAATAGAGGAATAGTGTGAAATATTTTTACAATTTGAAATAACTGTTTTCTAAATATAATTTAAAACAATTTATTCCTGTGATGTTAAAGCTGAATTTCAGCATCATTACTCCAGTCTCCGTGTCACATGATCCTTCGGAAATCTTTCTAATATGCTGATTTGTGCTCATGCAGTACTGCTTCATATTTTTGCTGAAACTGATCAAAAAAAGTTTTCCAGGATTCTTTGATGAATATAAAAGTAAAAAGAACAGCATTGATTTGAAATAGAAATATTTTTGTCACATTATAAATGTCTGTACTGCCACTTTTGATCAATTTAATACATCCTAGCTGAATAAAAGTATACATTTCATTCATAAAAAAGGACTAAGACCTCTATTTTTAAATCTTACCATCCAGCATTTTTTTGTGTATGTTTTTGAATACATATGCAGTTTAAATGTCAATTTACCAAAAATATTTGACTATACACCACATATAATAACCGACATACCTTTATTGCAGTATGAAAAGATTCTGGTGCCATTTCAATCCTAATGACATTAGATTTTATTAGTATTCTGTATAACGACATTCATCTCTTTATGTGTGGGAGGACTTACAATTATGATTAATGACTGCACACTGATATTACTGTGTAAATTATAGAGCCAGGAAGATATTGAGTGGGAGAGAGAGAAGGAAGACAGTGCATAAAAATGACGGCCCAGTGCAACAGACAGCTGGTTAAAATGCAGTCTGTGCTCCTCCTCTTGTGCATCGCTGAATGGAGTGTTATTAGTATAAAGAACAAATAGTCTCAAAAATGCTTGGTAATATTTGTGAAACATGTTAAACCCAGATAATGGGATTCATTCTAGTTCTGTTCAAAAGCAGTGTGTGAAATTAAAAAGCCTCCTCAGAATAATCTTCAACATTTGGGTAAAAAAAAAAAGTTAAAATGATAAGGCAAATGAAGGGTTATTGAAGCATTTTCAGTTCAAACGAGTCAGTCCTGGAGGTAAAACTCATAGTTCATTTAACTGTACCCCAGAGATAATGCATTTGCCTAATATAAGCTAATGACATATTAATGATAATAGAAATGAAGCTGATTATAGATAAGACACACAGAAATCCAATATATGATGAGTATTTGCTGATTGCTCACCTCTGCTTAACTTGTCGCCAACTTTGTTGGAATTTGCACTACACTTGCACAGCACTTTTTGCTATTATGTTCTGAATGGTTTGTAGGTGGTTGCTGGAGTCTGATATTATACGTTTTTTAATTTATCAGGCGATATTGGTTTTAATTGTGCAGCTCATATCCTCTATAATCTAAAGCTCACTTTAAGTTAATCTTTAAAAACAATAATTTTAAAAGACTGTTAAATGTACATTGTGGTAAATGTATGGCTTAGAGTCAGCAAGATTTTTTTAACTTAGAACGTAATAGAATACTTTTATTCAGTAGGGATGCATTAAATTGATAAAGTATCAGAAATGACTTTCACGTTGTTACAAAAGATTTGTATTTCAAATGAATGCTGTTATTTTCAATTTTCTATTAAAAATGTTAAATAATAATAATAATACAAAAAGCAGTTTTTAACATTGATAATAATATGAAACGTTTCCTGAGCACCAAATCAGCATATCAAAATAATTTCTGAAGGATCACGTGACAACTGAAGACTGGAGTAAGGTTTACTGCGGGGAAAATTCAGCTTTGCCATATAGGAATAATATTTCATGTTTTTACGTATTTCAAATAAAGTCAGCCTTGTGATAGGAAGGACCAACAACATTACAAAAAACTTGAGCCACTCTTTTGAATGGTAGAATAATCGTCCCCACCAAATCAAAATGAATGGAGTGTGGTTATTTCTTTGTTAATGTTGTACATTATAGTGGTGGGATGCTTAGAATCTGGGAACACTTTATTCGAGTCAATTTTAGAATCTATGAACGTAAGTAACTTTTGCAACTACATGTAAACTAGCCGTTGTAGGTATAGCTAGGAATGTACTGCTTAATATTTTCTAACACTTTCCTTGTCAACTTATTCTACTAACCCTAAACTACCCTAACAGTTCCTATTCTAGTGCAAATAATGAGAATTCGTTGACCATGTAGTTAACAGGTAGTTACCAAAGTTACTTATAGTAGTAGAGTGTCTAAAGTGGACTATCGAAATAAAGTGTAACCTAATTCTTTTACTTGTTAGTTTTTAAAACTATTGATTTTAATTGTTGGTGATTTATTTTTTTTATTCATTCAGATCCAATTTCATAGATCTTTAACACTGGGCATTTATTAGTTATCAGCTTTAACATGAAACCAATCAGATTATCTGTATTGACCACATTTTTTATTTGTGCATCCCTCATTCAACGTTTATTACAATTTAATAACGTTACTTCACTTTGTCATTGCAAATCATTAGTGTGAACAATTAGGGGCTTGTTTAAATCCTTAACCCTAGCAATAGTCATGCTTTAGTTCACATATTGCTGGTTATTAGTTGATCAACACAAATGCATCTTTGCCATTAAACTGTAAATAATTTCAGTACAGAGGTGTTTGCAGTGTAAACGCTTATCTTGATGGATGCATGCTCTTTAGATAAATACATTCACTCTGAGCAAACTGCAGCCAGGACTCTAAATGTGGGTCAGACTCGTGCACCTCCAAACTGCGGTCGTCCCATTCAATATATCATTAATTTCCCATAATTTAAAGCTTATATGTCGCCATGACGCCCATACACTGCTCTGTGTAACTCAATAAGCTGAATTACATCACGGATGACATTTTTAAAGCCTGCGAGGGGGCATGAACAGACCCGAGTCCTCCATTTCAGCTGGATTAAATTATGTGTTTTGTCCCCCGTCTCCTCAGGCCCTCAGTTGTAAGTAAGACGTCGGTCATGTGGGCTTTGCTCGCACTCAGAAAACTGCTGGTGAGGGCAGCACTGACCTACATTAATGTAGCACACTAAGCTATTTTTCCCACTCCTAAAATTGTATCCTGACAGTTTTGTTTACTTATTGTCATGGAAGCACCAGGTGCATCCTTTGTTTGTTTGTCTTATAAATCTGGAAAATAGTTATATACAATTTTGTGCAGGTGCATTATTATAAAATGAATGATCCCGAAAGTGTCATTCTTTCGAACTAAATATCCACTATTTAGCTCTCAAGACATTCAATTCCAGTTGTTTCCATTTCATTTTTACCAGTTACTTATTCAACATAATGTCCATTGCATGCATATTTTAACTATGCCTGTTTTTGTTTCATACAATGAAAGTCAATGGGGTCCAAAAATGTTGTTTTTTGAACAAAACATGTCTTCAATAATACTTACTTTGTGGTCCACAGAGAAAGTACGTCATACAGATTGGATGAATGAGGAAAACAAAACCTGACAGAATTTTCATTTTTCCATGAACTAAATGATGATTTTCACATAATGTTATTATCCTACCTACAGATGCATTGGCAGAACATTGGCCATCCAATTTACTTTTGTTCTATTATTTGATAGGACACATTCAGACTGGTGCTGTGACTCACTGTTCTGAACATTGGGGACCTTTGAAATTGAAATGCATCCAAATCAACATCATTTCACATCTTTCTTTTGATTCTCCTTAGAGCTCTGAGTGTTGGCAGAAGTGCTGTGGGGAGAAATGTCCTGATTAAATTTTATTGAATTGCAGCGCTACCTAACATCAAGGGGAGGTAAGAAAAGACAGGATGCATCCCATTGAGAATTGGTTAACAAGGTTTGAACAGAAATTGAGAGTAAATGAATGTACAGTAGGACAATATATAAGATATTAGATATCAAACTGTGTGCTATTATTCTTCTAAGAGTGATCTGACTTTTTTTGACTGAATTCAGACTAGGCACCAGGACGTTATGAAGACAGATGTGCTCTTTTGAACCTATTTATGGACCATTTAGGGACATAATCTAATTTATAATGCAATGATGCATGTGTCCCATGTATGTTTTAGCTGTTTCAATTCAAGAAACACTAATTCTTAGGGTGTTTGACTTGTGGGAAGTGTTGCCTTCCAATTGTATGGTACATATTTTCAGGACCTCTGAGGGCGAAATCTCTGCAAATTCAGCAGTCCTTTTTTTTGGAAAGTCAGTTAGCCATGTGATGAATATCATTGGATTCCTGCCAGATGAAATGAAAGAAGTGCATTCTGCCTGAAATTGAGTTTCAAAAATGATGGTCCAGGATAATGATGTTAAATTACCCAGGTGTGATATGCTTCCATGAACTTTATGCCCAGCCAATGATGGAAGTCGTTCTGTGCCGTCTTTAGACAAAGCCCGATTTTTCTTACCCTTGTCGCTCATTTAAATACGACAGGTTTTTGGATAGATACCGGTGAAGTCAACATTAAATTATGTCTTCAACCTTTTTTAATAATACAATGTGATATAACAAGAAAAAATGTAGGACAGAGCATCATTTTATCCATCTGGAATTAGATGGATTCTGATGATTGAAGGGAGATTTGTGCTTCTCCCAAAAAGAAAAGTTTAAGATATTGTGATACAAATTAATACGTCACGTCCAAAGACCATTAAATGAGCAAGTGATAGATAATAAATTTATATTAACTACATGCTGTTTCTATTAACTTGTTATTCATCAAAGAGTCCTGATAAAAAATGTTTCACAGTTTTGGACAAAAATATAAAGCGGTTTAAACATTGATAATAACGAAGAAATGTTTATTGAGCACCAAAATCAGCATATTAGCGATATCTGAAGTTATTCATGGACACTGAAAACTGGAGTACTTTGATGCTAAAAATCTCCCGCTTTGAATCGATCAGGAATAAATATTTTCAAATACTTTTTAGAACTATATGGTAGAATAGTAAAAAGTGATTTTAAATGTAATAATTTGTGCTAATATACTGATTTAGTATATTTTAAATCAAATCCTGCAGCCTGATGAGCATAAGAGACACAAAACATAAAAAAATTGTACTGATCCAAACTTTCGAAACGTAGTGTAAATTGGGTGACTTTTGAGAAGAGCGTGAGCTGTGTGGTGATGTGTGTGTGTGTTACATGGGAGGTGTGTGTGTGTGTGGTGTGGTATCAAAGCCTGCTGTTCTCACACATGTGCTTTTAGCTCATTGAGTCACCGCACACCATAATGACTGAACGCTGACGGTCTGTTGCCATGTCAGTATGTAGGAGGAAATGGGGACATGGTGACAGAAGTATCACGTCTATGCTCATATACCCTCAGATGGATCTCAGTCCGGACTGTGACCGTTTAGCATTTAAAGGGTATTTGGATGTCCTTGATTTTCCCATATAAACGCCATATTTCAGGTACAGATATCTCAGTTTCACTGACCTTTAAAGGTCAACAAATTAAGGTGTATCTGTTATATAGGTTTCATAATCTTCCCATCACTGAGAAACGCTGCCGGAACTGCAGGTCTCATAAGGTAATATCACACACAGCTTTCTAAAAACTTGCTGTGAGGAGAAAAAAAACAGCAATCTTCAAATAATTATCCATTATTGCACTGTAGGCTTGAGTGAAGAGTGATCGCCATATGTGATGAAATATTAATGAAATATTGATGTCTGCAATTGATCTCCTCTGGCAGTTGAAATAGATTTTTCTGCTTTTCTTTTTTTTTCTCTTTAACAAAGTGCCCTTCAGCACAGTTTTCACCTTTTATAGGCGATTCTTGGCCTGATTTATGCGACATACTGATTGGTTTGAGATGACAGCAGTGTGATTATCAGTTGACTCAGGGATTTACTGGTCTTGCACAGTCTCTGTGAACATTATACGGTTTTTGTTTGTAAGGAAGACAACTGAAAAGTTCAGATTGATGGACAAATTAAAGCCTTATAATGTGATGTATTGCAGATTGAAACAGGATATCCAACTAATCAATGTCCGCCGAAACTTGATTTCTATGTAATATAGTACCACTCAGTAAGAGGCAGTAAGATACCTCAAATTTTCGGTACGTGTCTTTCGGTTCGATACACATGTGTACACGACGAATACAGCATTGTAGCCTTTTAACCAATTTTTACCACAAATAATCCCAATAAGCTCTGTTTTGATACACTGAAACAAACAAAAGTCTCATCTTTCAAATTCTGTCCATTATATTTGGAAATTCAAACAATAAATGCCGTTTTGCCACTCTTTGATGTCGCGTGACAGATCACTGTATAGGTGCCTCAGTTCAAGCGGCAGCGCGAGTAAACGCAGTCATCCCTTCCAAGGTACTACCATTTACTATGTTATAGTATGAAATAAACATGAATGAACGTCTCAAGGTATATTGAAAGATCTTGTGTAATTGCTCAATCAGTGTTTTAACCTCAGAAAGATGCGGTTTCGCTAAATATATGCACTGTATTAGCCTATATGTTCATAAACTTTTACTTGACATTGGTTTAGTGAGTCGTCTAGATTATAAGATTAGTTTAAATACAACTTGTCTGTCAAAAAAGGTTTGACAGCCATCTCGTTCGTAAATGATTATATGTCAACAAGGAATGGATCAGAAACATAATTTATAAAAGGTGATTATGCAAATAGACTGTGCATGAAACCTTAAGGCAGGGCTGGGATGGCCATAGGAAACTGGATTTTGGTCAATTACAACAAACCACCAGAGTACTTATTCTCAAACAAATTAGGAATATGGTGACTGCAACAGCGAATCAACGCAAAACACCCCGCAACGGGTTCCATGAGCTTCAAAATGGTCTCTCAGTTTGGTTCACTCAGGCACACAATCATGGGGCAGACTGTGATCGGAAGTTGTCAAGAAAGGACAATAATTGACATCCCCACAAGGAGGGTAAGCCACAATCATTCATTGCCAAAGAAGCTGGCTGTCCAGAGTGCTGTATCCAAGCATGTTAACAGAATGTTGAATGGAAGGGAAAAGTGTGGAAGATGCACAACCAACTGAGAGAACCTTATGAGGATTGTCAAGCAAAATCGATTCATCTGAGTGAACTTCACAAGGAATGGACTAAGACTGGGGTCAAGGCATCAAGAGCCACAACACACAGACATGTCAAGGAATTTGGCAACAGTTGTCGTATTCCTCTTGTTAAGCCACTTCTGAAACACAGACAACGTCCCTGGCTAAGGAGAAGAAGAACTGGCATGTTGGCCCAGTGGTCACGTCCTCTTTTCAGAGAGAGCAAGTTTGTTATTTCATTGGAAACCACGGGTCTAGAGGTCTGGAGGGAATGGGGGTGTGAGAAGTCATAGCCACAAGTTGCTTGAAGTCCAGTGTTAAGTTCCACAGTCTGTGATGATTTGGGGTAAAATGTCATCTGCTGGTGTTGGTCCACTGTGATTTTTGAAAACCAACGTCACTGCACCCGTTTCCAAGAAATTTTGGAGCACTTCATGCATCCTTCTGCTGACAAGCTTTATGGAGATGCTGATTTCATTTTCCTGCAGGACTTGGCACCTGCCCACACTGCCAAAAACACAAAAAGTTGGTTAAATGACCATGGTGTTGGTGTGCTTGACGGGCCAGCAAACTCACCAGACCTAAACCCATAGAGAATCTATGGGGTATTATCAAGAGGAAAATGAGAAACAAGAGACCAAAAAATGAAGATTTTGAAATGAAGGCCCAATGTCAAGAGAAACCTGGGCTCATACAAAATCAGCAGTGACACCATACAAACTGATCAACTCATGCACGCCGAATTGAGGGCAGTAATTAAAGCAAAAGGAGCCCTACCAAGTATTGAGTACAAGTACAGTAAATTAACCCTGTCCAGCAGGGCCAACTGATCACTAAAAATGTTTGGTCTTTGTTGGTTATGCCAGTATTTATCTCATTTGTTTGAGAGAGTGACTTGGTGGGCTTTTTCGTTAAATGTGCAGGCCAAAATCAGCACAATTAGAAAGAACCATAAGACAATAACTACTTCAGTCTGTGGCAATTGAAATTTATTTAGTATTAGAGTTCACAAATTTGAGTTGAATTACAGACTAATGAAACATTTTCACGACATTCAGTATGAGAGGCACCTGTGTATATATTATATATAATTAATATATATCTATTAACTTGAAACCATACAGTGGGGGCGAAATAAGTGGGCGTCTTTGATACACTTGTGATGTTTCACGTTTTCTCCCCCGACAAAGAATGGAGAGGATCTGAATTTTCATCATAGGTAACGCAGCGTGTGAGAGACGAGAATCAAAAAAAAAAAACCAGGAAAAATCCACATTGTCTGAGCTGTGTAAATAATTAATTTCTATTTTATTGCATGAAATAAGTATTTGACCACCTACCAACCAGGAAGAATTCTGGCTCTCACAGACCTGTTTGTCTTTAAGAAGCCCTCCTATCAACTCATTACCTGTATTAATTGCACTTGTTTGAACTTGTTACCTGTATTAAAAGACACCTGTCCACACACTCAATTAATCAGACTCCAACCTCTCCACTATGTGCAAGACCAAAGAGCTGTCTAAGGACATCAGGGACAAAATTGTAGACCTGCACAATGCTGGGATGGGCTACAGGAAAATAGGCAAACGGCTTGGTGAGAAGGCAACAATTGTTGGCGCTATTATTAGAAAATGGAAGAAATTCAAGATTACTGTCAATCTCCCTCGGATTGGGGCTCCATGCAAGATCTCGCCTCGTTGAGTATCAATGATCCTGAGAAAGGTGATGGATCAGCCTAGAACTACACGGGAGGACCCGGTCAATGACCTGAAGAGAGCTGGGAACACAGTCTCAACGGTTACCATTAGTAAAACACTACACCGTCATGGATTAAAATCCTTCAGCGTGGGCAAGGTCCCCCTGCTCAACCCAGCACATGTCCAGGCCCGTCTGAAGTTCGCCAAAGACCATCTGGATGATCCAGAGAAGGCATGGGAGAAGGTCATGTGGTCAGAGGCGACCAAAATAGAAGTTTTTGGTTATAACTCCAATGCACGCTGTTTGGACAGGAAGAAGAAGAATGGTTATATCCAAGTTGTGAAATTGTGGGCGACTGATGGGGGCCCAACCTTGAAGCATGGGGGTGGAAACATCATGCCTTGGGGGTGCTTTTCTGCAAAGGGGACAGGACGACTACACCGTATTGAGGGGAGGATGGATGGAGCCATGTATTGCGAGATTTTGGGCAACAAACTCCTTCCCTCAGTAAGAGCATTGAAGACGGGTCGTGGCTGGGTCTTCCAGCATGAAAATGACCCCAAACACACAGCCAGGGCAACTAAGAAGCGGCTCCGTAAGAAGCATTTCAAGATCCTGTAGTGGCCTAGCCAGTCTCCAGATCTGAACCCAATAGAAAATCTATGGAGAGAGCTGAAACTCCATGTTGCCCAGCGACAACCCCAAAAGCCTGAATCAAAAAGAAAGATCTGGAGAAGACCTGTAGGGAGGAGGGGGCAAACAATCACTGCTGCATGTGTCTGGCACACCTGGAGTCCAGAACTACACGGAAGTGTCGGACCTCTGTAATTGATAAAACAAAGGTTTCTGTAACCAACTATTAAGTTCTATGTTTCTATCTGTATCAAAATACTTATTCAGCCATAACAGGAAATAATTTTAACAATCAGACAAGTTATTTCTGGATTTTTGTTTTTTGATTCGGTCTCTCCAAGTTGAGTGTACCTACGATGAAAAATTACAGCTCTCCGCATTCTTTGTACGTGGGCCCAACTTGACAAATCGGGAAGTGGAGCAAAATACGGATGGGCCCACGGGTAGATATATCCTCACACAGACAACACAGACAGACACACACACACACACCACACAAACACACCCACACACTAAATAAACATAAATATATACATACATACATTACATAAGGATATATAGAATATACACGAGACGGTACGGACACACTATACAGTACAGTGGGTAAAGATAAAGAATCACCCCATTATAAAATAAACACTGGTTGGTATGCAAACAGTTGAAATGAAGCCGACCACAGTTTTTGTTGGTTTTTAACAGCGTATTTACTCAGTGGCAATGTATGACATCCCAAGTAAAAGAAAACAATACCTGTCAGAATGGTTTGTTTTTGAACACGTAATCAATGTAGTTGGAAAAAAAGGACCCCCCCCCCCCCCCCCATCTAAATGACTGGTTAAACTCAATCATGTGTAGCTAATAAACTTATCAATTGGCAACAAAGCCCATTGACTTTCACGGTGAAAAGCCATGTAAAGGCTTTCCAGTGAGCATTTCAGTCCTCGGTAGGTGCAAATGAAGCAAACAAAAATTCAACTATGGGTGGTAAGCACCGTCAAAAGATCTCCGGATATAAAGGCGTGGGCAGGCACAAGGTCAGATGATGGATGGACAAAAAAAATTTAAAGCTTTGTCAATGCCTAGACATCACAGGAGAAGCTTTATAGAAGTTGGAGAAAGGTATCGGTACAACACAGGACTCAAGTGGAATCGGACGGTTGTCCAAAATATGAAATGAAAGAGCAGGAGGAGGAACTGTCCGATTGAGGACGACCAAGAGGTTTACAGCTAACTTGAAGCAGGTGCAGGAATGTATGACCACGAGTGGTCACTGATGGCGAGTGACAAACATATCAAAAATCTCCACAAATTGTGGTGGTATGGGAGGGTGGCAACGAAAAAAATCCAGTCCTCAAGACCAAGCCACATGCAGTAGTCACGATTTGAGCTTTGCTAAACACACCTTGAAGCTTCTTGAGCCAGATAATGACAAACATGTTAATATTTTGGCAACAGAAAACGATATGTTCGGGCCCGGAAATCCATCAGCTCACCTCCCAAAAACAGCATTCCTCAGGAAAAAGCCATGGTGGTGGTAATACCTGTTGCTGGGGGGAAGTTTTCCTGCAGCAGGCATCTGGAGCACTTGTAAGGATAGAAGGAAAAAATGGAAGGGCCAAAATTCCGTCTCCGTCACTCGTGCACAGAAAGTTGCAATGTGAAGAGTGTGTACCTTAAACAGGACAAGACCAAGCAGACAGTGGTTGTGAAGACGAAAAAGGAATGTACAGTCTAGATCGTGCAGAAAGTTAGTAGAGACAAATCCCAACACACTAAAGGCTGATCTTACAGACCAGGGACACGTGTAGGGTTGGTAATGGAGATGGGAAATGTTCCCTGAAGCAGATGCAGACTTTAGTAAATGGGGCAAAGTCAGTTCTGAGTGCATGATGGTCTATAAGGACTCTATATTTTAAAACCATGCTGGCTACAATTGTGGTTGGATATGTGTGTCAAGGTTTTCCAGATTCTCCCACCAGTTTTCCCATTTAACATCAGTTTGGACTATATAACATCTTTCTTCTAATTTTTCTCCATTGATCTGTTATAGTAGTTATTCATATGGCTATATAATTATACACATTCATGCTTCTCTTTTGTTCGTGTCAGTTATCCTTTCGTGCACTTTAAAATGACTCACTGTAACAACATCACTAGCCCTGCTGTCCTGGCCAGTGTTAATGTGATTGCTTTTTATTGTGTGTAATTGTCATGGATGACACCGTTGGTCAGGTGGAACAGTATTGATGCTTATTTCATCTGCATCTTGAGTCTGCAGGTTCTCTATGATGACTCATGGACTTACAAGAAACTGTTGCATGTGGTAGAACATCAGAAATGTGTCACAAAATGTAGGTCAGTATATGACGGCTTGGATAAACCACTCTTGCTGCCTCATGGCTCTTGCAGACATAATAGCTGGGAAATCAGATCTGCAGGAGGCAGATATAATAGGTATCAGTAGAGAATACCTGCTGCTAGACGGGCATCGCAAATAATACACCCTCTTCTGCCGACACCCCACCTTTATTTTAATCTTCTTTTTGCACCTTTCAGATGGATCATGTAGCGATCCAGATGGATATGTTGAGTCTTCGCCATGTCAGTATCCAAAAATAAACAGGTTTTCTGCAAAAAGCACAGTGACACTAAATTCATCATGAATTCAATCATGAGTTCATTATTCAACAGTAATATTATAGGCCTACATTCTAGTTATATAATGTTTATATAATTTGTTAATAAAGAGTTCTTATTCTATTTGTTTAAGAAATATTTAACAAAGTATTTGGTTTAAACATGGAATAAAAAATATTATTTATTTAATTAGTGCATTTTTTCGATTACATTTCAAAATATGTATTCAGTTTATGATGTTTATAAGATATTGCAAGTTAGGAGCAGATTCAGAGATAAACCAGCCTGTTTAAGGAATCAGGAAAGTTATAATAACAAAGGAAGGCTTTCCAGTAACTTCAGTATTAGTATCAATGTTGGCACATTCGTAGAGGCCCTCACTGCTTTGATTTGCCTTCACAGCAGGTTTTTCTAAGTATTCATAAAATCATAATGCTTTGTGTATGTTCTGGTGAGATGGTGGTGGTGCAACCATTTCCATCGGCACACACAAGTGTGTGCCCGGATGATGTAGTCTTTATTGAAATGCAACGTGAGAAATGATTCATCCCTGACCTTATGAATCAGCTCTGCAAATACACAGGAGACATTTCAGGGCTTCCGAGACGTTATAGTTTTTTTAGTTTATTTTATGAATTTCATTCAGTGTTGACTGGATCGAAGGTGTTTTCATGTATGGGTTATTAGAGTTCAGTAGTCAGGCTGTGATGGCTAAAAAACCTGCAAAACACAGACAACACCCAAAACACCGCAGTTTGTGACTATTGATATTAAAAAGGCTGATGGAAACTGTGCAAGCTTGTTTGTTTGTAAATCACTTCAGCAATCATCTTCGAATGACAATGATAATTTATGAATAGCATAGTAAGGGTCACTGGGTTGAAAAGAAAAAAGGCACAGACCTATTTGATACAGCATTTGTCGTAAAAACTGTTTTGAAGTTGTAAATAAAACAATAGTATTGGTTGCGCTTTAGTTATTTACAGAAAAGACTATATTTCAGAATTTTATTTTTATTACTTTTATTAATTCAGGGTCGTTAATTGACCGTTCTTTGTATTGACTTGTGATTGGGATTGATTTTTTTTTTTTAGAAATTTCGGAGTGTNGAGCTGAAACTCCTTGTTGCCCAGCGACAGCCCCAAAACCTGGAAGATCTGGAGAACACCTGTATGGAGTAGTGGGCCAAAATCCCTGCTGCAGTGTCTCCAAACCTGGTCAAGAACTACAGGAAGCGTCTGACCTCTGTAATTGTAAACAAAGGTTTCTGTACCAATTATTAAGTTCTATTTTTCTATTGTATCAATACTTTTATGCAATAAAATGAAAATTAATTATTAAAAAATCATACAAAGTTATTTTATGGATTTTTTTTTTGATTCGGTCTCTAACAGTTGAGGTGTACCTACGATGAAAAATACAGATCTCTCCATTCTTTGTAAGTTGGAAAACTTGAAAAATCGGCAGTGGTATCAAATACTATTTGCCCACTGATATCACACCACCCACACACACACCACACACACACACACACACACCACACCACATACATACATACATACATACATCAGACATACTGTATATATATATAGACACATACTTTACGTATACACCACCACAGACCAGTGGGTAAAGAAAAGAATCACCCCCATTTAAAATAATCACACTTTGTTGGTTTGCAACCTGAATGAAGACAGACACCGTTTTTTGTTTTGTTTTAACCAGCTGTATTTACTCAGTGCAATGTATAACATCCAAGTAAAAGATATAACCAACATGTCAGAATTGTTTTTTTTAAACGTAAGCACGAGTTGAAAAGGCCCCCCCCCCCCCCCCCAATCCTAATTGGACTTGTAAACTCAATCATTGGAGCTCGCACTTATCAAGGCACACAAAGCCATCGTAACTTTCAACTGTGAAAAGCATGAAAAGAGTTTTCCTGGAGCATTTCAGTCCTCGGTAGTGCAACTGAAGCAAACAATCAACAATGGGTGTTAAGGCACTGTCAAAAGATCTCCGGGATAAAGTTGTGGGCAGGCACAAGTCAGGAGATTGATACAAAAACATTTCAAAGGCTTTATCAATGCCTTGAAGCACAGTGAAGTCTATTATTATGAAGTGGAAGGTATTCGGTACAACACAGACCCTCCATGGATCAGGACGTTGCTCCAAACTGAATGAAAGAGCCAGGAGGAAACTGGTCAGAGAGGCGACCAAGAGGTCTACAGCAACTCTGAAGCAGTTGCAGGAATGTATGACAAAGAGTGGTCATTATGCGCATGTGACAACCATATCACAAATTCTCCCCCAAATGTGGCTTGTCTGGGAGGGTTGCAAGAAAAAAAACACTCCTCAAGAAAAGCCACATGCAGCCACGACTGAGCTTTGCCAAAACACACACTTTAACATTCTGAGGCAAATGAGACAAATTGAATTATTTGGCCTCGACATCAAACGATATGTCTGGCAGAAATCCAATAAAGCTCACCATCCAAATAACAGCATTCATCCAGTAAAGCATGGAGGTGGTGATATCTGTCTATGTGGAGTTTCTCTGCAGCAGGCACTGAGCACTTGTCAGGTAGAAGGCAAAATGGATGGCCAAAATACCGTCTCCTGCACTCTGCCAGAAAGTTGTCAATGTGAAGAAGGTTTACCTTCCACTGACAATGACCCAAAGCGCCAGTGGTTGAAGATAAAAAGTGATGTAAAGTCTAGATGTGTAAAGTTAGTAGAGACAAATCCCAACACACTAAAGGCTGATCTTACAGACCAGGGACACGTGTAGGGTTGGTAATGGAGATGGGAAATGTTCCCTGAAGCAGATGCAGACTTTAGTAAATGGGGCAAAGTCAGTTCTGAGTGCATGATGGTCTATAAGGACTCTATATTTTAAAACCATGCTGGCTACAATTGTGGTTGGATATGTGTGTCAAGGTTTTCCAGATTCTCCCACCAGTTTTCCCATTTAACATCAGTTTGGACTATATAACATCTTTCTTCTAATTTTTCTCCATTGATCTGTTATAGTAGTTATTCATATGGCTATATAATTATACACATTCATGCTTCTCTTTTGTTCGTGTCAGTTATCCTTTCGTGCACTTTAAAATGACTCACTGTAACAACATCACTAGCCCTGCTGTCCTGGCCAGTGTTAATGTGATTGCTTTTTATTGTGTGTAATTGTCATGGATGACACCGTTGGTCAGGTGGAACAGTATTGATGCTTATTTCATCTGCATCTTGAGTCTGCAGGTTCTCTATGATGACTCATGGACTTACAAGAAACTGTTGCATGTGGTAGAACATCAGAAATGTGTCACAAAATGTAGGTCAGTATATGACGGCTTGGATAAACCACTCTTGCTGCCTCATGGCTCTTGCAGACATAATAGCTGGGAAATCAGATCTGCAGGAGGCAGATATAATAGGTATCAGTAGAGAATACCTGCTGCTAGACGGGCATCGCAAATAATACACCCTCTTCTGCCGACACCCCACCTTTATTTTAATCTTCTTTTTGCACCTTTCAGATGGATCATGTAGCGATCCAGATGGATATGTTGAGTCTTCGCCATGTCAGTATCCAAAAATAAACAGGTTTTCTGCAAAAAGCACAGTGACACTAAATTCATCATGAATTCAATCATGAGTTCATTATTCAACAGTAATATTATAGGCCTACATTCTAGTTATATAATGTTTATATAATTTGTTAATAATTAAGGTATTAATCTATTGTTATCATAATTAAAAATTATTTGTTTTTAATTGTATATCAAAATTCTATGTTATTTAATTAACTGCATTTTTTAGATTTCATTGTCAAACTATGTTTTATTTTATGATGTTTTATATATATATGTGCAAATGAGCAGCATTCAGATATTAAACAGCATGTTAAGGAATCAGGAAAAGTTTATATAAATCAAATGAAGGCTTTCTCAGTAACTTCAGTATTAGTATTCAGTGGCACATTACTTACTGGCCCTCACTGCTTTTATTTCCTTCACAGCAGGTTTTCTAATTATTCATAAAAATCATAAATGCTTTGTGTGTGAAACATTTCCATCTGTCACATCACGTGTGTGACCTGATTATTAGTCTTTATTGAAACTGCACGTGAGAAATGATTCATACCTGACCTTCTGACATCAGTCTGCAGATACAAAGAGAGACATTTTCAGGGCTAGACGTCATATTTTTTTTATTTTATTTTATGAATTTCATTCATTGTTGACTGTAGAAGGTGTTTTCATTCTGGGTTATTAGAAGTTTAGTAGTTCAGGCTGTATTGCTAAAAACCCAAAACACAGACAACCCCCAAAACACCGTTGCTATTGTTTAAAAAGGGATGGCACGTGCAAGCTTGTTTGTGTAAATCACTTCAGCACTCATCTCTCAATGACAATGATTAATTTTTATGAATAGTAATATTAAGGGTCACTGGGTTTGAAAAGAAAACATGCACAAGCACCTATTTTCCAGCATTGTAAAAACTGTTTTTGAAGTTGTAAATAAAACAAAGAGTATTGGTGCATGTTTTACCAGAAAAGACTATTTCAGACTTTTATTTTTATTTACTTTTATTTAATTCAGTGTGTTACTTGCCGTTTCTTTGTTATTGATTGTGATTTGTAATTTATTAGCAATTTATGAGTAAAACATAGTTTCAAACTACCGATAGATAGATAGATCATTTTTCAGACTTTATATTTCACGTATTTCAGTGTGTTACTTGCCATTTCTTTGTAATTGTTGAAATTTACGAGCAGTGTCTAGTTTCATGCAAAATTTTACACCATTTCTGTTTCATCTGAGCATCCCAAAAAACAATGCCATATATTTACATCCTCTGAATGGCTGTTCGCTTCCTCTGACTGCCATAATTCTGGAGATAAATATTCTGTCTAAAGTGATTTTATAACTCCATTTACTCTGCTTTCTTGTGACCCCTGGGGAAATTTGCTAGTCTAAACCAGACAACATCACAACCCGCTCAGAGAGCAGAAAAATGTTGGGTTGGTGTATGCCGTCAGTCTAGATGTCTTGGCGTTATTCTGTTTGTTATCTCTCCTCATTTTGTGACAGTGGTATATTCATCTGTCTTGTGAGCAGTGCAATGATTTGTCCATCTGCTTGGCAGCCATGGCTTTACAGCCAGCCTGGGAAATGAGAGATTCAGTCTGTCTCACTTGTAAACAGGGTCAGTTAAGAGAATGGCTTATGGACTGTCTGGACTTCACATCCAGGTGGCCACTTTCCCCTGAGGTGCTTTTGAGTTTTAGTGATGCATGTTGTTCCTGGATGACACACATATTCCTGAATAAAGAGATTGTAGATGGGGCTCACCTCCCACTAATAGCCTACGGGGGGGGGGGGGGGGGGGGGGGGGGGGTTATGTGTGTCTGGGGAGCTTTCAGATGGACCTGAGCTTTCATTCTCTCCCTTTACATGAAGTGTCAGAAGAAAAGGTTCACTGAGGTGAGGTGTCTGTGGTTTGGAATAAGGCAGTAGCTTTCTACATAGTCCAAGCTGGTTAGTAGTTTGGACGAGCAACATACCAACTAATTTTTGCATTTTTTCCCCCTTTTTCTTTTTCCCTTTCCCAGCTGGGCCTGTGACGAAGGCGGTATATCAGCTAGGGTTGTGTGCCATTCAGAATCAAATTGAGAATTTCAATTCAATTCCTGATTTTAACTTGGAATGAATGGCTGGATTAATAGACAGAGATGATGGATTGATGGATAGATAGATAGAATTATAGATAGATAATGATATATATAGATGGATTTATTTATATGACTTATTTTTATGTAATATTAAAAGGATAAATACATTTGAAAATTCAAGTTGATAAATGCCTGTCCTTGTAGATAGATAATAGATAAATGGAGAGACTCCTGTGCTCTGAAGTCTCCAGGGCTGCTCACTCACTATTGTCTTGTCCACTGCCACACATTTCTGAATCGATGACCTACATAAATTCTTATGTTATGTTCTTAGAGTACCCCCTCCCCTGATATCCCGCTTTCCTTTCTCTCTGTCCAAGTGATTCTCTTATTCCATTCCAACTCAGATCTGAAAATCGGGTGCCTAGTGAACAGCAATGAGAATTGCTTAATCATTCCAGTTCCCTCAGTAATTCCATTAATGAGTCTGTAGATACCTTTGAGGAAGCACCAAATAATTAATCACAGCTACAGTATATTATACTGTATAGTAGGGCTGTCAAAATGGCTGAAAAACTAAATTTGAATTTTGTACTTAAATATGATCAATATCCAGTGGGTTCAACTTGATAGACTAAGAAAAACGTATAACTTACACTTACATCGTCATTGCATCTTTTGTGCCACTGATAAGGCAGCCTGACACACACCTAAAATCCGAATGCAACGTTTTTGCATTCGAATATGGATTTTTATTTAAATTCGACGAATATTCGAAATTCGAATTTTTTTGGACAGCTCTACTGTATAGCCTAATATTATTAACTGGCACATACCCTGATGCCTGTCCAACTCCGACTGATATAAGTCATGTTATATGTTTAATGACCAACTTTTTAGCTAGTCAGTATAATATGAATCATTGAATATGTAGTGCTCAATTTCTTATCGATTTAAAAATCAGTGAAAGTCGATTGTTCCATTTCGTTTCAGTTTAGTTCGGCTATATTTGTTTTATTTTTACTTTGCAAATATTGCATCTTTAAGTGATTTACTTAACTTAGGGATTTAGCCTGATGAAGACCTACAAGGTCAAAAATCTGCAGTTGTAAAAAATAGTTAGCATTTATGTCAGTGCATGAACATTTATTCATTTTTTACAGCAAAAACGTGACCTTTTTGTTTATTATATATGAGTAAACAGCTATTTGTTGGATGTTTTTTGTTATCTAAGGCTCTTCTGGTTAGTCAGTTTTCACGTGTGCCTGTTTGGCACATGATTTCTGTCCTAATAATAGCCCAAACAGATAAATAGAAAAATCATATTGTGCAGTCAAACAACATTGTGATCTGCACCAGACCTGAAGGTTACCAGTGTGAAGCATCCGCCATTGTCTTCTTTGTGTGAGAAAAGTTCCCTGCAAAAATGTGTGCTGATACACACATGATGACGGTAGATACACATTACACATCTGATTCTGTTGCAATTTTTTCAGGTAAGATAGAGTTTGGAGGGCAAGGAAAGCAATCTTGTCAGTGATTAAATGTTTTTAGCTCTTTGGCCTGAATGACAGTAGTCAGAACAGTAATCAGTAACTTGCATCACATGATATCTCTGACTTAATATAAAATTTTGTCTGCATTGTTAATTAGTGGTGCTTAATAAAGCATTTTCATAACCCCTAACCCATGAAAATGTGTTTGAAGTCTCTTTATTTGTTATTAATTTCATTTAAATAGCCATTCATTTGTAGGTGTAGGATGTGGGTGAACAGAGGTTCATGTCTAGAGAAACTGAATTACACAGCTGAATAATTTAGCTCAGAGATCTGAAGCCTTGGAAACACAATCCTTCAGATGTCTTGAGGTCAGTTTTATCAGGTATACGCTTAGTTACCGCTGTAGACGCAGTAAACCAAGATGCCCCCAACTCACAGACAGAAAAACTATAAAAGTCACCTGTGCTTTTGTTTAAAACAAGCAGTCTGTAATGAAGAAAAGCAAAAATTATGTAAAAAAAAAAATAAAATACTGTCACGCTGACTTTGAAGTACTCATCATACTTTAACAAAGCAAAGGCAGAAATAAAATGAGCTTTTCATGCAAAAGTGGGTTAGATGATTCAAGCTGAAGTGTAGGGTTGTGGATGAAAGAAAGCTTCAGCAAAGCTTCAGTTTCACTCATTTAATAGTAATAAAAGCATTCAGCTCTGACATCTAAGTGCAGACATTGATCAGGCAGTCAAAACTGAATGGCGGGATCAGCTAGAAGGATATTTTCCCTTTCACAAACTGTTCCTTCATTTCTCCACACTAGGAAGATGACAGGTGCAAACACTGGGTGTTTTTTTCAAATATGGACCCTGTGGGCTTTTAGAAAACAAACTCTCTTAAAACACTACAACAATGATATACAACCTAGAGAATATAAACAAATATATATAGAATATATATTTGTTTCTTCACTGTAGCCTACAGAAATTATATTTAAGCCCTATAATAATTGGTCACAGTTAGCACCCATAGTCGATGAAACACCAATGTGCAAAATACTAAAAATTATATCTAATGAAGAATGTTTTGCAATCCATTTATATAGTATATTTTGAATCTATACATTATTACTTTTCATTGCCTTGCTGTGATGTCATTTTTGCAGTTTGTGTTGAAATTTGATTCTTCTTATATGGATTCCACTAAGGTTGGACATGAACTTCTGTTGTCCAATCCCTGAACTTAGTGCTTTCCATTAGGTGCGACAATCTCGCCTCGCCGCCCTGGCACGGGTGTCCTGTAGTTTCTAGGTTAAAGTCTCAATCTGACACACCCTGTGGTGGTGAGTTGTCAGCTGTGTTTATGGGTGTTGCTAGCATTGGAATGCTTGGATCGGCTATTTCCTTCTTTCAGGCGAGAAAACATCCATGAGTTTGGCAAGTTTTCTCATAAAACTCATCCTCGTTCTAATTGGGTGATCATCGGCCCTTTTTATAGTATGCAGCTGGCCAGGATTTCTATATTGCCTACAATATCTAGGTTTGGCTGTTTGCACTGTGCATATCGATCGTTGTATGACATTCACGAGAGCTATAGAGAGCAGAGCAGACGGCTCCTTATGCTTTCGAATCACTCTCGTGGTACTTTGGTGTCATTCAATGATCGGTGCCCAGCGACGCTTCAAGTCCAACGAACGAACAAACATGTGCGCGTATTGGCTTTTTGTTTCCTGGTATTGTTCTCAAACCAAACAAACAGATTAATCCAGTTTGTGGAGCCAGTATGAAATAGTCTGCTACCAAACTCCTGCTGACCTCCCCCCTCCTAATGTTAATTAGCACTCGGGCAGACGAGATTTGAAGGGCTGGAGGGCCGGGCCGGTGCACCATAGCCCTGTAATTTTCCACAGTGTGGCAGCCATTTCCAAGAACAGCCATTCTGTACTGTACAAAGGAGGAGGATTCAGGGATCTCCACACTGCCCACTCACAGATCACTTCATTCTGGGCCATGGTGACATTTGATGCAGTTTGTTCAAAGGAATGAACATATAGTAGTCTTGTTTTTCTTCTGTACAATATAGTTCTATGTAGAGGGCTGAATCGAAAGAGTCTGTAATGTTAAAGTGCAGCTGGCTGTGTTCATTTATGATTTGCATGCCCTGCATTTAAAAACATGAGCCATTTTTCAAGAGGTCACATCAGTCTTGATTGAATGACGAAAGCCCTCCGTTTTCATGTTTGTTATTATTTATATAATAATTTATGAGCTGTGAAAAACATGCATGGCTGTTGTCAACAAACATCAGCTATAAAAGCATTAAAGCACCAGTAAATTACCTGCAATTTCAAGTGGCTTATTATAGTACTTTCTTTGAAATCAGTCTTTGCAGCCAATCAGTGTCCATTGTAAAGGAAATAGAAAACTAAAACTTCTTCTTGGAACCACTCATGTTTTTCCCTGCGTTTCATTTGAGTAGATTAAAAAACACTGAATTGTGGGTTTGAAGTAGATGTGAATTTCTTTGACTTTTTGAGGTTGAAAAGGAGTCGTCTTTGTGGATGCTTCTATTGATAAATCAATGCTGTTTCTTGTTCTTTTTTTCTTTTTATTTGCCTCTGTTCTTCCTTCCACTGTTACAGCCTAATGACCTCAAATAAGGCACAATAAGAATTAGCACTGATATTTTTTTTAGTAAAGCGTGTGGCCCCTTAAAATCAATCTCTGTCTAAAAGATGTGCATTGTCTGGTCTTTATGGCAGTATCTGCAGTATTTTATTTGCAAAGCCCCAGAAGTGAATGAGAACTAATAAAGTGGACAAAATTGGAAATGTCTTGAAAGCAAAGTGAATTTGTGTTGTGTCCTAGCAGAAGGTCACTGCAGGGAAACTGTTGTCTTCTCCACCATGCTTGGTGACGGCCACTAGTTACCCAGCTCCCAGAGAGCCTTATAAGAGTCCCAGAATGACCCCTGTTATGCTTGTATAAAACTATATTATCATTAAACCTTTTGATATCTTTAAGACTGAAAATTAAGTTGATATAGATGAGATAAATTAGTAGCTAAATGATTCAAGTCTTCTGAAGGCATACAGTAGTCTTCACTGAGTCAGTGAAAACCATATTAATCAGATTCATGAATGAATCATTCAGGCCAATTCTGTGAACTAGATCAACTGATTCATTAAAAATATCTGACTCACAAGAATGATTCATTCACAAATCTGACATTGCTGCTTCTGTTATGTACAAGTCAAGGAGAGCTAGGGCAGATGTCAAGATTTTCAGTGAAAAAAAAACATTTTTTTTTGTATCATATGACTTCAGAAGCCTTGGAATATAGTGCTTGAGTGGAATGGACCATTTTTATGATGCTTTTATGGTGCTTTTTGTTAAAGGATCCACGTCTTCTGAAGCCATGAGTAACTGGATTGAGTCAGGGGAATTTATGGACAAATCATTCAGACCAGTTTTGTGAACTGGATCAACTGATTCATTGAAAAGAATTGACTCAAAAGAATGATTCATTCACAATTCATCCCTGCTCATGGATTTTTTTTTTTGTAAACTATAACTTACGTTTCTGTATCATATGGTTTCAGAAGACTTGGAATATAGTACACAAATGTATGTGAACCACATTTTAAATAGCTTGAAATCCTCATTCATTGTAATTGCATGGAAAAGAGCACTTATTGGGTGAATTATTCCTTTAATCATGCAGGACTCTTTCTGAAGATTTTCACTGACTCATTTGGGATTCACTTTTGGCAAAGCAAATGCAGATTAGATGACATCACTTCCCAAATTGCTTTCAACAACTTGTGAATAAATGGCTTTATTTTTTCATAATCAACCATTTTAACCATTGGTGGTTCATTCAAGCTTTTCCATCTTTCATTCATAATCTGCTTTGACAGAAGTGTGTCATAGTGCTATACTATATGCCTGTCTGTCTCTTGTTTGATTTCTCAAGCCATTGATGAGAGAAGAAGCAACCAGAAGGATGGGAGATGCGGCACGTGTCCCGTGGTCCACCTGACGTCTGTGTGGAAATGAGCCACCTCCACACGTGCCGTGGTGACAATGGTAGCCTTTCATTTTTAACCTCCATTTTCAGTACATCTAAGCCAGGCAGAAAGAATAGTTTTTTTTCAATAAAAGATGGAAACTAATATGTTCTGAATGGACAGGAACTGGGCGAGCGAGAAATAGGTCATGGAAAAAATGAAATGGAAAGTTGCATTGATCTAGGATTTTTTTTTTTTTTTTGCATTTTAATGCAGATTTCCTTCCTTGTTTAGATGTCTACTTTTTATTTAAAGGGTCATATGATGCATTTAAATTTTTCCTTTCTCTTTGGAGTGTACAAGCTCTTGGTTGCATAAAGAAATCTGTAAAGTTGCAAAAACTAAAGTCTCAAATCCAAAGAGATATTCTTATAAAAGTTAAGAGTCAGCCACACCTACCTAAAAGGGGGGGGGGGGGGGGGGCCTGGGGGGTGAGGCTCGTTCTAAAACGCCCCAACATATCTACGTCACTCTGTGGGAAGATTTGCGTAACGCCGCCTAAATGTTCATGCAAAGAAAGAAGGCTAACTTTTATTCTTGCTGTAGTATTGTTGCCGCCGCCGCCATGTCGTGACGGCTCTGTGTGTTTCGTTGTGAAATGCGACTACTTTGTTTGGGCTTCCAAAAGAGGACGATTTCGCTTCGTCATGCCTGGATCTGATCCGTACTGGTTGCTGAGGAAATACAACAACTCTGCGCTGTTGATCGCCGGATCGGCTTTCACCATGGAAGAAGCGGAGTCCAGCCAGGGGTTGTCACATGTGGTTGCCGCAAGCATCACAATATGGCAAGGGGCATAACATTTCCGTCTCACGCTTGATGTATTCAGCCAATCACAATGCACTGGGATAGCTGGCCAATCAGCGTACACCTCGCTTTTCAGAACAATGAACTTTGTAAAAATCGACACGTTTCAGAAAGGCGGGGCATAGAGGAAAACAATCATGTGCATTATGTGGAAATAATGTTTTTTTTTTTACTTTAAACCGCATACACACATTTCATTACACCAAATACACAAATAACTGTTCTTTTTAGCCGCATCATCATGACCCCTTTAAGTGAATAATCAGGAAGACTGTGATTTACTTGCTAGTTTAAGCATTGGGCTGGCGGGACATTGTCATTCTAAAGAGCATTTGATTGGATGTCAGTTTTATACAGTATCAGTCATCAATATTTAGCCACACAAGATAAATAATGCTGTGCAATTTATAAACATACCTGCAAAAAGTTATTTTTGTTAGTGTTTTCAGTAGTGCAAAATGTTAAAACACATGAACTAAAAGCTAAAACTCCATATATTTTGACTTCATATTCTCTTTAAATGGGAAAGTGATGTTCTTCCTCTCCCATTCCAGAGTTGCACTGGGATAGACACGTCCGTAAATGTACTCTGAGCCCCAGAGCAGACACGTGTAGTGGCTGTCATCACATGTACATCATCACGTGCCACGTGTTCCTAAACAAAGACGTGAACATGGACAATAGATCAGGAGAATTTTGAGCTTTACTCTGTTCTTTAAATTGACTGCATATGACTGTTTTTTCTTAGTGGTTTTCTATATAGAAGCTATTGTGTCAGGTAATCAGAGCATTACAGAATCTGTGCAATGTGGAAACGTTGAGACTGTAGAGTCAGGGGATGGCAGATGTACAAAAATAGCACAAATCAGCAGATGCCATCTATTTCATTTGACACTGACTAAATAAGAGCGTAGACTGTATTCTGTATTCTAGACTGTGTTTGTTCTATCTTCATTCTTAGTTTGTTCATTTATTTAATCTTTCTGTCTGTCATTTTATCCATCTATCTATACCATCCGTCTATCCATCGATCCATCCATTAATCTAAATTCAAAATCTGAGAATTTAACTTTAAGGATTCATCCATTCTAGATGGTTATTCATACGATATTTTGTACTGAATGAAAAAGCAATAAGCAAATATTCAATTTATATTGAATATATTATTATTTACATGCGCTACTGTTCAAACGTTAAGTCTCTTATGCTTTACCCATGTTGCATTTATGTTGATCAATTATAGTGAAAACTGTAACTACTGTAAACCTGTACTATGTTGCAACTGAATACATTTCAAAATGTGATTTATTCCTGTGATGGCAAAGCTGAATTTTCAGCATCATTGCTCCAGTCTTCAGATGATCCTTTAGAAATCATTCTAATAAATATTTGGCTGGCTCAAGCGCCCTTATTATGTGTTTATTAATTTGAAAACCGTTGTGCTTCTTATATTTTGTGAAACAATGATTCATTTTTGTCAGATTTCATTTGGTGAAAGAAAATAATAAACAACAACAGGTAGTTATTATAGAAATATACCAAGTCTTTTATCAATTTGGAAATCCATCTTGCTGAATAAAAGTGCTAATTTCTTTCAGAAAAAACTCTGACCCCAAACTTTTCAACCCTAGTATACATTATAATTTATATATAAAGTATTCTTATAGTTTCTTTACCTAGGTTAGTATACAAAGACCTCTGAGGTGTTTTCTCCTGCATTTCAGTAAGGTAGGTAGATAGTGACAGAGCCATTCGCCAGCATAGATGTGCAGCATAGATAAGTGTCAGCAGAGCGGTATGTCTCTGCCACAGATGCTCTGGCCTCTGATCTGTTTATATAGGTGACTCAGGCACTGTATGGAGAGTGACTGGGTGAATGTGTCTTAATACATGCAGGGTGAACTAAATATGTCGTAGTGGAATGTATAATTAATATCTCATTTGCGCAGCGGATGTTTTTAGCTTCCTAGCAAATGCAAAAGTAAGTTGATGAATGAAGAAATTGCCCAGTCCACGGTGTACTCAACTTATTTAGTCTTACGAGGGGAGCCATCTGCTGTCCAGAACCTTATCTGGAGAGGGTTGTAGAGAGACACACTGGCTGGTTTCTACTGGATGGCACCAGCACTAATGAAGCTGGCTGGTGTTCTGTTCTCTCTTCACGGAAATGGAGTTTAACGTGTGGTGCCTATTATTGGCAACAGTAGTGTCTACACATCCTGTCATAAAACCCTGTGTACTCATCATGTTTTCTTTTCGTCCATCAAAAGGCAGCACAACAACTTCTATCTATTTCTCGTTCTATCAATTGTTTGTACGTTCTATCTGTTGTTTGTTCTTTCTTTTACTTGTTCATTCGTTTAATCGTTCGTTCGTCATTCTGTTGGTATGTTATATTTTTGTTCCTCGTCCTGTCTTTCTGTCTGTCTGTCTGTCTGTCTGTCTGCCTGCCTCTAATCTTTCTATCTATTTTTCGTTCTAGCTATGGTTTGTTTTATCTGTTGTTCATTCTTTCTTTTATTTGTTCGTTCTATTGATTGTTTGTTCTATCATTCTGTCATGCATTCTAATTTGTTCTCTAGTTTGTTCTATCAGTCATTCGGTCTGTCCTGTCTATCATTTTGTCTTTCCTTCGTTTGATCTGTCTGTCTATCATTGTATCATTCTATCTAGCATTTTATCTATCATTGTGTCTATCTATTGGTCAGTCAGCCTGCTTGTCTGCCTAGTTTTGCACAAATGATTGATTTGCCAGTAAACAGGCAAAAATTATCTTCTGAAATGCTTGCAACAGCAGTGTGATTTTTCATATTTCTCAGTCAAACGGTTAGGAAATCCTGTGCTGTCTTGTGATTGTAATTGTTGGCGTCAAGTCAGGGGTCATTATTCATCATAGCTCTTCCTGAATCCCAGTGTACCTGCTGATATTGTGGTTGTTTTTTTTGTTTTGGGGGGGGGGTTGTTATTAGAGCTCTAACCTCTCAAGGATATCACACCATGATAACACTGCCTGATCTGTCACGCAGAATCCCACAGAATCATATCTAGGCGTGAGTGTGGATACAAAAAGGGTTTTTCCACTGAGAATAGTGCCACTGGCTGTCTTGTTCTCAAGTGATTTAAAAAGTAAAGGCCTAATCTTTCATTGAGAAAAGTCTTTGGGATAAAAAAAAATAAATGATGTTCTTGTGGAGTTCATTAGGTTTAGCCATTTACAACTAGTTCCTACATGCAGTCTTGAGTTTATTGCATAGATGTCAAGCCCTGTTAAAAAATTCTGTGAAAATCATAGCATTTATGTTTTTTTTGTCTCGTACTTTGGACATTTTCATAGATTTCTATTGGCAGTTTTGATGGTATTTCTTTAACTGTGCACTTTCTGTAGTTTGTAATGGTCTAGGCCTATTTTTATTCTGGTAGAGCTGGCAACATTAGAACTTATTTAAAACGCATTAGGCCTGATGCCTGCATCGATGTTTCCACAGACAGTTGGTTGCTCTGCTGCGGTCAGATCAATACAGTCCCAGGAACAGTCAAAGACTCACTGAACTGTGTGCGTGTATGTGTGTGCTTGTCTGCGCTGGACTGTGGTTTCTTTAGAACTTTCCTAGCTGAGTGATTCTGTAAATACATGATGCTCTTATTTATGCTCCATTTAGATGAAACTTTATAGGATGAATAAGTGAGCATTTGAATGCATTATAAAGATTTTTAATATCCACAGTTATTATAATGCATTTTAATACAACCACTTTAAGGCAATATAAATGCATTAATATTTTAATATTTAAAATGCGAATTAATATTTTCATAATACATTGTATCAGAGACAGACTATGAATACATTAATTCATTATGCACATCAATATTGGCAGTTTTTTTTTGTTGTTGTTGCATATTCAGCCTCAAGACCAGATTGACTGTATTCTCTAACACTCTATATACACTGTATGTACTCATTGAAATTTGACCAGGACATTAATAAAAATAATTTGCTCACTCATAATTCTTGATCTTGAATTCCTAAATTGCAATATGAAATCAATTCATGTGAAACACTGGTGTGCTAAATTTTGAATTATGTCTGTCAGGGTGTATAATCTATTAATGCTGCTTTCATGATGGAAATGCAGTGAGTCAGACTTGATGATGATAAAACCAAACCTGCTTCTCTGATTTTTACATTCTATTTCCAATTCTGCTTTGATGTTAATTTGTTGACATTTTAGTTTTGACATCTCGTAGCCCTACAACACACTCAGTCTGGATTATTTATTTAATACTGAAAAATATCTGATGATGATGTAAAAATGGCTTGATATTGCATCTTCATGCATGCCAAAACAGTATGTAATGTTAATTTATAAATATAATATTGATGTATTTATCAAAGCAAGATGAAAACTTATCTCATTATTATTAAATAGCAAACATAACTGGACAGTCTAGATATATTAACTGGCAACATCAGTGCAAGATGCTTAATATTTATGAGGACCGGTATATATCAGTTTGGTGCTGATGGTATGTGTGTGAAGCCACAATAGGAGCCTTTGTGCACTAAGCTCCATTACATTCCATAACTTAAACCAGCCTCTTGAACTATCCAGTGAGACAATGCCATTTGTAGTTTATCTGGGCACAATGACCCCATTATCATCCGGCTGTGCTGTAGTGTGCTGAAAGCATGAGTCTTAAGCCCTTCTGGCTCCAGCGGCTGGGACTTTGGTTTGGCCCACTGCCATTGTTGCAATGCACATTTATAGTTTTACATTTATATTTAGTTCATGCTCTAGCAGTTGCATTCTCACTAAAGGCATAATAAATACATATGTTCATATGTTTTCTTTGTGATGAATTTTGCAGGAAGCCAAAATTAAACCACAAAGTGTATAAGCATGAGCCAGTGATTCTCAACTATAGGGGAGACACCCAGCTTCTGTTGATAATATAGTGAATGTTAATGTTTATATTATAGTTTTGTTAATATTGTTTAATATAGGGGGGCTTTGAATATTGTGTTGGGCAGCTGGACCTTCAAAATGGTTTAGAACAGCTGGTATGAACAATGTTGGTACAGTTGTATTGTCAATATAAAAAAGGATGGTTAGTCCTCTGTAATGTTGAGTGATTTCGGCTGTGACGCTATGGCAGTAGTTGTATTTAAAATTTTTAAATTTATTTATTTTAGAAATGTAATTCATGTTCATTTTACAGATCGTCCAAATAGAGTAGGTGAGGAAAATGTTCAAGCAGTCATTAGCTTAAAAATCATGAAACTAGTCTGTTCATCGCATAAAAATATGTCTAAAATCGCATAAAAATATATCTTCTGAAGACTTGGTAATGGCACGTGACACCTATGGACCACTTTTATGGTACTTAGAGTTTGACAGCCCCAGTCCTCATAGGAAAAATACATTCATACAGGTTTAAAGTGACATGAGAGAGAGCAAATAATGAATTTCTTTTGTGTGAGAGTTCAACTGGCCCAAGAGCTTACATGAAGTTGTATGGCAATTGAATAATCAGTATGCAAACTGTGCTTGCTAGAAAAATCATACCAGATATATTCTCACTCGTGTGTTTTATTAACTCCCCAGTGCTTTGACTTTCTGCAGCATGCATCTCTGTCTGATCAGAGAAGCAGGAAATTGCTGCTCAAACAGATCAGATCCATCAGGTAGATTTGTCAAAGTATTAAAACGGCAGGATTCCAGAAATCAGTTTGAACAGACCGTCCTATTCCACTGCCTGAAACATTGTTAGGCTCTATTGAACATAACGTTAATATCTCAGTTCAGACTATCACATATCAAAAAGTTCATAAATGGTGTGTAATTCCAATTTAAATGTTGAACATCATATTCTCTGATAACTGGTGTCAAGGGAAATCTTCTTTTGTGTGTGTCTGGTTTAGATCATTTTAGCATGTCCTATAGGAGTCTTATCAAAAAGGAATCAAAATGTGATATTACTTGATATTTTGATATTAAAGAGCTTGATGTGATATTAAAAACGTACTCTGACCTTTTCTTTCAGTCCCAAAAGACCATCTATTGAAAAAAGAAACGGAACATTTCTGGTCTGAACTAATGACTATATTCATAGAAAAATGGTCATGAAAAATTTATATATGCAGGTTGGCCACAAAAAAAAGAAAAAAAAGAATAGTTCACCCAAAAATGAAATTTGCTGAAATGTACTAACCCTCAGGCCATCCAAAATGAAGATGAGTTTATTTCTTCATCAAAACAGATTTGGAGAAATATAGCATCACATCACTTGCCAATTGATCCTCTGCAGTGAATGGGTGCTGCCAGAATGAAAGCTCAAACAGCTGATAAAACAGCAGATCACAATAATCCATGACTCCAGTCCATCAGTTAACATGGGAAAAACTGCAAGTTAGGCATTTTAAGCTAAAACCATCACTTCAGGTCACATCGAGTCCATAATAACGGTTCAAAGTGTTTCTCATCATGCCTTGTGAGGCCCAGGTGTGTGCAGAAGAGCTATTTTCATGTTACTTGCACCATCAAGGTCTCTTTGTTATAAATATGTTTTAAAATACAAAGGCAGATGAAAAAGAAGGTCAAGAAAATACCTTTTTCTGGTGAATTGTGGACCTGACGTCTTTACCGTCAGCTTTGAGATGTCGACTTTTGTGTTTTTGTGAAAGAGCATAACAGAAGACCTTCATCATGAGTTCTTTAACCTAGTGGCTCTGTTGTCTCATACCAACTACATTTCAGACAAACGCGACTTTTCTCTTGGGTAATGTTCTTATTTGAATATATGTACAAACCCAATTCCATAAAAGTTGGGACACTGTACAAATTGTGAGTAAAAAAGAAATGGAATAATTTACAAATCTCATAAACTTATATTTTATTCACAGTAAAGTATAGATAACATATCAAATATTGAAAGTGAGACATTTTGAAATGTCATGCCAAATATTGGCTCATTTTGGATTTCATGAGAGCTACACATTCCAAAAGAGTTGGGACAGGTGTCAATAAGAGGCCGGAAAAGTTAAATGTACATATAAGGACAGCTGGAGGACCAATTTGCAACTTATTAGGTCTATTGGCAACATGATTGGGTATAAAAATAGCCTCTCAGAGTGGCAGTGTCTCTCAGAAGTCAAGATGGGCAGAGGATCACCAATTCCCCCAATGCTGCGGCGAAAAATAGTGGAGCAATATCAGAAAGGAGTTTCTCAGAGAAAAATTGCAAAGAGTTTGAAGTTATCATCATCTACAGTGCATAATATCATCCAAAGATTCAGAGAATCTGGAACAATCTCTGTGCGTAAGGGTCAAGGCCGGAAAACTATACTGGATGCCCGTGATCTTCGGGCCCTTAGACGGCACTGCATCACATACAGGAATGCTACTGTAATGGAAATCACAACATGGCTCAGGAATACTTCCAGAAAACATTGTCGGTGGACACAATCCACCGTGCCATTTGCCGTTGCCGACTAAAACGCTATAGGTCAAAAAAGAAGCCATATCTAAACATGATCCAGAAGCGCAGGCGTTTTCAAAGTGAAAGTGACGTGACATGTGGCCAAGTATGGTGACCCATACTTGGAATTAGTGCTCTGCATTTATCCCATCCTTAGTGCACACACACACACACCGTGAACACATCCGGAGCAGTGGGCAGCCATCTTTGCTGCGGCGCCCGGGGAGCAGTTAGTGGTTCGGTGCCTTGCTCAAGGGCACCTAAGTCGTGATATCCTTTAAAAATGGACTGTGGCAAAGTGGAAAACTGTTTTGTGGTCAGACGAATCAAAATTTGAAATTTTTTTGGGAAAACTGGGACGCCATGTCATCTGGACTAAAGAGGACAAGGACAACCCAAGTTGTCATCAGCGCTCAGTTCAGAAGCCTGCATCTCTGATGGTATGGGGTTGCATGAGTGCGTGTGGCATGGGCAGCTTACACATCTGGAAGGGCACCATCAATGCTGAAAGGTATATCCAAGTTCTAGAACAACATATGTTCCCATCCAGACGTTGTCTCTTTCAGGGGAAGATCTTGCATTTTCCAACATGACAATGCCAGACCACCTACTGCATCAATTACAACATCATGGCTGCGTATAAGAAGGATCCGGGTACTGAAATGGCCAGCCTGCAGTCCAGATTTTTCACCCATAGAAAACATTTGGCGCTTCATAGAGGAAGATGTGACAAAGAAGACCTAAGACAGTTGAGCAACTAGAAGCCTGTATTAGACAAGAATGGGACAACATTCCTATTCCTAAACTTGAGCAACTTGTCTCCTCAGTCCCCAGACGTTTTGCAGACTGTTATAAAAAGAAGAGTGGATGCCACACAGTGGTAAACATGGCTTTGTCCCAACTTTTTTGAGATGTGTTGAGGCCATGAAATTTAAAATCAACTTATTTTTCCCTTAAAATTTATAAATTTTCTCAGTTTAAACATTTTATATGTCATCTGTGTTGTATTCTGAATGAAATTTGAAACTTCATTGCATTCTGTTTTTATTCACAAATTGTACAGTGTCCCAACTTTTTTGGAATCAGGTTTGTACATGATTAATCTAGTGATACACTGAAATGTTTAGCCTGAAATCCTTGACCGAAACAGTGAAGTTACTTCGGCGCTTCTTCAATGGTGCGTTTCGACTGTGTCAGCGTCTATTTCATGCCGATAACCTGGTTAAACTAACAGGTAAACAAGTCAGTTTGTGTGGGTTAGGACTGGATTAACAATATCGATTTATTGATTTTAATTGATACCAATATGGATTCTCAAGATCAGCTGATACAGCTCACTGAACTGTATCATATCTCATGTAATCGCTTCAACTGTGTTTCAACCGCAGAAAGACGTCAGCTTGTTAACAAAGTCACTTAATGTTACATTTACCTCAGGAAAGCCATTCAATTAACATATCTAATAAACTAGAATAACGACTCTAAAGAGATCATTTTTGCTAAATATATGCCTGTAAATTCATATTCATTATATTTTTTTACTTAACCTGTTAGAGATGTTCATTATTTAATGTACGGTGTATATTTATCATGAATGCAGCTGACGTTTCAACAACAAATTGGAGTAGAAACTTAGTTCTGTTATCAAAAGGTTGATGTAAACCTGCTTTATATGGAATTTAAAAGTTTGTACAATTTGTTTTCATCTGTATGTTGATAGAAGTTGTATTTTTGGGTGAACTATCCCTGAAATATACTACCTAAAAAAAATCGAGAGAGAAAAATAATAAGATAAAAACTAGAAAGAAAAGAAAATGTGGAGGAAAGTCAGCAGTCACTGTTTGACATTTTCTCAGATGCTGAAATTTTTTGTGACTATACAAAAGGCATGGATATTTAATATTTCATCTCTGATCTTATCAAGAATCTGTCAGTTATGGATTGGTTTATATTGTGCTGTGTTGTATTGTTTTGTCTGGCATTATATAGTGTTGCTCTAGGCTAGTCTGTATCGTGCTGTTCATTATCCTCTGTGCCATGTGTGTCCCTCTGGGTGTGTGAGCCTTGGTGTGTGCTGCATACGGTTGTGGTGTCTTAAAGGTGACATATTATGCCCCTTTTTACAATATATAATATAAGTCTCTGGTGTCCCCAGAATGTGTAAGAAGTTTCAGCTCAAAATACCCCACAAATAATTTATTATATAATTTTGAAAATACCCATTTTAAGTGGAAGCAGAAACACGCTGTTTTTCAGGCCTGTGTCTTTAAATGCAAATTAGCTGCTGCTCCACGCCCCCTTTTCCAAAATAGAGCTGCACCATTACAGCTAGTACCTGCTAAAAAACATCTATTTTGGTTCTGATTATCATGTTTATCCGCTGAAATCTGCGTTTTTAAACTTCTGATATAGGGTTTTCTGAGCGCACACATCCGAAGAACATGGACAGGAAGCGGACACCACACAGCATGTACTAAACTAAGTTCTCATTCCCACACAAGTTTACTTAAAAACACACGAGTTACAAAAACAGTCGGTTATGTCTGTGAAGGTAAACAGCTGGGAAATAAATTGCTTGTTTATTTTAGATCTGTGTGGCAGCAGCAATACAGTAAATAAATCAATAAATCAACTGCTCAGTCTCTTGTCTCCTCTGAGGCTGGGACTCTAAATATTGTTCTGTGCTTGTCTGTGCAGCCAAGAGACAGAAGAGTTTGCATGTTTTGCTCAAACTTTCGCCATGGGATTAGAGCTGGTACACCATTGTCGCTTGAAAAATCTAAATGACGGCGCCGTGGGTAGAAACTTAAAGATTAAGGGTCGGTGATATTATAATGAGATCCCTTTTGCCACGTCACCAAGGGAGCGAAAACAGACGCGCTCGTTTTCTCAGACGCTTTCAGAAAAAGGCTTACCTAAACAAAGTGATTGGGTTAATCTTTTTCACATTTCATTGGTTGGTAGATGCACCGGGGAACTGATTATAGCACTTAAAACCTGGAAAAGTCAGATTTTCATGATATGTCACCTTTAAGAGAGCAGCACGAGAAGATACCCAAGCTCTCCAGGAGACGTGACTGTCATGCTGATCTGGTCTCCGGTGTGGTGATATATCCCTATACCTACCTCCCACACTGACAGCCCTTTCCCAGAGGCCTCTCTCCGCGCTGCCATTTAATATATCTGTGCCTCCCTGAAGCTCTTCAGACAAGGTGGAAATTTATCATGGCCTTGGATATTTCCGAAGCTGTCAGTTGTTTCTGCATCTCTTCCTCCTCAGACCAATCCCAAAGTGCCTTGTATACATTATTGTATTATCAGTTCAACTGAATGATAGGTTAGCAATTCTGTTGTGACACTTTTTGGAAAGAGTTTTGCGTTATTGTAGCTCAAATGAAGTATTGAGCGCTGCATAGCTGTGCATTGCATTGAGAGTTTGCTGGTGAGAACAAAGCACAGCTATGATACACGTGCAGACAGCCGTAACACCATATGGGAATTTTAATGAGCTTTGGAGCTACTATGACTGACAGTTTATCTATACATGAGGACACTGGGATGTGTACTAATCCCACTGTAATCTCCACTCTTCCTCTTCTCGAATGTAGAACAGAAACATCATAGTGTATAAATGCAAAAAAAAATGCAGGTTTTCTTTACTCTTGATGATGGATGGAAAATTTTGCATCTGCTAGAATCAGCTGGACTCTAGCATGGCCCATCAAACGCTGTCTCTCACTTCATCTCGCTTTCTTTTGCTGTTTTCTGACAGTGGGATTTCACCCAAAGCTCAATTCACTAATCATGCAAAGTGGTCTCATATCCAAACCAACTGGATTAACCAGTTTAGGGGATTAGGAGGCGTAAATGTAATAATTTTGGAAAAGAAAAACATCAGTGGTAAATTAAAGTTGCATTGTGGCTCTGTTCACACAACACAAATCCGATTTTCACTGTCTGCACTGTCATTTTACAAGTGATGACAGTGTAGAAATTTTGCCTTTCCTTATGTTTGTCATGATAGCGATGAAGGTATTTTATGCGTTCATGCACATATTGTACTGTGTCCAAAACCGCTGACTCATTTACTATTCACTACAAAGCGGATGTCACATAGTTCACTGAGGAAAGAGTAAACTAAACGGAGTGTTTGCACAGAACTCCAGACAATATTGCACACTTTTTATGATGGTACAAATTGGTTGCATTATATAGTATTTTATACTAAACATGGTTATAGAGTGATTTTTACTGTAGTAGTGAGAATTAAATTAGAATAGGAACAATTAAAAGTAATACTGAAAAACTCTAAAAAGTACGTTATATCACAGCAATGAACAATTTAGGGTTAAAATGTGATGCCACAATGCATAAAAAAATAAATAATCATCTTAAAAGCTTGTGACTTGGATATGTTTTCGTAAGATTCTCCTGTGTTTACCTTTCTCTGGATGAAGCTGCAGACCTCCCAGTGTGCTTCACAGAGAATGTGTCTTGTGTGTGGTCAGGTGAGAGTGATAAAAATCGCAGCTCTGCATAGAAATGTCATCGGAGCAATTTACTGTCCCTCACTGTGGCGCTGTAGCTCATCTGCTACGCTTCTATAAATAGGGTGATGGAGATGCTTTTCGCTGTGACCTTATGGACTCCTTGTGGACATATCCACCTTGCTGAGAAGAAAATGCAATAGTTTAAAGCTGATCTCTAGGATGGGATAAATGTACAGTACATATGCACCATTCTGTTCACCACATTACTACACAATATGTGGCATGTACAGACAGTCAGAACGCTGGTAGGTAAACTGAAACAGGTGAATCAAGGGTGTGTTGGTTGTTTGTCCTCAGTTTGTCCTGTTGTGAAATTTTTCCTTTATACACGCTCTCACAAAGCATTTATTAACTTGCCTACCCCTTCTGTCTCTGAGATCATGTTAACTCTTGTAAGGACCTCAGAAGACACTGTGTAAACAATACTGTCATTGGCCAAAAGACGTGAAGAACAAAGCTATAAACTATCCAGAGGAGTGGCTTGCTGTTGATGTCAGTTCAGTTCACAACCAGCACTGAACACCTACCTGCCATCTTCACAAGTCACGGTTAGCTAAGAGTGAGAATCAAGATCTCCAACAGGGTGAGAGCATTAAAGTAGATCAAAAAATTTTCAAGTAAAGATTCAGCATCATTACTCCGGCCTTCAGCATCACATGATCCTTCAGAAATCATTCTTAGATGCTGATTTGCTGCTCATGAAACATCTCTTATTGAAAAGAGATGAAGACATGAAACATTATTATCAGTGTAGAAAACAGTTGTGCTGCTTCGTTTTGTGAAACCATGATACATTTATTAGGGATTCTTTGAAGAATAGAAAGCTCCAAAGAACAGTATTTATGTGAAATAGAAATCTTATATACATTCATTTGTGTATGTTATGTATTATAGTAGTTTTAGTTTAACATATGGAATTAATATAAAAAAGAACAGGTTAGGCAGCATGCAAGGACTTTTTAAGAAGACTTCTGAGGTGTGTTTGTTTTTGAACAAGCATATTGCAGCGTTGATGCACGTCACACATATGAAACAGGCCTGCAGGGGTGAACACACATTGTCACACAAAGACTTTTTTTTTTTGCCTGAGCTAGTATAAATAAAAACCGGCACATGAAGACCTGCTACACAAGAGTTTATAAATTAGCAGAAGACATTTCCCTCACTGTCTCACCTCTAAATAGAAAGCCTTTCATTTTCAGGCAGAATGGATTGTGTCATCGCTTTTGATAAGAGGCAATCAAGAGCGCAGTGAGAATGGCAGACAAACAAGAGGAACCATTTGACAAAGGCTTTCTCTGAATACAGCCTGCCGCTGTTACAGTGCGCATTTCAAGTGGGTAAAAAAAGAAGAAGCTGGTGGCATGCTGGTTCTCACACTCCGAGAGCAGCAGCAGGCATTACTCTGACTGAATTATACAAAGAGAGTGTTGAGTCATGCATCATGTGAACTCAGCTTGTTTCTTCTGAAAGTTGAGTAATCTCCCCATTGCTCAGTGGCAATAACTTCTAAACTTTTTTGGAATTTAAATGTAGGTTTTTTTTTTGTTTCGTTTTTTTGCAGATACAGGTTTGATGGCATTTTAATGCTTTTTTCAGGCTTTGATGGCAATTCAATGCTCCCGGCCCATCTCACCAGCCCTGCATGTGCTCAGAACCAGGCCATTTCATAATCAAAAAGCCTAAAGGCCATTCTAATAATTCCCCCCCTCCCCCTCTCTTCCCTCTCCCCCCCCCCCCCCTCTTCCCTCCTCCCCTTAATTGCGTCCCCCCTCTCCCCTCTCCCCTTCTCCGCCCCTCCTTTTCCCCCCCTCCCCCACACACATACTTTCACATGCGAGTATGCTTAGGCATACTTTTTGAATGTTTTGAATTCCTTATAAAGATAAGTGTGCCAGTTCCATTTACCCCCATTGATCAGATCCTGTTGTAGATGTTCAAACCAACTGCTTTTGCTTGATTGCGCACATGTTTGACACTGAAAACTGTGATTGAGTTCAGATGTAGTTCATTGACGGAGATTGGAGTTATAACACTAATTGAGCTAATTATGAATTGGGCTTCTGAGGAAGAACAGTTTATGATTATTTTCTAGTAATGTGTATGTGTTTGCATATAAATCAACATACCTTTATGTCAACGTATTAGCAATGTATATGTCTGTGCAACTAAATGTGCAAATGTGTACCTGCCCTGATTCACATAGCCCAGAGTGGTGCAGTGTACTGTGTACTCAATCAATATTTATGAGGAAAGGTCTTATGAATAGAAAGAAGACACAAGCCAAAGGAACATTCTTCACAATCTGTTCCATTCTTATTAACAAATAGGTTGCGGTGTGAGACAGATTCAGTTAACATGTTTTAAAACACAATCTAACCTTAAATCGATGTATAACAGATTATTAACCATGCATAATATCAGAACTTTAAAATCACATCGCACCTGATCAGCTATACCAAAACAAACAGTTTCAGTTTTCGCAGCTATGTGTCACTGTTTTTGTTTTAGGAAAAGCCAGATGTACAGTATGCTCTCTGAGATAAGCATTCACTTTTTGAATACCAGCGCTAAATATTACCAGTTTATTGTGAATGTATTTTAAAAATGTTTATCAATATTTAACAAATTTAAAAACTAATCAATAATGTGGATCTTCTGATTCAAATGTTTTTCAGTGTTGAGTGTCCTGTAATATTTACAATTTAAAAGATCTCAGCATGTAGTATTAAAGCATCTAAAGACAGATGGGAGAGATCCATGAAATTGCATTCCCTTTCTGAGTCTCTTTCTTTTAATCTGCAAAGCCTCTGGCCTGGGGAAAGTCTCCATCAACAAAAGGAAAAGCGGTCCAACATGAGAAATCTCAGTGGAGGTAACTGAGAAGTAAGAGCTAAGTTGGAAATAAGATATAAACATTTTTATCAGTATAAGCATAACAATTACTGCAAGTTTTTATCATGTTTGTGTTGTAGAATCTCTGAGGCAAAATCAGAAAATCACCTGCTTTGTTTGCAAGTGTTCTAACACCCCAAGAGGAGACACACCTGACAGCAACACAACCACAGCTCAGAGCTCACCCAGCGTAGACAGGTCAGGGCTAGATATTTCACAAGACAATCACATAATTGACAAACTCTTTTCCTGTTTGATACTGTAAAGCTGCTTTGACACAATCATTATAGTATAAAGCGCTATATAAATAAAGGTGACTTGACTTGACAAGACTGGGATAAATATAAAAGGTGCAAAGATACTGTGTTCATTCAGCAACAAATTATGTGGTAAGAGGCAAAGGTGTACTGTGATAGGTTGATCTCTGTAGTGATAGGCAGAGCTCTGCTGTGATAGGTTAATCGCTATAGTGGATAGACAGAGCTCTGCTGTGATAGGTTAATCACTATAGCGAATAGAGAGAGTTCTGCTGTGATAGGTTAATCACTATAGCGGATAGACAGAGCTCTGCTGTGATAGGTTAATCACTATAGCGGATAGACAGAGCTCTGCTGTGATAGGTTAATCACTATAGCGGATAGACAGAGCTCTGCTGTGATAGGTTAATCACTATAGCGGATAGACAGAGCTCTGCTGTGATAGGTTAATCACTATAGTGGATACACAGAGCTCTGCTGTGATAGGTTAATCACTATAGCGGATAGAGAGAGCTCTGCTGTGATAGGTTAATCACTATAGCGGATAGACAGAGCTCTGCTGTGATAGGTTAATCACTATAGCGGATAGACAGAGCTTTGCTGTGATAGGTTAATCACTATAGTGGATACACAGAGCTCTGCTGTGATAGGTTAATCGCTATAGTGGATAGACAGAGCTCTGCTGTGATAGGTTAATCACTATAGCGGATAGACAGAGCTCTGCTGTGATAGGTTAATCACTATAGCGGATAGAGAGAGTTCTGCTTTGATAGGTTGATCACTATAGCGGATAGAGAGAGTTCTGCTGTGATAGGTTAATCACTATAGCGAATAGAGAGAGTTCTGCTGTGATAGGTTAATCACTATAGCGGATAGACAGAGCTCTGCTGTGATAGGTTAATCACTATAGCGGATAGACAGAGCTCTGCTGTGATAGGTTAATCGCTATAGTGGATAGACAGAGCTCTGCTGTGATAGGTTAATCGCTATAGTGGATAGACAGAGCTCTGCTGTGATAGGTTAATCGCTATAGTGGATAGACAGAGCTCTGCTGTGATAGGTTAATCGCTATAGTGGATAGACAGAGCTCTGCTGTGATAGGTTAATCACTATAGCGGATAGAGAGAGCTCTGCTGTGATAGGTTAATCACTATAGCGGATAGACAGAGCTCTGCTGTGATAGGTTAATCACTATAGTGGATACACAGAGCTCTGCTGTGATAGGTTAATCGCTATAGTGGATAGACAGAGCTCTGCTGTGATAGGTTAATCGCTATAGTGGATAGACAGAGCTCTGCTGTGATAGGTTAATCACTATAGCGGATAGAGAGAGTTCTGCAGTGATAGGTTAATCACTATAGCGGATAGAGAGAGTTCTGCTGTGATAGGTTAATCACTATAGCGAATAGAGAGAGTTCTGCTGTGATAGGTTAATCACTATAGCGGATAGAGAGAGTTCTGCTGTGATAGGTTAATCACTATAGCGAATAGAGAGAGTTCTGCTGTGATAGGTTAATCACTATAGCGGATAGAGAGAGTTCTGCTGTGATAGGTTAATCACTATAGCGGATAGAGAGAGTTCTGCTTTGATAGGTTGATCACTATAGCGGATAGAGAGAGTTCTGCTGTGATAGGTTGATCCCTATAGCGGCTAGACAGAGCTCTGCTGTGATAGGTTGATTGCTATAGCGATAATCAGAGCTCTGCTGTGATAGGCTGATCTATATAGCGATAGGCCGAGCTCTGCTGTGATAGGCTGATGTCTTTGGCATTAAACCAACTTCAGCAGTAACAGGCTGAGCTCTGATTATTGTATTCTACACCTAGGAAATTCCTTTGCCCTGACAGTCCATTGCACACCTCTTGTGCAACAACTGCTGTATTGTACATCTCATTCATATTTTGATGCCCCATCACAATGTTTCTGTATTTAACTTACAATATTATTCCAACAACAATTGCTAAACATGATTATACCCTCACCAGCAGATTCATAAAGGGATAGTTCATCAAAAAATGAAAATTCTGCCAATATTTTTCATGTTATCTCATGTTGTTCCAAACCTATCTGACTAAGAATAATAAGAAATCCATACAGGTTTGAAAATGACATGAGGGTAAATGATGACAGAATTTTCATTTCTGAGTGAACTATCCATTTAGGGGATTATTTTTTTGTTTTTTTGGTTTGTTTTTTTATTTTGTTTATTTGTTGTTTGGGGGGGGTGGGGGGGGGGGTGGGGGGGGGGGTTTTTTTATGCTTGTCATTCATCAGACCAATTGCTTAAGGAAACTTAATATAAGATTGCATTTCCATTTTTAGGTAACCGTAGATCAGCATACAGTACTCGTGAGCAGACTTGTGGCTGTATTGAGTAAGAACAGCGGCCCCAGACGACACCACTGCGATCATGTGTTTTAATAGACCCCCTAAAGTTCACAAACAAAAAACCTTGAATTAGCCAGTGCTCCAGAGATAACAAAGAAACTCTCTTAGGGTTTTTGCTGAGGTCAAGCATCGGCCTGTGCAAAGAGGAAACCCTTGCGCTTGCTTTTATTCAGGATAACAGAGAGAGGTCAGAGGTGATCTGCTAATTAAGATACTTTGCTTCAGTGGCATTGGAGGAATTCCCCTCAGCCCCTTGAAAAATGAAAGACTTAGATAACGATGTTCCTTTTGCACAATTTACCATTGTGCTGAGCTTGTGCAAATATGCAAATCAATTCTACTCAAACATGTAAATAAAAAGGGCATAACAACCTTTTGAATCAAATCTATGGTGACAAATAACTGACAGAATTGGTCCTCTGAAGCTAGCTTGGGGGAAAAAGGTTTTACAAACACACAAAGAACACTTAATTTCACAGCAATGCATTGAGCACTCTTCCTATATTCACTGCAGTTTTCTTCATGCAATGAGGTTTAACACTATAGGGCCTTGAACCTCTTTACCCTTTGACTTCCTGGTTCTCCAATTTTCATCTCAGCCTGTAGATGGCTCTGTAGACTCTTCTCCACTTCATTTCTTGACCATAGAACATCTTATAACTACGGTGGCCGAGAAGTGCTAAACAAATCACAATTCTGAAAACAAAATACAAATTACAAACAGCAAATGCAAGTCCCAAAGGAAAAGAAAAAAACTAAAATACAATTAAGTAACAGGTCACAACAACATTCAGAAAACATTACAACAAGTCAGAAAACACAACGACAAATCGCGCAAACAATTAACAAGTCAGAACACAACGACAAATCCGACAATACCGGAAGAGTAGCGTATACCCGTTTGAGACAGCGCCATTGGTTTGGGATTACTCAGCGCTGACTGGACGAGACATCTGTCAATCAACTTATACAGAGAAGAACCAGCCGAAGAACAGCAGAGTCGTCATAGAAAGTTCGGAGATGGTATTAAAGTAGCTCAGTTTAAATGTATTGTATACATTGCCCTTACTATGAAATAAAAAATACGGGGTGTCTATATAATTAGTTATCATGGCAAGTGCTGTAAAACATCACTCCCTTGGCGCAGATGGATAAGCACTTGGCCTTGGCTTTTTGACGTGATCGACCCGGGTTCGAATCCGTCTTTTGCCGAACTTTTTTTTTCTCCCTTTTCAAATCTCGTATCACATCGTAAAGGCATTTATTTTCAATAAAAATAAAGGAAATAATCAAAAAGTTGAAAATAAAGTAACGGGTAGGGTACTACCCGTTGTAGGTGTAGGGAGGGCTTTATTGTACCAATAAGGAGGCATCCATTTAATAATTTAAATTTAAATTATAATTTACACTCAATATGTTAATATTGCATACTGTTTTATAATGTACTACACTACTGAAGTGGCAGATATTGCACTATTTGCAACAAGTTTTTTTTTTTTTTTGATTTTTATACTTGATAGTAGAAATCCTGCTATTTTAACATAGTGTAAATAGGTATTTGCACTTAGTGTAAATAGCATATTGCTAAAAATACTGCTATTTTCACTTAGTGTAAATAGAATCCATTGCTAATACGAGATTCGATCGCGTCAAAAAGTCAACAACACACGCTTATCCATCTGCGCCACTGGAGGCTGATGATTTATCGCCTACTTTTAACTAAATGTAAATATTCATACAATACATTTAAACTGAGCTACTTTAATACCATCTCCGAACTTTCTACCACGACTCTGCTGTTCTTCGGCTGGTTCTTCTCTCTATGCGTTGATTGACAAATGTCTCGTCCAGTCAGCGGTGAGTAATCCCAAAACCAATGGCGCTGTCTCAACCTATACCTACCTCTTCCGGTTTGTCTGATTTGTCATTGTGTTTTCTGACTTGTTATTTTGTTTTCGAATTTGTCATTGTGTTTTCTGACTTGTTATAATGTTTTCTGAATTGTTGTTGTGCTTTCAGAATTGTGATTTGCTTAGCACTTCTCGGTCACCATATATAACCCCTGGGTGATGAGGACCTTTGATTGTATTAGTCAGTTTAGACACGCTGAAGAACCATTGGCATAGATTCTGTTTATTTTCTAACCAATTATATCTCTGCACTGTTTGTATGTGAAATAATAGTTCACCCAAAAATGAAAACTCAGTAATCAAACCTATATGACTTCTTTCTTTCTTTCATTCTTGGAATGTGTTTCAACTGTGTTTTCATTTTGGTTTTTATAATAAATTAATATTTTTACTCAGCAAGGATATATTTAATTGTTCAAAGGTGATAGGAAAGTATTCATATAAAAGTATTATACAATGTACAAACCATTGTGATAACATGACATAAACAAGTGTAGCAGCCTCTTTCTGTTTTAAATAGATTAGTAGCATTCACTGGATGGAGCCCTTCCAAGTATTTTCCACTCGAACCAGGGACTCCATTGTCTTCTATCGAAAAACAATGATCATTGGTCACCCAAATAAAAAGAATATGCCTTAGTAAGCAAGGTCTGCTATTTATATCACGTCTATCTTGTCTATCTCTCTCTCACTCTCTCTCCTACGTTCTGTAAGTCTGACTTCCTTGGCAACCTACTCTTTGTTTTTAGTGGCACTCGTTCAAGTTGAGAGTGTGAGGAGCTTACGTCCTGGAGGTTATCAGACATAGAGACGGCTATTGTCCAACAAAGAAACTCCCCAGTTTGGAGACGTTCAGAGTTCCTGAGCAACAGGAGCTACAATGAAGTGCTGCCAAGAGTATGTGAGCGAGGTTGTCTGGTATTGCTGTATCATCAAAGCTAGGTAGCGGTCTTCTTATTTAAAATTAATTGTATTATTATTATTATTTTTAGTTTTAGAGTTACACCATGTCTTAGCCAATGAGATTTCATTCTTCTGACAGAGGAGCTAGCATTAAAAATGCAAGCTTACCATCCCCCTTCATGTCAATGTAAGTTGTAGAACTTCACCTGTGCCATATGAGCCATGCGACTAATGACTGTAGAGCTGCAAGAAAATGAAATCATGAAAATGCCAATTTCCTGATGACACCATAAGAATGTGCACAACTAAAAGAGCTCTCCAAAATTGGACCTTAGCAAGACATAAACTAGAATATTATGAAATATTTGCAGTTTATTGCAAATATTTAGTTTATATTCTGCTTCAAAAACATTGGGGTCCAAAAGTCTGAAACTCTTGGATTCTCTTTCTTTTTTCATTTAAATCTGGAAATAAAATTTTAGATAGTTTTTGAGATGGGTTTAAAGGTTATAAATCAAATTACGACAAGCAAATTTGTGGCATTGAACTCCTTTATGTAAAAAGTTTCAGTGCTTTCATTTCTAAAAGGGGGACGTACACAAAATTAAGAAACTTTTCTGTTCAACTCTAAGTCTTATACTGAAAATATAATTTATAATGAATTCTGTTTAAATTAAAAAAGTTCAAAAGGGTTTTCACTAGTGGACTCCTGCTGTATTATTGTGAATATTAGATAATATTGTGAGTATTAGCTTGTGAGATGGATAGCCTACTTTTCATTAGAATGACTATTTTTGGATTTTATGCACTTTTAGCAAGATCACTTTAGTTCATATATGACAACACATCTTTCTGTTTTCTGAACTGAGCAGTAAACATTATCCATAATGATACTAAGTGTCTGTTGTGTCTGTTTGTCTTTAAGCCGCTCTAGTGTTGCCCATTAGTGCAATGCAATGTGTTCCCAGTGCTTTCTCATGTTTGTGTGGCAAGGCCTTTGCGTCTGACATCAGAAGATCATCTTGTTCTGTTTGTCACCGGTCTAATACACCAACAGGAGACACATGCTGACAACAACAAAACCAAGTTAGAGCCGGCTTAGCTAGCCTTAACAGGTCAGGGCTAGCTATTTCATAAGATTGTAATAATTAAAAAAGACACAAGGGCATGGCGTAGCCTGATTTAACCAGTCTGTTAAGAGCATTTATTTTTATTATTCCTTATTTTAACTAAGATTTGTTCAAAAACTGTATTGAAAGAGCAAATCAAGAAACAGACTCTTGTGGTAAAACATGACTGGCTAAACTCCAATGTAATCCAATCACTGATCTGTAATCATCTAGAGACAGTTTGAGGGTTTAAATTAAGTTGAAGGTGATATTTTCTGTTTACTGTAAATATTTTCTCCTATCCCTGATTAATATGCACACTATAGTAACTAAGCAAAAGTTCTTATTTTAGTTGTGCCCAAGAGCTAGTGGTTGTTTGGCATCATATCATATACTATTTTGTGTATTTTGGCATGGTTGAAATGCTGTTCTGACCAACTGTCTAGGACTGGAAACTTTTTTTTTAAATCCATGTTAAATGCATGTTTGAAGGTTTAAGAACTTTGCACAAAAGTGTAGGGCGTCAGTTAGCGTTTCACAACTGTACATAAGTGTTACCCTTGATTGATTCTCAAGCAATGAATAATTTTCACCCTACTACTTCCCCAAGCTAGCTTCAACTATCAAAAAGTGCTGTTAGTGACTTGAAACACCCCTATAGCTATGCTCCTATCAGACAGGTAAAAGTTAAATATCAGAATGTGAAAAATAGGTTTTGATATTTTTTTTAGCTAATTTAGACTTCAGTGAAAAAAAAACAAACAGTGGAACTGACATACATATGTGAATGCCTAATGGAATTTGTCCTGAGTTGGTCTGTAAAAGCATAAAACTCTGTTTTTATGATTAAGGAACACAAAAAGGCTGGGGGGGCGACCTGGGTGGAGGATCAAGACTCAGGGAATTGGCTCGGGCCACAAATCCATTAAGCATCCATCCAATGCATCCATGCTTTGCTTTTTTTATACATATATCATACACTTTAATGTTGTTTTTACCATAGGTGACTGTTTTTTTAAACAGGCGACCCGTACATTGCATTACTGGTTGATAAGAGCCATTGACCCTAAGTTCCTTTGAGGACTCTTCCTGTTACGTTTAGTTGGATCTTTCTCTGCTGTCTATAAATAAACCCTTCAGTCTCACCCAGTGACTGTGGCTGGAGTTCAGCTTTATTTAAAGGTCTTTTAATACTCCTGTGCTCTTTTTAGAAGTGCTGCTTTGTAATTACACAAAGGACAAGGCGCCCCATTGCATTTTATTTGTACTGACACGTGTGGTACTTTGTAAAGTTAGTACAGGGGAGGTGTTATTAATGCATTACCTCCAAGCTATTTACAGCGCCTGAGTGCTTCACCCACAGCTACTGTGCTAAAAGTTGTGGAAATGAAGGGCTATTAATGTCTTAGCATGAAAAGAAACCCAGCTGAGTCTGTTTAATCCGAGACACAATCTCACAGAGTTTACTATTGAAAACCACAGGAAATGGAAACTTTGTTTGGATTAGATTTGATCTGATCTCCTTATAGCGATAATTTATGAAATGTCTGTTTTCACTTATTCCGACAGGACTAGGATTCCGGTTTCTCTAGCATATATAATTACTATATTATATTATAATTATATATATATATTATATATAATATATATTCAGATATATATAATACTTCAATGTTTAACTACTGCCTTTCCCTGACGTTTTTTGCCTAAAAAAACTCAGAAATGGGCAGTAACCATTTCTGGTAATATCTTTTTCAATAAAATCTTTCTATAACAAATATTAATAAAAATAAATCTTTTTATATATATTCATACCACAATCTATAATCCATGAAAGATTAATTATTTTGAAAGAATTTCACGTAGTCGCTTAGCTTTAGCTCAATAAGATGGCAGCACTAAAGTTGAATTCTGTCTGCTCTTATTTTGAGGCAGACTAGCTGACGCTTAATGTGTTAATGACACACTCAACCTTGAGAAACTCCTGTGGCAGTGCTGTGAGTCTGACACCAGTGTAGATGTGCAGTAGTCATACCCTGTGTCTGTCACGGTTATTACATATATCAAACCCATCCTTGTTTTAGAAACGCGGGCTGTTCACTGTTTTTTTTTTTTTCAACTGGTGCTGAGTTCTGAATTGCAAGTCTGAAGGTGCAAGACCTCTTTGCATGCCAGTAGCCATGATGAAGACTCTTGCTCTCAGTGGCTAGAGGTTTGCTGGGCGGCTTCGGAACTCTGGTGGCCATATATAGTTCGAGCGTAAATGAATTCTTTGGTGCGGACGGCATATGAGATACAGGGCATTGAGTGCTTGGCTAGTTGATAAGTATTAAACATAGCGATGAGGGATGAACCGTAGATTACAATTTAATTGGGTGTAAGGAATGAGTATGGATGTGGCTCGTAATGGAAGAGAAATATATTCACAGTATAGAAACTCAGCATCATACTATGAGCTAGCAGCACGATAAATAGTAATATCGAGCCATAAAAGAAAAGCGCCGCGCAGCGCGCTTGCACGGCGCGCATCTCGCTGCGAGGAAGGGGGGAAAACGGGAAGTCATCCACAACAAGATCACGACGGGAGGGTGCAGGGGCCAGCCGCAAGCGACAAAGCCGCATCTGCGACCGCAGAGATAGGGCATGACTCAAAGGAGCTGGAGATGGGAGGCAGATATATAGATCGGAGAGGGTAGGGCGTGCGTCAGGAAGGAAGGGGGGAGAGCAGTTAAGGCAGGGGAGGCCAGGTGGGTGGACTATGGCGACACACCCGGGCCAAGGGGGGTGGGGGGGGGGCAAACCTCGAGGCTGGGTGAAAGGGGGGTGAAGCGGAGGCAAGCCTGGCGCGGGGGGCTCCTGTGTTCACTCTGTGTCTGTTCTTAGAAGCATTCTTTGGAGAATAGACTCCACGACTTCCCACACTGAACTGTTCCTCAGAGAGACTCGAGTCCGCCGGCATTTCTGCTGACAGTGGTCTGAAAGAGAGAAAAGAGGATAGTGATTCCTCTTAAGTAGAGTCCATCTCCATCTTTCCTTATTGAGGATAAGGATTTGTTTAAATCAACTCATGGCACTAATTCAGTTTACATGTTAATGACAAATTAATCAGGCAACTCAAATAGATGGCTTGAGCTTTTTTTTTTCCTGTCGTGTTTGTGCTCTTATCCATTGCATACATTTGTTCGAAAAGCAAGGTATTGAACCCTGAATATACACTGCAACTCATTATTATTGAAGTCCCCCTAAAACGTTCCTTTTTTCTTATGGACACAATACTGTTAGACAGTAAAATAAAGTCCCCCAGGTTTAGTTTTGTGGTTAGCTTTGTCCGTAGTTAGCACAACTACACATTTTTATTTTGTGGCAGAGTGAAGGGTCTTGCAGGCAATGTCCAATTTTGAAGCCAAGGTTGTCCTTAGTCCTTGGAGAATGTGCGGCAATTTATCCAAGATTAACAGGTGGATAATCAATCATCCAACCAGCACAGGATGTGCTTCTTCCATTGCACCCACCAAACAAGCTCACCTACACGTTCATCTCGGTCATGCCTGGACACTGTAGCCCCGAGTGTCGGTTGTGATCAAATCTGGATCTTTAACCTTGTGAAAGCTAATACTTGAAAGCAATGTTTGATTCTCAGAACCAGACGGTTTTTGTGCATTGTGGAATTTTTGTTGTCTTCCTTTTTAAAAGGGACCATGTACAAGATGGTCACAATAGCAGAGGGAGCTCTTGTCGCTTGTGAGTTGCTTAAGTCCAATGTAATTGGGTTACAATGCAACATATAAAAGATTACTGACTTAGATCCCTGTGTGTTTGATTTCATAAACTGTGTGGCCCTTTGCCCTTGCTTGGTCCTTAAATTGACCATTTAACGCACGGTGTATATGAATTGTCTTACGAGGGGAACTTGTCCTGTTGGGGGTCATTTGTGGATGAGAAAGTGTGGAGACATTTTGCAGGTACTGCGCTGTGACTGCCAAGTGCCCGTGGTGGTTGTTGTGTTGAACACTAGTGGGGATTCAACTCTGCTTGTACTAGAGACACTTAGAAATTGTTTCCTTGAGACATTTCTTCTGCTAAAGGTACATCTCTTAATAATAAAGGTGCTTTCAAACGGTCTTCCGCGATGCCATAGAAGAAGCATTCATCAAAGGTTCTTTAAAGAACCATCTCTTTCGTACCTTTTTATAATCTGAAGAACCTTAATTATTTCGCCACAAAGAACCTTTTGTAAAACAGAAATGTTCTTCAATTGTAAAAGGTTCTGATGGACCATTTACATCACAAAATAATTCTTCTATCTTGCAATCGTGAACACCTTTGAGTGGTGTTAAGCCGGTAAACAGTGTATAAAGAATAGTGCCCTTAAAATGATGCAACTCTGCCTAAACAATGGTATTCCAAACATGTACATCCAAGATGTAAGATGAGTTTATTTCTTCATCAGAAGATTTGGAGAACTTCAGCCTCACATCCTTGCATACCCAATGGAATCCCACTGCAACTGAATGGAGTCCGTCAGAAGGAGAGTCCCAAACAGCGATAAAAATACACAATAATCCACAGTAATCCACATGACTTTTAGTCCCTCCACTTTAATACATTTTTATTTACCATTCAAACCGTTGCTTCCAGCTAAAGTATGAGTCAGTAATCAATAATATCCGTAATCCTACAGTGAAAAAATGTCTCTGTAGAATCGGAGAGAATAGCTCAGATCAAGTCACAGTTTCCGACAAGGCAAAATGCCAATCTGGTTCTAACACATATGTCCAATGTGATTTATTGATGTGAGAGGAACAACGGGGAGGGGAATTGTTTCATTCCACGTAGAAAGACACATGTTATTAATTATGACTTATTATTTTGGCCAGAAGCAATGGTTTAAAGTTTTAACGCCTTAATTATGGATTTGTTTGTTACAAAGATGCAGCTTTTACAGTAGACGTTAATTGAGGTTAATTGGTCATGTGGATTAATTATGATATTTTTATCAGCTGGTTGGACTCTCATTCTGACGGCACCCATTCACTTGAATGAGGATCATTTGTGAGCTGTGTGACTGTATTGCCGGAAATGGGCTTTAAATCTGTTCGGATGAAGAAACAAACTCATCTACATCTTGAATGGCCTGAGGGTGAATACGTTTTCAGCAAATTGTAATTTTTGGGTGAACTTTTCCTTTAACAACATTTGAAAACTTTTTTTGATATTCAGAATAGCTTTAGATTTTTTATTATTTTTTTATTTTAAAAATTAACCTGCTTTAAATTAAACCTATCTAAGCACATTGGAAGTCAGTGGATGTCCAACCTGTCTGTCGTAAGAGATTAGACTCTATGCTTTGAGAAGCTATGATCTGATTCATAGTACTAAGTTTAGGCTCTGTCCTCAACTCAGGGACAATTTTAGAAGTCACAGTAAGATTTGAAAGGGTTCATTTTCACCTGTCAGCACTGAAGTGTTCAGCAGGAGTATCAAAGTGCTATATGAGAAAATATAGACCAGGAAACTGAAACTCAAATGATGACATATAAAATAAGGCCATAAACACTTGCTGCAGCTTAACTGCAACAGCAGGTGTGTGTTGTGCTTTTGCATTGACAGCATTTCTGCTAAGAAAACTGCAGCTCTATGCAAAAAATAAAGTGATTTCTGGATTGGAATATTTCCAATTGGAGTAACTGCTAATGTGTGCAATGTGGTTTTACAATGTAAAAAATATACACATAAAGTAAGAAATATTTTCTACCACTTTTCTTACCTACTTTTTTGTGCTTCAAAGCATTTATTATATTTATTACATGTGCTATGTGTTTTATTTCTACCCCATGCATGGGTTATTTATTTATTGATTTTACATGACAAATTAGAAACAAATGTTGATAATTAAGCCTCTAGGACAAACAGCAGCCTACAACAAGCATCTGTTGTCATCGCTGTAATAAAAATTGTAGTTAATTTCAGAATACTCCATATACTGGCTGCAATTCATTCTTCTCAGGGATATTCTCTGCACATACCTGTATAGAAGTTTCTTAAAAATGTCTGGTGTGATGCTGCACCAGTTAGCCGTTATCATCTGGTGTGATGATCATTTTTGTGTCAGAAATTTCAAAGCCTTTGTCATCCTTCAAAAACTTTCTTCCAACTAATAAAGTCTGCACATTGATCCTTAAGCTACGCTGACTGCAGCTGATATATTAGAAGTGAACTTAAGCTACTGGCATTAGATTTCTCAAAGTGAACTTTCATGACCTACTTGTTCTTGAGATTTGGCAGTTCTCCTTCAGGAACCTTGGACTGAATATGTTATATAAAATCTGACACTTGACAGTCACTTGGAACTCAATTGTATTTTCGCAGTGCAGCTTATGTCACGCATCCTTCTTGAACTTTATGACACTGAAAACAATGTCCAAGATAACAAATCAGATAGTCAGGAACTCCATGTTATTATGGGTGTTTGTTGAAAAATGTTTCACAGGTGAGTCAGACTAGTTAACCTTAAGGTTAAATCATTTCAGTGAGGTTTTCGTTAAAGGTGATGTGTATCATTTCTGCGCCAAAAATAATGAACGTTTCAAACAGGTTTCCTGAACACCCCATCAATAGTACCAGACTCATGGCATTGTTTGAGCTGATGTTGTTATGTCAGTTTTTTTGGGATGCTCTTTGGACTAGTATTTGCCACAAAGCCACATTTTGGGGGGAAATCTACCTATAAATTGCTTCCTGTTTCTGTAGGAGGAGAAAGGAGAAAGTATTTTAAAATTAAGAAATTACACACTTCACCTTTAAAAGGGATAGTTGAAAACCCCCCAAATTAAAGTTCTGTCATCATCTACTGACCCACATGTCATTCCAAACCCGTATGACTTATGACAAATGTTTTAGTGTTGTGTTTACATTCAAAATACCTTATTTTGTTTTCTGTAGAAAGAAAGTCATAGAGGTTTAAAACGACATGACTGTGAATAAATGACAAATTCATTTTCCATTTTTGGGTGAACTATCCCTTTAGGGCAAAAATGGTCCAGACAGAGGGAGACAATGAAGATGGGAGAGACTAAGATGGCAAACTAGATTATGAAACGCAAACACCGGGGTCATGCAGGGTTTTCCTGCAGACAGGGACATTAATAAACCTGAAACTGCACTGAGCTCTGCTGATGAGCTAAACTTGCACTGGGAGATGCACGAATGCCACATTGCTGATGATATTTATCAATTGATAGCTGTGAATTATCACACGCTGAGATCAAATGAAGGCACTGGGGGAGGACGGTAATTTATACTCCCTCAGAAGCCATTTCATTTCTTTGCATTCTCCCATTTAAGGTGACGTAGCTTTTGATAAGGGAAACGGGCCTGAGAAACTGTAATTACGATGCTAAAGGTCAGCGTGGTGCGGTATCTTTGAACAAATGTGGACTATCATTGATCTGAAAGTGATAGTGGGTTACGGACTTTGAGCATATCATTGTAAATGGGCGAGTTACTTGTCCTCAGTGGAATGTGTGTGTGGACAGAAAACTGTGTTTTGTGGTCTTTCAACAGCTAAAGGTGCTGTTAGAGGAACAGATAAATGTGCTTATGAATATCTTAGCTACCTTTCACTTTGATTCAGACCTCAGTTGACCTGTTTGTTCCCGAATATGTTCTAGTTTTCATAACCATTTGCTTGGTTTTTCTGTCTTGTTGAAATGTCTTTTTAAAAAATGGTATTGAACTTTGAATCTCCTGATTTAACTTGCAGTGTGACTTATGAATGGTACTTTTTAGTGAATCAAACATATACATTGCAGCCAATGTAGTCCAATTCCTGAATGATTAACTGTACTTTAGTGAATCAAAATCATACTATTTTATCTGATTCCAACAAATGATTCATAGTGAGTTGGTTCTTTTTAGAGAAGCAAACTTATTCAACTTATACACATAACTGTGAAACATAGGTTGAATTAGTGGTGTTACTGACTGGTTGTTGTTTATATAAGAACATGTAGTTGAAGACATTTATTACCATATTTTTTGTTTGTTTTGTTGTGTTTAATCTATAGTTAGGAGGCCAATAAACTAATTTGCTTATATATATATAATAAAACTAAATAAATAAATCAATCCAGAAATACAATATTCTATATATATATACGTAGGGCGGTCAGTCGTTAAAATATTATCTACCAACCCAATCCAAAAAAGTTGGGACACCGTACAAATTGTGAGTAAAAAAGGAATGGAATATTTACAAATCTCATAAACTTATATTTTATTCACAATAGAATATAGTTAACATATCAAATGTTGAAAGTGAGATTTTTGAAATGTCATGCCAAATATTGGCTCAATTTTGATTTCATGAGAGCTACACATTCCAAAAAAAAGTTGGGACAGGTAGCAATAATAGGCCAGAAAAGTTAAATGTACATATAAGGAACAGCTGGAGGACCAATTTTGCAACTTATTAGGTCAATTGGCATTATGATTGGGTATAAAAAGAGCCTCTCCGAGTGGCAGTGTCTCTCAGAAGTCAAGATGGCAGAGGATCACCAATTCCCCCAATACTGCGGAGAAAAATAGTGGAGCAATATCACAAAGGAGTTTCTCAGAGAAAAATTGCAAAAAGTTTGAAGTTATCATCATCTACAGTGCATAATATCATCCAAAGTTTTAGAGAATCTGGAACAATCTCTGTGTGTAAGGGTCAAGGTTGGAAAACCATACTGGATGCCCGTGATTTTCGGGCCCTTAGACGGCACTGCATCATACAGGAATGCTACTGTAATGGAATCACAACATGGGCTCAGGAATACTTCTAGAAAACATTGTCGGTGAACACAATCCACCGCCGTTGCCGGCTAAAACTCTATAGGTCAAAAAAGAAGCCATATCTAAACATGATCCAGAAGCGCAGGTGTTTTCTGTGGGCCAAGGCTCATTTAAAATGTACTGTGGCAAAGTGGAAAACTGTTCTTTGGTCAGACGAATCAAAATTTGAAGTTTTTTTTGGAAAACTGGGACGCCATGTCTAAAGAGGACAAGGACAACCCAAGTTGTTATCAGCGCTCAGTTCAGAAGCCTGCATCTCTGATGGTATGGGGTTGCATGAGTGCGTGTGGCATGGGCAGCTTACACATATGTAAAGGCACCATCAATGCTGAAAGGTAGATCCAAGTTCTAGAACAACATATGCTCCCATCCAGATGTCGTCTCTTTCAGGGAAGAACTTGCATTTTCCAACATGACAATGTCAGACCACATACTGCATCAATTACAAGATCATGGCTGTGTAGAAGAAGGATCCGGGTACTGAATGGCCAGCCTGCAGTCCAGATCTTTCACCCATAGAAAACATTTGGCGCATCATAAAGAGGAAGATGTGACAAAGAAGACCTAAGACAGTTGAGCAACTAGAAGCCTGTATTAGACAAGAATGGGACAACATTCCTATTCCTAAACTTGAGCAACTTGTCTTCTCAGTCCCCAGACGTTTTGCAGACTGTTATAAAAAGAAGAGGATGCCACACAGTGGTAAACAAGGCCTTGTCCCAACTTTTTTGAGATGTGTTTGATGCCATGAAATTTAAAATCAACTTTATTTTTCCCTTAAAATTATACATTTTTTTCAGTTTAAACATTTGATATGTCATTTGTTGTATTCTGAATAAAATATTGAAATTTGAAACTTCCACATCATTGCATTCTGTTTTTATTCACAATTTGTACAGTGTCCCAACTTTTTTGGAATCGGGTTTGTAATTAATTACATGATGTTTCCATTAATTAATCGAATTAATCGCAAAATAAATTTGACTGTGAAAATACCCACAAAAGATTATTTAAAGCTGTTTTTGTTGAATGAGAAAGTATCAAGTAGACATTAAAAATTGTAGCTTTAGAAATATTTTATTTGATTTAATAAATTTTTTTTATTACACATAAACATTTAGGCTACAACATCTTAACATAAACTATGGAACATAAAAGAAACATTTGAGAAACATCTCAGTATTGTTTGCTCATACAATGAAAGTCATTGGTAACCAAAAACAGCGTTGTATACCAACAGTCTTCAAAATATCTTCCTTCATGTTACACAAAAGAAGGTTTGAAACGACAGAAAGGGAGTAAATGATGACAGATGACTTTTTTGGGTGAACTATCCCTAATTTTTTTATTTTTTATTTTTTTTTATTTTCATGAAACCATACTCCAAATAAGAAATTAATCTGCCAGCAGGTGGCGGTAAATGTAATTCATTCGATTCGTTCAAGCGGCTGATTCATTCATGAATGAAGTTAACGGCTCTCTTTATGAATGGGGCTTTGTCTGATTGGTTCACACGATTCGTTCAAAACGTGGATACATTCAAAAAGTCAACCAAGAGGGTCTGGCTGCAGCCTTGCACTCTCAGACACTTGCACTCTCACACTTCTGCTTCCGCTAGCGACGTCACTTGCAGTCTTTATTTTTTATTTTGTTCTATGTTTTATTACTTTTTGTTTGAATCTCTCAACATTTTACAACAGTAGCCATGTGTTGAAGACGAGAAAAAGAAACTAAATTACAATGTCACTTGCAATCGCCACTTGCGCTCTCCGCTACCTGCGACGTCACTTGCAGTCGACACAAATCGTGCGTGTTGCCAATGGAGACAAGACGCTGTGGTGGTGATTAAACGATTACAACTAATTTAGTACTATAACATACAGGGTCCTGCAAGAAAAAGACCCGCAAATCCGTGGCCACGGAACAGCAGAATATGAACGCATGCGCAAAGTCTCTCGTTAAGCGTTTTCCTCCTGTAAAAAAAAATAAAAACTTAACATGGCGTAATGTATTAAGATACATTAAAATATCAAATTAATATACAGTTTATTATTAAATGAATATGTTATAGTATTTTCCTCCCATAACTAGAAACCGCAAAACTGGCAAAATGTGGCATAATGACTAAAAAGGCCAAACTCAATATGCTCCTCTACATTATTAATATACATAACTAATATGTACAGGCAAGCAGGTGAGCCCAGAATAAACGCAACACGCACAGTTTCGTGTTAAGCGTTTTTCCATATAGGATAAACTGTCTACAGCTCTTTTATATCGTTGTCTTTGTCCATTAAGCTACATTACGTGTTTTATTTATAATGATTTTCTATAGGAGGAACATTTTTAACGTGCAATTTAATGCATTGCGTTCTGGGCTCGTCTGCTTGCCTGTACGGAGTTGATCCTTTTAAAATCACTTCATGCATTTCATAATGCACGTTCATATCTGCTGGTCTGTATATACTTTGAGTCAACAACAAGACATATAGGCTAGGCCTACTGAATTGTCTTTATCATCTTAGTCCGTTATTATGCCACATTAAGCATTTTGCTGTATGGGAGGACAAGTGAAAGTTTGCGCATTGTGTTCATAGCCATCTGTTTGCCTTGTAGTACATTAAATAACAACTATATATCGAATTAGATTTTTTAATTGAACTTAATGTATCTTAATACATTAAGCAGTGTTAAGTGTTTATGTTTTTCTACAGGAGTAAAACGCGCAACAAGAGACTTTGCGCGTTTGCGTTCATATTCTGCTGTTCTGTGGCAACGGATTTGCGGGTCTTTTTTTTTTTTTCTTGCAGGACCCTGTATGTTATTGTATAAAATTAGTTTTAATCACCACCACAGCTTCTTGTCTCCACTGGCAACACGCACGATTTGTGTCGATTGCAAGTGACGTCGCAGGTAGCGGAGAGTGCAAGTGGCGATTGCAAGTGACATTGTAATTTAGTTTCTTTTTTCTTGTCTTCACCACCTGGCTACTGTTGTAAAATGTTGAGAGATTCAAACAAAAAGTAATCAATAAATAGAACAAAATACAGAAATAAAAGACTGCAAGTCGCTAGCGGAAGTCTGAGAATGCAAGTCTGAGAGTGCAAGTGCAAGTCTGCAGCCAGACCCTTCTCAAATAAACACCGCTGTGTTGCTTGGAGACGCGCAACAATTCTGCTGTGGCTTTAAAGGTTATATATTCTTTGAAAAATTTAGCAAAAACACACATAATAGTGTGTTTAAAATATAAGTCAAAGTTTATTTATAAAGCAATTTTTTTTTAAACAACAAGTGATTGTCAAAGTGCTGTACACACATAAGAGAATAAAAATGTCAGTGATTACGAACAGTCAACAACACAAAAAAAGACAATAAAACACCATAAAACAATAGAAGAAAACAGCTCTCCTGTAGCATCAAATGCCAGACTATAAAAATGAGTTTTTAAGCTAGATTTAAAGATAGCAAGTGTTTGAGCCTGTCTAATGTAGAGGGGCAAACTATTCCAGAGCTTTGGGGCCGCCACTGCAAATGCTTGGTCACCCCTGCTCTTCAACTTTACCCGTGGGATAACTAAGAGCAAATGGTCAGCAGACCTAAGTGCTCTTAGCAGAGCATACAGCTTAATCAAGTCGGACAGATATTTAGGTGCTAAACCATTAAGAGATTTAAAAACAAATACCAAAATCTTAAACTGAATCCTAAAATGGACAGGTAACCTGTGAAGAGAGGCAAGAACGGCGGTGATGTGTTCCCGCTTTCGTGTACCCGTCAGCAGTCGAGCTGCCGCATTCTGGACCATCTGCAGTCTGTAGAGAGAGGCCTGACTAATACCTATATAGAGGCCATTACAATAATAAAAAGTTGAAATAAAAATATGGACGATTCTTTGAAAGTCATTAGAAGACAGGAAAGATTTCACCTTGGTGAGTTAAGTATAACACAATATCAACTTCCTACTGAACTGTTGTATAAAATTGCATTTAAACTCGTGATAAACCTCTTGAAAACAGCACTCGTGTGATAGTATTGCTCTCGCTGCTCGTGTGATATCACTTATCGTTTGATATAAATATGAGACAAAAACACATAAAGGGGCATTTTTTGCACCAATATCTTGAATTTTAGGGCATAACTGCATTTATGGAGTTGTTGTCCTGCATCATATTTGTCAACAGTCAACTGTATGAAATGTAAGATGATGTACAGGTCTGGGGGCGGGGCCAGTGCGCTAACTGCGTTAAAATATTTTAATCGCGTTATTTTTTTTTGTAAACGAATTAAGTTAACGCGTTAAACTGCCAGCCCTAATATATATATAATACCAAATTTTAATACCAACTATCTAATAAATAAACACAGCTTTGTTGTTGTTTACTAAGTTTTATCTTTTCAGTTAGCACTGCATGTTTACTAGACAATGTTACAGTAATCATTTGACACGTTTGTCATTAGCAAAAGGTCTGGGGAGGAAATTGAATTTAAACAGCTTGTTGGAGCCAAACACAATAAGATTGAATTAGTTGCTGTTGTGTTGTCAGATATATGACAGCAACCTGCAGGGAACATTTAATGCTGTCAGAAGACAAGATGAGAGGGTCATTAAGCAGGAAAAACAACCGTAAGGTTTAACACCACTAATGGTGAGTCAACAGAAACTGGCCGTTCCTGACCCCCACCTTAAACATCTGCCCGTTCCTCTCCAGACATCTCTGTCCAGGAGTGACGCTCAGATCTTATTACAGCCTGTCACAGAAAATAATCAGTCGCCTCCAGTTCTGCCCAGAATAGATTTTCAAATGGTCTTGTTTTATTTTAAACTCATTGTTGCCACCAGCTCTTATTTGTGCCTGTGGTTTGATCCTTTGAAACGCTCAACATATGAGCAAAGTGTAGAGTGCATACTTGGTGTACTCGGAAGTTAGAATCACATTCTCAGTTTTTAAACACAATCAAGAAGAAAATAGACACATTGCTCAAAAATGTATGTTTCAATATTGTAACTGCACACAACCATCCTGTATCCAGTGGATTCAGCAAAGGAGGGCTGGAAGAGTGCCCTATGGTTGCATCAGATTTAAGGGACTCATACCCGGAGGCAGTGCTGGGGGTAACGCATTACAAGTAACGCAAGTTACATAATCAGATTACTTTTTTTCAAGTAAGTAGTAAAGTAATACATTACTTTTACATTTACAACAAAATATCTGAGTTACTTTTTAAAATAAGTAACATCAGTTACTTTGTTTTCCCATGTTATTCACTGACACCTTTGCCGTCCCCGTGTTGAGAGAAATTGGGAATGAGGTGCAGAGGTACATTTGCCAAAAATATAACAGTTGCCACAAATATAACTTTTGGGGTTTTTGGTTATTAAAAACAAATAAGCAAGCCCAGCCCAGGCGAGAAAAAGTAATGCAAAAGTAACGTAATGCATTACTTTCCATAAAAAGTAACTAAATAATGCAGTTAGTTACTGGGTTCTCAGCAGAGCTCTTCATACAGACATTGTAGTCAGACATGTATTTTTGAATTATTTCATTGAAATTTGCACATGAATTTTCCTGGAAAAAATAAAAAAATAAAAAATAAAATCCCCAATGAAAATAAAGTTTTAATTTGCTTTTTTTATTATTATTATTATTATTATTTCAATTTGACATCATCATCAAGTTGCTTTTTATTATTATTATTCATTATTATGATTATATTATCTATTATATTATTATTATTATTATTATGGTATAGAGACGCCTGGGAAAATATTTGATTTTGATGCATTATGTAAAGTAAAAGTTTATATATTGCTTTTTAGATTAAATATGACCTCGACATCTTCTTGAGGTATATTGTGACATTAAAATTTAAATGATTATTAGTATTATAGTATAGCATCTTGTGACTTATTGTATTTTTTATATTTAAATTGGCTTGAGTTACCATATGTGTAAATTCTTACCAGATATTTTTTTTACATAGATTAATTATTATTTATTCATTCATTCATTAATTCATTCATTCCTAGGGCAAATATTGGAATTAAATATAAATACTGGATAGATAAATGTTAGCTTCATTTGATTTTGAGTTCATGGCTTGAAATAGACCTGGATCTTCTTGAAGTTTTTGGTGAGATTAAAATTTCAATTATTATTATATTTTCTTTTATTTTTTTAAATCCCATGCAAAGGTGATTCTCAGCACGCATTTGTGATTTTTTTTTATTTATTTAACATTTAAATTGGCTTAATTTACCATTATGTGTAAATTATTTACTAAAGAAGATTTCTATATTCATTCATTCATTCATTCATTCAAATATTTTTTATTAAATAAAAAATAATGTATAGGTAAATGAAAGATGTTTCTTTCATTTGATTTTGAGATATGATTTGAAATTGTTTTTCAAATTGTTTTTTTGTGAGATTCACCCAATTCATTTTTTTTTATAATTCTTCCACCACTAAGGCATATTCTACATTAAAAGTAAATCACTGAATTTAAAGTTAATTATCATCCTGACCATTGTAATTAGTCACAATAAGGCTTGCAAGCTTTCTTTGCTAATCCCACGGCCGACAGATGGACGGGTGGAGCCAGCAGTGACAGTAGGGTGTTTCATGCCATGCTAATGAGGATGGATGCCCTCAGTGGTGCAGTAAGTGTAACTAAATTTATTGTCTCATTTTGGTGAGTTGCCAAATGGGGTAAAATCCCCAGCTGTGTTGTGACTACATCGCATGTGTTTGCTCCTGTAATAGAAGCAGCGATGATATACAACCTGTGTAAAAATAGGATGCCCAAGATGTGCAGCATCAGGGACTGATGATATAAAAACTGAGGGATTTCTAATACTCTAAAACTCAAATCTGAGCCTATATTTTGCCTTCATACTACGGTAGAATGGGTCGTATTTATCAGTGCATATATCTTTGTCACAAAGCGCAGCCGTGACAATACACCTTCCCATTACATTTACTGGTTTAGACTGAGAAAAGGAAGGAAAAGAGAATTGAATCTTCTCTCTCGCTCTCTAGAGTATTTTTGGATGCTCTCCACTGATTTCCCAAACTTGAAAGTGTGCTGTATTATCAGCTCCATGTGTTTATATAAACCCTCACCCTAATGAGAGTGCACAATACAAAAATGGAGGTCACGGGCATCTGTACAAGCTTTTATAGGCGTTAATTAAACTATGTCCAGTGCCATGGCTTTAAAGCCATTGAGAATGTGGTCATTAGCTGCTAAACAACTTGATGAGTGCTGATGAAAAGTGTATGTGGTGTAATTATGTCACAGTGATTGTGTGAGTGGGGGTCTGTGGGGTATCAGGTCATGTTATGTATCTGCTGTTTGTTGTTGGTTATGTAACTACGGTAGAATATGGCTTTATGCCACTTGGCTGAAAAATCTTGATAAAAAGAACTAAAATACAATAGCCAGGCCCAGTTAACTTTAAAATATCTCATAATCACTTGTTATTGAATGAATCCGTCATCAGGAGAGGGCGGTGAGCAGTCCTGTTTTGGTAAGGGTGAGTTTGAAAGCATTCATGTGCACGGACAGGATCTGGACATGGGGTTGTTTTTAGCTGCAGATTTTAGGCCTTATTGGTGCCTAATTTCTCCGCACAGCTTCCCATTTAGAGGGCTAAATAACAAATACACAGATATCACCCTCTTTTCTCTCTCGCTCACCATTTTTCTTTCACGAAAAAATAAAAACAGGGTTTCTTGATGTGACAGCAAAAATTACATTGCCAAAGCTTTGCTCCAGTTTGCTGTTTTTGGGGCAGTTTTGAGGTGGGAGACCAGCTGGATGACCAGATAAACACCAGGAGACCGGTTAAACCAGATTAAAGCACCAAAGACCAGTTAATTGTTATTTTTTTTTCAGCATGGTAGTTAAAAATATTTAAATTACAACAGAAACTAACAAATGGACTATACCAATAATTAAATTAAATTAAATTAAATTTCATTTCATTTCATTTCATTTTTCATTTTGATATTCACCATGATTTCCTTCTGTTGATACAGGAATACAGATGATCTTGAATTGAGAGTGATTTTATTTCAATATATTTAATATTTAAATATACATAAATATTTTATTTAAACCTTTAAATATTCTCTAAAAGCACTGAGTAATATACCACTTGTATTGCAGCATGATGGACAGATTTTAGTGGAGGATTACTTCTGCAACCTCATTTTGCTTTTCTAGTTTTTCCATTTAATGTGCTTTTGTTACATGTTATTGCATCAGGTACACATAAATTCTACAATTTTACAGTTCTGCGAACACAAGCAATGTTTTTGCTCATAGTGGGGCATATTAAAGGTTTTATCATTGCCACTGGCATTGTCATAAAGGAATCACATCAAAATGGTCTTTATTTGCTTTATGAGTATTGTGTTTTATTCAGTATTGGTATGTGTTGCATTCAGGACCCAAACCTTCGTCTAATCCTGTATGGTATGTGAACGTATGTGACTAAATTCAGTTCGAAACAAAATCATTTGGCCAACAGTACAATTTCCCATTTAACAGACAATGTTGCATGGGTTAAAGAATCTTCAACATTTAGATTTACTTCATAGGTTAAAGTGGTAAAACGAGTCAGTTGGGAATGTGAGGTTGAATGTGAATGCAGTGAATACTAGCTAATGACTCATTCTGTCATCAGGTAAAAATGTTCTCCTCATGCGATTCTTGTTAATGTCCGTAACATACATGGTGCAGGATGAGTTCTGCAATGAAGTTGCGTATTTGGGGTTTGAGCAAAAATAATAGTGATTGCCTTACAAAACCTACTAATTTTGCAAAGATTTGCATTTCCAAAAAAATCTCCAGCATTGCGTATGACGGCTAACAAGAAAGCACTCAAAGCCTATTGAGAGAAATGCTTTTGTGTGTGTGTGTGTGTGTGTGTGTGTGCCCGCGCACAAGGACTTTCTGTTTGTTTGGTTTTTGTCGGTCATTGTTTTCACATTCTGAGAGGCTGCATCTTGTATAATTGTGTAACCTTGCAATTTCTTGAAATTCAGCAATGATTACTAAAGTCAGACGCTGTAGCACTCCATAAAATCCTTTAATGTGCACAAGAGGTGTGCTATTCTAATGTGCTAGCACTTACTAGAAAACGTTATGGTCCTTTGGGACATTGTACCATAGTATTTCCATATTTATTGGGCACATTTCATATTACTCAATGAGCTTATGAACTTTCTGTAATGAAGCTTGTGTTTCTCTAATATGTTACTGTTAAGCCCATAATTACTCCATTGTTTGTGCATAAGGTGTTGACAAAGCCGCTCTTGCGATATTAGTATTACAGGCCTGTCTCAGTTTCATAATTGTGGTGAAAAGAAGGAGACGCTTTATAAGCAAGTAAGCAGTGCTCAGTGGTGATGTATTTATTCAGACATGGGCTTAAGTGCAAGAACCTGTTCCACAAACACTGCAAGTAGATGAGAACCAACTTTGTGGCAGACAGACGTGAAATATTTGATAGTGATTTTCCACTTTTAACAGGTTACATCATCCAGTTAGGGGTTTTTAAGGGTGGCTGAGAACATGATCTGTTTTCTTCATATCCAAATAAAAGAGATTTTGTGGTGGCAGACTGATTGTTAAAAAAAATACTAACCCTATAAAGTGGGTAAAAACTATTTGTTTAGGCTTTTTCAGGCTGGGAATAGATACCTTGAGGGTTTTCACTGAAGGCCAGTTTCAGGATGGCCCAGTTTTGGTGGGTTTATGAAACTAATCTTCTGTTGTTTTACAGCATCAGCTATCTTGTTTATGAGTGCCACCAGGCTGATACGAATGTAATTTCATTTAGTAATATATAAGTTAATCAATATAAAATATCCTAAATGTCACTGTACTGAAGCCAAAGCAAATTAATAAATAATTACTTTGTGTTATATTAACAGTGTATCGTTTTTTTTACCCAATAAGTTTAAATATTATACCCACTAAGTTTAAATATTATATTATATTGTATTTTATTGTATTATATTACAAACCCAATTCCAAAAAAGTTGGGACACTGTACAAATTGTGAATTAAAAAGGAATAGAATAATTTACAAATCTCATAAACTTATATTTTATTCACAATAGAATATAGATAACATATCAAATGTTGAAAGTGAGACATTTTGAAATGTCATGCCAAATATTGGCTCATTTTGGATTTCATGAGAGCTACACATTCCAAAAAAGTTGGGACAGGTAGCAATAAGAGGCCAGAAAAGTTAAATGTACATATAAGGAACAGCTGGAGGACCAATTTGCAACTTATTAGGTCAATTGGCAACATGTTTGGGTATAAAAAGAGCCTCTCAGAGTGTCATTGTCTCTCAGAAGTCAAGATGGGCAGAGGATCACCAATTCCCCCAATGCTGCGGCGAAAAATAGTGGAGCAATATCAGAAAGGAGTTTCTCAGAGAAAAATTGCAAAGAGTTTGAAGTTATCATCATCTACAGTGCATAATATCATCCAAAGATTCAGAGAATCTGGAACAATCTCTGTGCGTAAGGGTCAAGGCCGGAAAACCATACTGGATGCCCGTGATCTTCGGGCCCTTAGACGGCACTGCATAAATTCAGGAATGCTACTGTAATGGAAATCATAACATGGGCTCAGGAATACTTCCAGAGAACATTGTCGGTGAACACAATCCACCTTGCCATTCGCCGTTGCCGGCTAAAACTATATAGGTCAAAAAAGAAGCTATATCTAAACATGATCCAGAAGCGCAGGCGTTTTCTCTGGGCCAAGGCTCATTTAAAATGGACTGTGGCAAAGTGGAAAACTGTTCTGTGGTCAGACGAATCAAAATTTGAAGTTCTTTTTGGAAAACTGGGACGCCATGTCATCCGGACTAAAGAGGACAAGGACAACCCAAGTTGTTATCAGCGCTCAGTTCAGAAGCCTGCATCTCTGATAGTATGGGGTTGCATGAGTGCGTATGGCATGGGCAGCTTACACATCTGGAAAAGCACCATCAATGCTGAAAGGTATATCCAAGTTCTAGAACAAAATATGCTCCCATCCAGACGTAGTCTCTTTCAGTGAAGACCTTGCATTTTCCAACATGACAAAGCCAGACCACATACTCCATCAATTAAAACATCATGGCTGCGTAGAAGAAGGATCCGGGTACTGAAATGGCCAGCCTGCAGTCCAGATCTTTCACCCATAGAAAACATTTGGCGCATCATAAAGAGGAAGATGCGACAAAGAAGAGCTAAGACAGTTGAGCAACTAGAAGCCGGTATTAGACAAGAATGGGACAACATTTCTATTCCTAAACTTAAGCAACTTGTCCCCTCAGTCCCCAGATGTTTGCAGACTGTTATAGAAAGAAGAGGGGATGCCACACAGTGGTAAACATGGCCTTGTCCCAACTTTTTTGAGATGTGTTGATGCCATGAAATTTAAAATCAACTTATTTTTCCCTTAAAATTATACATTTTCTCAGTTTAAACATTTGATATGTCATCCATGTTGTATTCTGAATAAAATATTGAAATTTTAAACTTCCACATTGCATTCTGTTTTTATTCACAATTTGTACAGTGTCCCAACTTTTTTTGGAATCGGGTTTGTATAATATATTGACATAGATGCTACTAAACTGTCTTGTCTCGTCCTTATTTTTATTTTACTAAAAATGATGGAATGGAATGATGGAATTTGCAGCTCTGAGAAACATCAAAATCGTACACAGGAAAATCGTAATGTACAAAGGCTGTGAAACTCCCTGTAGGTGAAGCACGTTTTCTTCTGATGTTCGGTGAGTCAGCATTACTATTACCGACCCTCATGATCTTGGCTTTGCTGAAGAAGATGCTAATTTTACAAATTTGTTCCCCACAGAGATCCCGGCCTTGTGTTGTTCTTCTGCATGTGGTTGTGTGAGTGAATCAAAATGCAGCCAAGTTGCTCTGAAGCACTGTGATAATGTTACAGATGGCCGCTCAGTGAGGAGTCCTGGCATGCAGTGTTAAGAAACATTGACAGACCTCATCCGGGTCTTACCGGGTACTCCTAGTTTTATTCTCCCTCCTAACCGTATTGTTTTTCTAAGCTTTTTAAACCAAAGTACTTTTATACACTCTGAGAAAATGTACAAATCTGTCTCTGAGACGGTAGCCTTTCAAAATTACAAATATGTACACTTTAGGTAGAGGAAGATGTATCTTTTAACGAAGGCAGTAATATGCGGGCACTTGTACATAGTAATAATAGGGGTCAATAAGGTACAAAGATGTACCTTTTAGCTTTTGTACCTCAGGGTACCAACTCAGTGACAGCTTTGTATCTTTTAAAAAAAAATCATCTCTTAAAGAAATAGTTCACCCAAAATGAAAATCCTGTCATTACCTCCTTAGCTCAATGTCTTTTTGTGTTTCATGGAAAAAATAACAGCATATGATATGAAGGTGAGTATGTAATGATCACATTTTTGGGTGAGCTATTCCTTTAAAAATAGGAATTCCAAATAAATGTTTTATATAATTACACTCTTGGATTTGGGAATTGGGACTAAACTCCAATTCAAAACCACAAATACAAGTCCTGCATGCTTTCTCAGGGTTGAACCTAGCAGACTATGTTTGTGAGACCATTTGAGGAACTGATCACTTGTAGCAGGTGTTGAGGGATTTCTTTTCAGTGTGCAGCTGTCTCTGTGTGTTTCAGTTACTGTAAACGTCTATATTCTGGAAGTTTTAACTGTAGTTCTGCAAACACTTGAGAGCCATGTCTATCTTAGTGACATCATAAGCACTCTTTTTTGGCTGTAGTGTGAAATGTAGGTCTGTGTTCACAGGCCAAGTCCAGACTTTTACCAATAGTGACTGCCAGGGACAGTTGAACCTAATTTGTTACAGTGGCTTCTCGTATTTAGTGGAGGTGTAACTCTATATCGGTCTGCTGGCGGCTGAAACAGCCCAGCTGACTGTTTCCATGATGACTGTCATGCATTCCCAAAATCAACAGCTACACATCTTAACTAGTATTACGCAAACACATATCAAGTGTTTGGAGAAAGGTACTGGCTATTGTTTGTGTGGAAACCAGCAGGACATTTTGAAGGCTACAGTTAGTCAGATTTAGTTCTTATTGTTTTGAAATGGCAAATCGAGGGCATTTCCCACTTTGGCTTCCTTTGGCCATGAGGCCGTTGTAGTCATCCCACAACAATAACTAATTTTACCCTCTCTGAGTATTCTCTTACAGGAATTGTTTGTGCTTTTGCTCCAAGAGTTGCAGAAAGGTAAATGCGTATTTCCACTGACATTTTTACCCAGTGATCTGTTTTTTTTTGTTTTGGAAGTTTATTGCCTTGAATGAGAGATCAAGGATTGTAAATCAGTTTTAATGGGATATTTCATCCAAAATTGAAAATTTGCTGTTAATTTACTTTACTTTTACTGTTATTTACCCCAGGTCATCCAAGATGTAGGTAACTTTTTTTCTTGAATACAATAGTAAAAAAGTTTTTAGCTGATACCGTGGTCTTTGGTGATTCATGAAATGCAAGTTTGGCCGTTTTTGAGAATAAAAAAGCATATCAAGGAAAAATTAATACCTGTTGCTCCTGACGATATAGTGAGGTCTTATGAAGCGAAACGATCGTTCTGTGCTGAACATTATTTATAACGTTATATAGCCTTAGGTAAACGGTCCGGAGTAATGTCCGGTCCTCAAACAAATCATTCTTTTGAACCGGTTCACCAAATCTGACTGAACCATCTGAAACGGTTTGCTGCTCGAGCAGCACAGATCTATAAGTGACTCAATCAAAACTCACTTTCGGACATGTCTGACAGTCACTCCGACTCAAAAGGAGCCAAAATACCAGCATATTTGATCTTGTATTGCTGGTTTTTGCCAACTCAGTCAGCGCCCCAGTTCCTCCAACAGTCAGTGAACTAAGGAAACAGTTCGGACTCGGATCGAAGACCGATGAGCTGGATATGCGTGCATGCATAAACTGAGCACTTGAATGAAGGGGCGAAATGAAACGTTTTTATGGTTTCTCATTATTTATGTAAAAAGGTGAGCTGATGAAGACGTTTATTCTCTTTATATGCTTTAGACATGTAAAACATCCACATTTCACATCATTATTGGGTGCTTTTAATAATATAATTGTGTATACATTACATCATTGCTTGTTTACGGAAATGAACTAGTGAACCTGTTCACTGAAATGAACTGTCCGAAAGAACCAATTTGGATTTCCCCATCTGCCTGAGGCTATGGATTACAGGTGATAATGTTGTAAATAATCTTAAATTTCTTGCACAGACTGATCCTGTCGCTTCATAAGAACTCAATATATCACCAGGAGCCACGGGTATTCATTTTGTGTTCCTTGATATGCTTTTTTAATTCTCAAATATGTGCAGCCGCTGACTTGCATTTTATGAATCACAAAGGACCACGGTTTCAGCTAAAAAAATCTTCTTTACTGTTCTACTTAAGAAAAAAAGTCACATACATCTTGTATGGCTTGAGGGTGAGTAAGTTTACAGCAAAATTTCATTTTTGAGTGAACTACCCCTTTAAGTAGTAAAAACTTTATACTGGTTAATGTGACTGGATGAAAGAGAAGTGTGCAGCTGTGGGAAGTCATGTGTACCTGGCTCTAGTTAAGTGCAGTGCAGGCGAGATGCGTGAAAATGTCAGTTATGCAGACAGCAGAGACGGTCTGAACTGGTCACACTGGTAAACAGCAAACCTATTTACAACATTACGGGTGTGACTTTAAAATAAGAGTCTGTATGTGAACAACACTAAATGATAGAAGTGAGTCATACCTAACAATTAAAATATGTGTAAGGTGCATTCAAGCCCTGCGGTGTGATTTGTCTTCTGAGTTGGTACAAAATGGCAGCATGTACTTCTGAAGGCATAGAAAACTACTTATGAAGCTAGATGACATGAAAGCAGTGAAAACATAAGGAACGTAACTCATCTTGCACCATCTGTGCTCCACATTAATGATGCATCAGATTGTGTTGCTTGTTATCCTTTCAAACACCTACAACATATTAGCAATGTGGCAGCAAGTTTTGCAGGAGCAAACACCACTACATCTAATATAATAATCTAGTTAACATTGTCAAATGTTCATGCATGATTCGATATTGTACACAAAATCTGAATTGACCTAATTAACTGGCTAGTTTGACCCAGCAGTAGCTCTCGGCTGCCTTTCTCCCTGCCAAAGGAAAATCATGGAAAAATCCCTTTGTTTCGGTGCTAAATCAGCTTTCAAAGCCATTGTTTCACAGACATTCCTCCAACGCTCAAGTCATTCGTCAGATGGACTGAAGTTGTTTTTTGACAAGCTGCTAGCTGTCCGCTAATTTCCCCTCTACTGTTGCTGGTCTTGATCTCCACTTACTCTCCAGTCGTCCCCAGAGACCTCAGACCGCCACATCCACTTCCTGTTTACACTCTTTGCTGTGGCCTGAAAGCTTCAGACTGCTGGAGGTACAAAACTAGAGCTCTTAAGAAAAAGTGGAAGTATCACAGATCGTTATAGAGTTGCTGAAAGCTTGTACAGCTTGTAAGGAGAAATGTTGCAAGCCATGCACGTGTTGGTGCAATTTTAAGGTGTTAAGGTTTCCTGTGATACTTCTACAGAGAAGTGAAAAACGTATAATGTGTCAACGATGATTGGCTTTTGGATATGGCTTTTGCTTTGGATAATCTTGAATTAGTTTTAACTGATTAATGACCTTGATTTATGCACACAAATGTTTGCGAAACTGAATTAAGTAAAGGAAAATGTACAGTCAGCTGATCATATTGCAAAATCAACACTGGCAGGGAGATTGGGTCAACCTGAAGGCGTTTATTTTATGATAATTACCAGTTGAATGCATTTCATCATGCTTATTTCACAGCTACTTACCAAATGAATACATAAGTGGACATGAAATATTGATTTGAGTTGAAAATATTTCATTATACACTCTCAGAAAATAAGGTACAAAAGCTGTCCCTGGGGCGGTACATTTCAAAAGGCACACCTTTGTAACTAAACAGTCCATATTGGTACCTTAAAGGTACATATAAGTACCTAAAGTGTACATATTGGTACCTAAAATGTACAAAAGTGTACCTTCTGAAAGGGTCCCGCCCCAGTGACAGTTTTAGTACCTTTTTTTCTGAGAGTGTATGAAATGAAAGTGACTGTCGAGTTACAAAAAAACTACAGTATTAATTGAGACACAATTAAATAACAGTTATATAAAAATAATATATTAGTTAAAGGGGTCATATGATGCTGCTAAAAAGAACATTATTTTGTGTATTTGGTGTAATGAACAGGTTTATGCAGTTTAAGGTTAAAAAAAAAACATTATTTTCCACACACTGTACATTATTGTTTCTCCTCTAAGCCTCGCCTTTTTGAAACGCGTCGATTTTTACAAAAATCATCGGTCTGAAAAAGCGAGGTGTGATCTGATTGGCCAACTATCCAGTGCGTTATGATTGGCCAAAATCCTCAAGCGTGTCCTCTTCCTTCCCTTCATCGGAAGTGATTCGACAGTACCTATGTGATTGTCTGCGGCAAACAACATGTGATGACCGGGCTGGACTCAAACTTCGTCCACCCCCACCGGTGAAAGCGATCCCCCGGCAATCCACAGCGTGAAGTTGCGTATTCCTCAGGACCAGTACGGACAGGCATGACTAAGCGAAAATGTACTCTTTTGCCGAAGGCCAAACAAATGTGATGTTGTGCTTTCACAACGAAGCACAAAAGTGTCTTCACGGACATGGCGGTGGCGGCCTCCGGCAGCAACAATAATTCTACAGCGAGAATAAAAGTTACGTCTTATTTCTTTGTCCGAGTCAACATTTTTAGGTGGCAGGGAAAATCTTCCCCCATCGTGATGTAGATTGTGGGGGGTGTTGAACGAAAGCGTTTTTAGGTAGTGTAGTGACTCTTATCTTTTATAAAGATATCTTCTTTGGATTTGAAACTTAGTCTGTTTGCAACTTACAGATCTTCGTATTCACCAAGAGCTTGTCACACTCCAAAGAGAAGGAAAACTTGAAATCGCATCATATAACCCCTTTAAATAATAAATAAATATAGTTAAATAATATACACATGCCGCAGGATCAGCAAGGATGTATTAAATTGATCAAAATTGACAGTAAGACTTTTACATTCTATAACAAAAATAACTTTTTAAACATTCTATTCATTAAAGAATGCCAAAAAATATTAAATATATATAAATTTCCACACAAATATAAGCAGCACAATTGTTTTTAACATAATGATAGGAATAATATGGACAAAAAGATTACATTTTAAAATATATTCAAACAGAAAACACTTATTGTACATTTTTCATAATATTTCACAATATTTTTACTTTACAATTTTTAATTCATTCATTCATTTCAAATGCAGCCTTGGTGAGCAGAAGAATCTTCTTTCCGACCCCAAAGTTTTCAACAGTACTGGACTTACCATATAAATAAAATATGTAGTATTTAACTACACTATGTCGCAATTTTTGTGATTATAAAATAGAGATATGCATCATGGAACACAGAATATGGGACAAGAGAGCTGGAATAGCTGCATGCCTTGGCGCCTACGCTGTCCTCTATCACACCTGTTTATCTCCTTCATTTCCTGTGCTTGTTCTGTGGTTCCTGTTTTGCATCAGTTCTTCTCCCAACGTTCATTGATTGTCACTGCATAGAGAGCACTCTTTGTGTCTTCCTCCAGACCTTATTCCTAACTCATCTTTGCTATATATTCATACAGAACATTCTGAGGACTTCTTCATTAGAATTGATGACAGCCCAGAATTGTTGTGTCGGTACCGATGCTAATGAGATTCGGACTAACATCTCTTTCCCTCTGTTTGGTAGAGAGCCAAGAAAACAAAAGATGGAAACCGACACAGTGTTCTCCCGTCCAGCCCCCAAAACGTTGTTTCCTCTGGAATCTAGTGCCACAGCCTGAAAGCTGTCAGCTGTCTATTTTTACGATTCGCGTGTTGTTCTCTCTGTTTACAAATTGCATCGTTTTGGTTATGCACGTGTGCGTGAGGACCTGGTGCCGGGAGTGCATCCCGCGCCGGTCCGTTCTGTTGCCGGCATCCTTTTCAAGCAATTTGCAGTAGCAATTAACTTGGTTGACGGCCTTTTTTTAACATGAATGGACAGTTCTTTGTATATGGATCTTTCATGCTGACTAGCCAAGACTTTCCCCTGCTTTCAGAGATTCCCAGGAGGCCGAACACGGTCCCAACATTAGTACTAGGGATGAGACTGGGGCAATTGTTTTTGTTTTGTTTTCTTGCGTTGTTGCTTTTACTAAGCGCCTATTTTTACATGGGCTCAAAATGTGGAATTCCTTTATTGAAATGGGATGTCCAAGCTGTGCGTCACTGGGAATGCAAAAAAAAATATAAAGAATACAGCCTGTGTTATATTTTTCCAATCAATATTTTATTATAGTGAGCATGTGAGAGCACATCAAAAGGCAATTATGATAACTTATATTTCAAAAGGCAAAGTTTGGGACAGAAAGAGTGTTTATGTTTTTGAAAGAGGTCTCTTTTGCTCACCGTTGCTGCATTTATTTAATCAAAAATACTTTAATATAGTTCAATATTATTTACATTTTTTAAAAATCTATTTTCTATTTGATATATTTAAATCTATGGTTGTTTTAATAATTGTATTATAATATAAAATAATATAACTGTGATAATTGTACGGTAATTTTGTGAAATATTTTTAAAAATTCCAAAGAAACATGGTACTAATTTAAAAAGATATTTTTTTTGTCATTTATAATTATAATATATTACATTAGAACAGCATTTATTTAGAATAGAAAAATTATAAATGTTTTTGTCACTTAATTTTATTTCTTTCATTCTTTGCTGTATAAAAGTATTTCTTTCTTTCAATAAACAAATAAATAAACAAACAAACAAAGAAAAAAAAAAAAAAAAAAAAAAAAAAGACAAAAAAACCCAAAAAAAAAAAAAAAAAAAACAAAGCACCACTGACACAAAAAAAAACATTTTACTACGCCTCAACTTTTTTAAACAGTAGTGAATAACGGTACAGTATACATTTCACTGTGAAATTACATATGCTGCTGTTCAAAAGTTTGCGATCATTAGGATTTTTGTTTTTTAAAGATGTTTTTATGCCTCAATGCTGATTGAAAAGGTGCTTTGCACGCAGTGTGTTATCTAAAATACAAACAACGCAGCATCGCAGACCCTTGTATAATATTTCACAATATTACAGTTGTTTTCTGTATTTTTGATCAAATAAATGCAACCTTAATGAGCATAAAATACTTACTGATCCCAAACTTTTGAACGGCAGTATATGTTTATGCATTAGGAGATATATTATTGCTTCACACCCTCTGACACAATAGCTGTGTTACAAAACCTATAGTGCCTAGGGAGCTACTTAAAAAAAGCAGTTTCCTTAATTGAATCTGATTGAATTTCACTGATTTGGTCTTTATAGGCAGCAACACTATAGCACTCATCATGTAAAGCACAAGAGAGACTCGATATTGTTAATTCCAATAAAGGAATTATAGCATATTGCTAAGATAGTGATGTGAAGTCCTAGTAGGCATAAAAATTCAAAATTACACACACATTTCAGGTAAAATAGTCTACTTTTACTGAAATTGTACTGTTTTTAGCAACACTTTTTGGTGTAAAAAGAAATGCTCATCACAGTGCATTCTTAAATTGATTAGAATTTGGCCACAATGATGTGCCGTAGAAGGCAACATAATCATCTATGCTTTTGATGCCTTAAAATTGTGTCTAAGTAGGTAGTTTTAGAACGGAGATAATGACTTTCCCTAGTTGGGAAATGAAGCCAGGGTCTTTCTTTAGCTCTCTTACAGCGTTCATCATCCCTGGCATCAGACCTGCAGAATAAAATGCTTATTGTGCGTCTAGTTTATATCAACCAGTCGCTTGCACACGCCAAGTCCTGACTGTACACATCTCTAGAGATTACTATTTAGGACACTGGCAGAGTGACTTGAATCATGCATGTCCACCATCGACAGTACTTGTTCATTAACGACAACAGGTGATATCCATGCCGTCTATACTAAGGCGCACGTCGGACAACAACGTACACAATCGAGCCCACTAACCCAAGCTATAACATGGAAGTACAATAAGGCACCCACACATCAGACTACAATGTTTCTGAACCCATCCATTATAATGTTTTTGTTGTTGTGAGCTTTTATTCTAAATCCTTTAAAAAATTGCATCCAGAAATGCCACCACAGTAATAAATTACATTTTAAAATATATTCAAATATAAAAGTTATTTTCAATTGATGAACTTGTAAATAGCGAATATACATTACGATATATATAATACTATGAAATATTACAACTATGTTTTTTCTAAATAAATCAAGCTTTGATGAACACAGCAATTATATAGCATAAATACAACTCAACTGCGTTCCATGGAAGATAAAGTCACTCTGGTTTTGATCAAACTTTGCTTGAACTTCACTGGAAGTTAAGCTTACCAGGTATGACTGACTCCGTTTAGTGTATCAGCTAAAAACACCACAAGCACATGCAGTATTTCTGTCGTGTGCGCCCCGCATTTAACCTTTGGCAACCACGTAGAGTTGTCACAAGTGTTTTCTTTTCTTTCCTTTCCCCCCCCCACTTCCTTTCCCCTTCCCGTCCCTCTCTTACCTGAAATGCTACATAACACTGATATCACACGTGTTCTGGCTGTGCTTCAAGGCTGTGTTCCCATGCAGCAGAGCTCACAGGCATGCTGGCATTATATAAGGGGACAAACCGGTTGCAAACTCACTTGAGGCAGTTCAGCAAAGCAGCCGAGGTTCAAAAGTGTCATGCAGAATTAATTAGTGTTTGTTTATGTCAAGTTTGAAACATCAGACAAGTGACAGCGAGGCTGGTGGCTTTGCTCGCCCTTTCTTTCTAACATTTTTCCGTGTTTTTTTTTTTTTTTTTTGTGTGTAACATATGTGTACAACCAAATGAGTGGTTTTGTGTGTGGGTGGTGTGTGTGGTGTGTGTGTGTATTTCGATTTGCAGGTGCCAGGGCTACATTCCAAGGAGAAACAGTGACGTATAGATTTGATAAGATTCAATGTAGGAAGATTTATAATTAAATCAGGGTTACTATAGTTATTTTGAACTGAAACCATAAAAAATATGTTGCTTAAAATGAATAATAATAATGAAAATAAAATAAAAAGTTTACTGAAAAAGATATACATTGTGAGCGTTTACTTTTATGAGTTGAGTTTCAGGTTTGAAAAGATTTGCCAAAATTTCTCACGTTTCATTATAGGTAGATTTTATACTTTAATTTTTAACTAGTTGATACTAAAATACCAATAGTATAAACGAATTATTTTATGACTTCGATTTATATGTTTAAAATCACCATTCATTGTTATTAAAAGCCGACCAAAAATACAAACACAACATTACAAAATAAAAATATATTAAATAACAATCAACTCCTGTGCTGTTCTTTTTAACCTTTTAGTCATCAAAGAAAAAATGCATCACTGTTTCAACAAAAATATTAAGCAGCACAACTGTTTTCAGCATTGGTTATGATAATAATAATAACTAAATAAATGTTTCTTGAGCAGCAGATTAGCATTTTAGAATGATTTCTGAAGGATCATGTGATGCTAAAGACTGGAGCAATGATGCTGCAAATTCAGCTTTATCATCGCAGGAATAAATTACATTTTATGTCTTACTAAGCGGTAAACGCTGCATTGGGACCCTGTGAATCGACTTATTTGTCTACAACGTTCACAGGAAATCTGAATGAAAGGAAACAGGAAGGAAGTGATGGCGATTTACTTTAAAACAGTCTCCCTCTGTCTCTCTACATCAGCAGTTACAGAAACTTTTCTGAACAATGCAGCAGGAGGATTCAGTAGAGATGTTGCTTTCTTTGTCACCAGCCACATATTGTTGAATTTTCGGAATTCAACTTTTTCAGTTATATACACCATCCAGTACCATCACAGCCCTATCAATAGAAGTTTATTTGACATTAAAATACTTTCTAGGCTGTCAGCATCTACTGATGTTTATGTGTCTGTGTGTTCTCAGTATATACAGTGGTAAAAATAAAGTCCTGATATTACATGTTGTAAAGTAAACTGTGACTGGGTGGTGTGACGCTGTCTGGATATGGTCTATTTTTGTGCACGCACAGAGCCCATGGCTTTGTGCCTCTCTCCTCTCCTCTGATACTTTTATTATTATTATTATTTGCTTAATTTTTATTAATGAAGTTAGCATGATACACTGTTTGTAATCTCTCTTTTTTTAAATGATTAATAATTATTTTAATGTACACTGGTAATAATTATTTAATGATACACTATTGTATTATATTTATAGGATTTAAGTAGGTATGATGTACTATTATTTATTAAATGTGTTTGTTCTTTTTCATGATACCTGCCTTTATGTTATTATTTTGTTTTGTTTTGTTTTAGTTTTTTATTATTTTTTCCTGAGACACCGTTTTAAAATTTTTTGATGTTATTCTTTTTTTTTTTTTCTTTTTTTTAATTGATAAACATTTAATTTTTATTTTAGTTTGTTAGTTAGTTAGTTAGTTGCAGGAAGGAATGTAAACAAGTCTGTTTGATGTTAAAGGGGTCATATGATGCTAAATGCACTTTTACAAGTTGTTTGAACAAAGTGTGGTGTTGGCAGGGGTGTGGACACACCACACTATAATAGATAAAAATCCACCCGTGTTTTGTTTTTTAATCTGCCTCAAATCTTTACCCCTTTCTCAAATCGAGCCGATCTCAGATGCCTGTCTGTGTGACGTCACACAACAGGCCCCTCCCACGATAGTTTGATTGACAGTAGCGTTTCAGCACAGACTGGACTGGCGTCTTACCTTAGACCCGCCCTGAGTTCACCGCCGGAGCAGATGTAGACAAGAATGACTCCTAAGCGATTGAGGTGTTCTGTTGTTGGATGTAATAATGAACATAGCAGTCGTCATTTAATCCAGACATCTGAGCCGCTGAACTCGCAGTAGATTACATTTGCTTTTGAAGGGAATGCGCCCCCGATCTACATAAATGTGTCTATGTTCGCGCGAATCATTCGTGATCCAGCTTCACCTACAGAAGAAGTGAGTGTAAGGTTTTTTTAATGAATCTTTGCAAATCGCCTTTCCTAATAATGTGCTAATTAGCAAGTTTCACGATGAATGCGGCTAAAGTAAACAGTCTCTCTGAGAGCAGCTCGGAAGAGAGGGGCGGGGTCAGCAGAGCTCATTAACATTTAAAGGAAAATACTACAAAAATGGCTTGATCTGAAAAGAGCTGTTTTTGGCAGGGTAAAAAAGGTGTTTATTACACTACCATTGAGAAATTTTAACCAAACTATGTTACAGACTTTTCATTAAGACCCTAAAGAATCATATCAACTTGTGGAAAATGGGCATCCTATGACCCCTTTAAAACTGATTTGTGAAAAAAAGGGAAAATGTAAAATATAATCAGAGCCACAGGAAAATGTATATTACTTCATTTATAGTCTGAAATTCTTTATCTACAACTTAGTCATAACATTTTGTACTAGGTAGGTATCATGCAAAAAATCTCAAATGGCAGAGTCAACTATGTAATTTACAGTGAGATAGCTTTTCAGTAGTGTGACATGTTTTTATTTCATTTCATGAGACCTGACATTCTGCTGTAAAATTGTATCATATTTTAGTTTAGTTTAGTTTAGTCAAAATGAGACCAGGAATGTGTATTAAGCTTGCACAACTGCATACATTCTTGTGAAACTAGAAAAGGGAGTGCAAATGAAAGAGGTGTGATTTACGTCCCACTCAGTTTTGGAAAACATTACTGTTGATGACTGACATCAATGAGATGCTGAAATAAATTCTTAACTGCGCATCCTCTGATCTGCTTAGCTGGCTTTTTCAGGCTGTGAAATAGGCCATTTGTCAAAATGAACACGAAGCAAACAAAGTGAATCACTCCATATCCAAGAGAGGCCATGATTTTGCCAAGAAATATCATTCCCGGATTAACATCTTTTAATAACCCTAATCCTCTCCAATCCCAACCCTAACAATAAATCACCGCTAAAATCAGAGGGACTGAAAGAATGCTGTTCAAGTTTCAGCCTCAACCTCAATTTTGCTGTAAAATTCTCAGGGATTTGAATGTTGCACTTTTAGCCCACAAGCTATATGCTGCCGAGTCACCTGTTACAATTACTAAACTGTTTTGTGCAAAATCCTCAAAACTATATCACATAGTAAAGCACCCCATAAGCCCTCCGAAATCTGCTTTCGTGTTGCTAACATGTGCAGAGACTTCTATCCACCAGATTTTGCTTCAGTCGTAAGCAGACTGTTCACCTTCGTTTACACTTGGTTTGCACTCCTACAAACCACTCAGCCACACCACAAATAGAATGGAACTCCCACCTTCAGCGAACATCGAACCCCAGTTAAACTGGCCCTCTGCGAACGATCTTTGAATGAAATGTGGGTAATCAGAGACATTTCTGGCCCCATTCGTGGCTCCATAGTATGAAAACAATATATGGAAGTCAATGGGGGCCAGAAACTCTTTGGTTACCAGTATTCTTCAGAGTAACTTCTTTTGTTTTCACCAGAAGAAAGCAACTCATACAGGTTTGGAACAACTTGAGCGTGAATAAATGATGACAGAATTTTCATTTTTGGGTGAACTTTCCCTTTAAAATCAAACTATCCAGTTAATGCTCTGGCGACTTCAGATTACAGAGAATGTTCTTCTATATTTGTGTATTAGCAAAGGTACATGCTGTCATTGGTGTTTCTGCTGTTTAATCTTTGTTGGATTGTAAGGCACTGTTTGTAAATCTGCTTTGGGATGACTGGTATACGGTGAAAAGCTCTGTACAAGCACTCACAATGACTCTGCTTGGCACTGTTCTTGTTTTGGTTTTGAGCAAGTTATCTACTGATGTTTATGTGTCTGTGTGTTCTCAGTATATACAGTGGTAAAAATAAAGTCCTGATATTACATGTAGTAAAATAAACTGTGACTGGGTGGTGTGATGCTGTCTGGGTATGGTCTATTTTTGTGCACTCACAGAGCCCATGGCTTTGCGCCTCTCTCCTCTCTTCTGACACTTTTATTATTATTATTTTTATAATTATTATTATTATTTTTATTATTTGAAGTCAGCATGATACTCTGCTTTGTCATCCTCTCTATAACTTTTATTTTAAAATGATTAATGGTTAATAATTATTTGAATTATACCCTGGTTGGAAATTATTTATTTATTTTTTCATGATAGCCTGTTTTGAATTTATTTGATATTTATTCAATTTTATTTTTCATGTATTTTATAACATCTCATATTTATTTTAGTTAGTTCGTTTTATGCACAATAAGACCAGGAATGTGTAAACAAGTCTGTTTTGATTTGACATTGATTCACAAAAAAAAAGAGAAAATGCAAAATATAATCAGAGCCACAGGAAAATATATATTACTTCGTTTATAGTCTGAAAACCTTTATCTACAACAGCAAAACATCTCAAATGGCAGAGTGAACTAGTAATTTATTATTCCCAGTGAGAGAGTTTTACAGTAGTGTGACGTTTTTATTTCATTTCATGAGACCTGACATGCTGCTTTGTATCATATTTTTCTGCACATGACTGAGCGGGTGCCGTGTTGGGTCCTACAAAACACACACTGGCCAAGTGGAAATAAAATATGAGCCCTTGGAGAAGGACATTTCCATAAAATCTCCCAATCTGAGTGTGCAGATTGGAGTGTGTCTTGTGATTCTTCCTGTTTTCCCATTATTATTCCATTTCCTGTCTGTAAGTAGAAAGATTAAAATAGCCGCACTGAAATGTATTGCTCTCTGGGGGAACCATTTGTGTAGAAAACATTTAAGAGAGGAGCATCTTTCTAAGTGCAGGCCCCTAATGTTAACATTTGATGAGCTCTCTGAGACGATGCCACTGACTCAAGAAAAGGTGGGCATGACGGGAACAGGATGTGAAAGACAAATTCTGTGACTGCGTACGTATATATGGATGACACCCACACTAATAGCAGCGCGATAACAATTGTTTGCACTCTCGCCTTGTTTTCGAAATGACAGTAATGTTTGGTGCCCTCAGTGGTGAACATATAGCTCTGACAGATGGAAAACAATCTATCTTTCTTTGAGATGAGATTGTGGGTGGAAAATCTGTTGGTTCTCACCAAATTTCCAAAAGCATGCTAATTGTTTTCTCTGTGTAAAAACAACATTCTTTCCTATAGTTATAATTATATCTATTTATATATAATTTTAAAAAAAAAAATCTTTCATGTTGTGTATGGTTTCTAATATGTTTGATTATTTGTTGTACCAAACAAGTTGGACATTTTGATGTGTTTGTCTTTGAATATATTTGTTATTATGTGTTTTTTAAGTCCTGTTCTGTACAGACAAAAACCTTTTGTTTGGTTTTTTATTTTTGTTTATTATTTTTGTTGTTGCTGATTCTGTCATGTTCTTGTAATGATTTCTAAAATGTTTAATTATTTTGTTTTACCAAACAAATGGGACCTTTTCATGTTTTTGACATCGATTTTTAACTAATCTATGACAATTTGCTTGCAAAAAAACAATAAAGGGGATCAAAATAAAACAATATGATTGTAATATGAACAATTGCCACAGACATTGATGACATTACTTGTACATATGCACCAATGCAAAATGTGATGCAAAACGTTGGGAAATCCTGTGTGTTTGTGTGTGAGAGAGAGTGACTGTGGGTGAGTTGTTCTTTTCTTAGACAGGTGTAACAGGAGACTAACCTGTGCGACTGCATGGCTTTAGACAACAGCATGCATTATTTAAGTTCATATTGCTTTCAATGGCCATGCCAAACCCTGTTTCAGCAGAACAACTACAGTGATGCAACACCACAAAAAAAAAATAGCAATTAGACTAGCACTTATTAAAAAGCACCTTCCTGCAGATATCAAGATTTTAACATTTGCCCCTCACTATTTATTTAGTTAATCAACACTGTGATGCATTCCAATAATGCGCTTTCTTTCATTTAATTTCATGCATGAGCCATTAAATCAATTAGGCACTTTTCTATTAGAGTGCCAGAGACAAAGTTCACTTCAAGATGGATTTTACATTAATGAAAATTGGGGGACTTTGACTTTAAACATTCAACTTTCTACACTGAATTTTTGGTTACATCAGCCTTTTAAATCGAAGGATCACATATCGAAAAGTTTCACTTGTTTTTTGCACATATTGATAACTTTTTGCACATACAAAACCTGCTTAATGTATTTCAAACAACTGCTAGATTGCCTCTTGATAACTGGAAGAACCAAATCATTCTTATTCATCTTTGAATAAAGCTCATTTTGTAAATGCTTTCATGACCTACATCGTTTGTGAAGTATGTTGGTCTATATCTGTTAATGCATCTGTGATTAAATGTACATTTTGCGAATTATATGCAATTAATAAGCTCCATAAATGAAGCACCAGCACAGAAGCTGAAATGCATTTTAATAGTTAGGTTATAGGCTGTTCCCTTGCTGCATATGGGCCAATTATATCATTTTAGCATATCCATTTATTGTTCTGCACTATGCAGTGTTACATATGCGTATGGAAGCTTTTGATGGTGAATCCCATGGAGGTGGGAAAATGAGAGCAAAGGATGATTGATGCTTTGACTGCTGGAAAAGTCTTCAGACCTGAAACTGTATAGAGTATATATTATCATGTCTAATAATAAGTAGGTTTATTTCTCAACTCTACAAATAGTTACTTTTCCCTGATTAAATTCAGTTACAGTTCATTGATCTAATAATGAGTTTAGCATATTATGAAATTATTGATTTATAGATTCTGCCTGGTAACTGTGCCTAAACTTCTCTTCTCCGCCGTAATTTTTCACTTGTTTACAATTGCAGATCTGAAAGGAGGCCACAGAACAAGTACAGTAATAAAGAGCTGCTAGTTTATGCCACTACTGCTGTAGGAAGTGACAGCTCTGCCAGCATTATTAACACTTCCATCAACACTCTCACCGCAGGGAATGTGCAGCTCCCCCTCAAGTGGCAATGGAAAATGTGCCAGCTATTGTGAGATTCCGAAGGGAACGGAATATGGTGCCTGTGTGCTTCTGAGAGCACACTTGAGAGCAAGACAGGTAAATGTGACGGCCAATTTAAACAGCTAAACCTGTTTGGAAGTTCAAGTTGTCTAACCGTTGACAACTTTTTTTGAATATCAAAATATTTTTGGGCTGTTATACCCTGTTTGAGCAAAGTCAGTAAGGTTTAGTCCAATGTGAATTTTTGGGTAAAAGAAAATCCTCTCTGGGTCAAAATGAACGAAACGCAACAGGAGGGCTATTAACATATGACCTACATATCTACTTGGTTTTTAGCTAACTTTGCAGAGAATGTTCAACATTGATGTACATTTTACATTTTTATTGGTGTTCACAGAAACAAACCACATTGCTTCAAAAATAATGCATTTTGTTTACACATTATGTATTTCATATATACACCTCACATCAGGAAAATTGTCTCTTTTGCACAGCAAAGATAAAACATTTATGTCTGTAAGAACATGTATAGCAAAACAATATTATGCACATAAATAATAACATAATACTTGTCTGCATTCCACCACAGTGCAAAAAACAAAAAACAATCCTGAAAGGAAAGTCGTTTTGTAACTCATTGTTCAGTTAGTTTAGACAACACTACTTTCAAAAGAAAGAAAGAAAGAAAGAAAGAAAGACTGAGTCACATATTTCAGGACTGCTGTTTTTCTCAGTAAAAAAAAAGAAAAAGAGAAAAAGAAAAAAAATTCCTTGACGGAAACGTATTAGGTAAACAAGATCATTCCTAAAACCTCTTACACCATAGGGGTTAAGCAGAGACTTTAAGCATCTTATTGCGCAGAGCAACTCTGGTGCTTCCATCCAGACCCCTAATGAGGGATTATTGTGCCAGTGTCTGTTAAATCCACAAACACCTCCATGGCTTGTGTCTCAAAACCTGAGTTGCCTATCTAGACAGCATTTTGGGGCACCCGAGTCAGCTGAACTCAAAAGTTTGCATTATATTTGTCTCGGTTTCCATCCATTGAGGTGATCACAATGCTTTTTTACATTTAAACTCAACTCTTTTAATCAGTAAAATGTTTGAAAAAGTGCAGATTATAACTTTGGCACCACTTCGATTTTACTTAAGGCGGCAATCAAGTTTTAATAAACTTTTTTTTTTTCAGTGTGCAGCAGTTTTGGCCCAAACATGTCTAGGTAGGCAGCTCACTGTGTTTTAAAACACATCCCGTGAATCCTAACAGCGCGCTTTCAAGTCAAGTCGCACGTTCATGCACCCAAAACGCTCTTCATCATCATCTTTACCATGAAGCATCGCATGTCATTGCTGGATCAGCCGACTTCTTGCGTTTTCCCATCCACAATGCCACTGGGAAGAGAAATAGTCTCTTGGTTGCTGTCTATGGAGGACTCGCTGCCCGTGCTCTCGCCGGACAGCAGGCGAGTCACCCTCAAATCGGCTTTTAGCGTCTGCACGTCGTTCCCTATACTCATGGAGCCCAAGTCATTGATAATCTGGCACAGTTCTTGTTTGCCGTTGGCCACACAGTCGCTGTCGGTGTCCAGAATATCCTCGCACTCAAAGTGCATGGCTTTCTCCTCCTCCTCCTCCCCGACCAGGTCCTCCGTGATGGAGCCCAGCTTGGGTGCGCTCCTGCTGCGCTCCACCGGGGGTTTGTAGTAACACTGTCCGTTTAGCAGCTTCCTCAAGGGCACCAGGGGAATCGTTTGCTCCCCGATCAACTGCTGTTGCTGGTGCCTGGCATCGTCCCTTCTTTTGAGTCTTTTAAACTCGGCCAGTGCTGTCGCGGAGGTCTGGTAGAGGAGCAGCGCCATGGCCTTCGCCTTCTCCGGCTTGGACACCAGCACGGCGTGACAGCGCAGCATCACCGCCTTGTGCTTCATCTCGTGCCGGTAGATCCAGGCGAATATCTTGGGGAGCCGCGGGTCTGCGACACAGTAGGTGATCCTGTGCAATAAATACAGATGTCCTGGTCTCTTCGCCTTTTCGTCGACGTGGACCATGCGGATGCCCTGAGAGCTGATGGTCAACTTCATCTTAGTGCCGTTCTTGCCCATCTCGCTCTTGCCCCAGATCTTACTGACGGCCACGTCCGTGCATCCTTCCCCCTTGGACTGGATGGTGGTGGCGTTCCCCAGGTACAAGACCGTATACGTAGGGTCCTCGCTGGAGATTTTCACCTTTTTCCTCTTGGATTTGAACATGCTCCCGACTCTGTTGAGTGCGCTTTCCGGGCAGGATTTGGCGAAGGAGGTGAGCGCAGAGTAGTTGAGGCTCACGGCATAGCCCTTCTGCTTGGACTGCTGCTTGTCTTCCTCAATCAGCTCGAACTTGCTCTTCTTCCAAGACAACATAATGGTCGAGTTGAGGAAAGTGAAGCTGCTAAGTGTACTCTAGTAATTCTATTACGCCTAAATTCTACCTCGAAACAGGCTCTAGACATCTATCGGCTTGCTTTAAGACATTTTCAAAGTTGCAGAGCACTTCATAGACATGTGAGCGGAGGAGTATCACATCCGACGCTATAATCGCAGCCTCGCTAAATAACACTCTGTACAGTACAAGCGTGAAGCAGCGACTTATATACCGGAATGAACCACCTCAGCCTCACGGAGGGGTCGACAGAGTGAGGACGATACCAAACCAGGCTTAAAGCTGTCTGGGATTTTTCGCCCAGCTGTTGCTCAAGTTTCCATTTATTTATTTATTAAGGATATATATTTATTTTAAGTGTTTCATATAGGCTTATTTGTTCTCATTTCTGTACAGACTTATGCGCATGTCAAGGAGTAAAGACATGATGTAATTTTGTCTAGTTTGGGGACAATAATTTTTTCCCCCCTCAGCAAATATGAGATTTCGATGTGAAATACAAATACAAACCTTTCTTTGAATTCCGATAATGTTACAATGTAAATCAATATAGAATGTCATACCAAAAAATATATATCCAATGTAATTTATTATTATTATTATTATTCGTACACTACTCTAGCAAAATATGCTCCAATCATTTTTTTACATCCGACTATCTATCTATCTTCATCTACTATCTATCTATTCTATCTATCTACATTATCTTCTATCTATCTATCTAATCTACATCTATCTATCTCTCTACTATCTATCTCACAAGCAACACTCCTAGCAACTAATCCCTGCCAACCTCAGCCTCCGGGTACCCTAGCAACCGCATAGCAACACCTAAGCAACCGCCCCGGGTACCCTAGCAACCGCATAGCAACACCTTAGCAACCACACCGGGTACTCTAGCAACCGCATAGCAACACCTGAGCAACCACAGGCCGGGTATCCTAGCACCACATCGCAACACCCTAGCAAACTACAACTGTATTCACGCAGCTGTCTATCTATCTATCTACTATCTATCTATCTATCTATCTTCTATCTATCTATATATCTATCTATATCTCTGAGAGACTTTATGCCTTCAAAACATTCAACTTGTAAGCTTTTAAAACTACTTTTAAACTTCAAACTAATGTTTCAGACTGAACCTCAAACTTAAAACTTCTTTAAACTTTTCCATCTTTTGCAACGTTCGTTGGTCCGCTGCTTTTTTATCTACTTCTTATTATTATTACTACTACCAAATATGCTACCATCATTTTTCTTAAGCATATGACCTATAAGATATAATACTAAAAATAATAATAATAAATAATAGTATTAGTGTTTAAATTCTTGTTAAATATTAAAGCCTTACTTTATTATTATTATTATCTTAATGTTTAATTTAATTAATTTTTCAATTATTGAATGTAGTATAATTATCGCCTCTCTCCTAACCCTAAATTAGAGAGGCATGGAGCAAGAAGGGTTTGGGCGAATCAGAAGCTTGTTATGGGAGGCCCTCTACTGGTGGCTTACCAACAATGCAAGGGAACAGTATTTTTGTTCAGTAGCTACAAGCAGTTTGCAAACGACTCTACATCCGGAACGTTTCAAAGCGCAGCCTTTGTTTCCTCTCGAACATATATTTTAGTGAGACACCTGGAACAAACCAAAAGTTTAGCGACGATTTGTCTTTTCGCTTTTTTTCCTCAGTAAATTATTTCAGCCTTTAAAAAGTAAACATACGCGCTCCACTTAAATGAACGAACCTGAAAGCACATTATGTGTGTTCGGGATCTAAACGCATTAGGTCTCTGAAGAAGAGGTTCCTCTCATAGACCATTCCGCGTGACTTCCTTCCTCTGCCTTAACAGACATGTCGCATGGGTGAAGTTTTATCTACTCGTATATCCACGAATGGCTCACTGACACATTTATATTGCTGTTTAACCGTGTACAAATCTGTAATATGGGAAAGAAGAAGACTCGTGGAGAGGGCTCTGGGTTGGGGAGAGCTTTAATAAAGGAGAGACTGAACGCAGGCCGTGGATACAGGAGAAATAACACATGGGTAAGAAATAGTGACAGACTGATCCTGAACTGTTTTCATTTTTCTTTCACAAGAATATTGCAGAGCTAGTATTGCGCATTTATAAAATACGATCAGAAAATATGACTTATTATTTTGTCACATAAACCGTTATTAGGGAACAAACACACGATATGTGTAATGTAACAACAAAGTGCATTTATGGATTATTTAAAATATATTTATATTTTTTCCAGTCCATCAACACAATGACTACAAATGATCTTTAAATGGAATATTTTTCTTTATGCAAGAGTGTTAAGTTGCTTCAGTAGACGTGAATCTGATTGTGTACTAATAGTTTTATGTCTTTTAGCTTCACACCAGTGAGCTGAATGATGGATATGATTGGGGTCGACTCAACCTGCAGTCTGTCACAGAGCAGAGCTCTCTGGATGACTTTCTGGCCACAGCTGAACTTGCTGGAACTGAATTTGTTGCAGGTAGGTGTTGATTACATCTCTGGTATAATTTGTAGGAATACTTCTAGGAATCCGGGTTATTATTGTTAACTAAAACTTTTTATTATTTAAAGAATCTGAAATGGAATAAGAAATAAAAATAAGATTTAAGAATGGTTTTATGTGAAAAGCTTAAACCTAAACTAAATGTAAATTAGAAATGTTGCTTTGGCAACTATCTGAAATAGTTAAGGTGACACCCTAAAAGATTGGAAATAACTAAAAGCTAAAACTGAAATAAAAAACAATAAATACCAATATTTAAAAAAAGAAAAGCACATAACAAAATTTTTACTAAAATTAAAATGAAAACGGAAAATATCTATATAAAAAGTATAATAGTTTATTAATAACAGTAGAATAACACTGTTTGGAACAGATTAATAAATGTGGTGGTGTTTTGCAGAGACTGAACATAAATGTGTCCCAGCGATCGAGACCGTTTTCCTTTCTGCTGAGGAGTCCACACGACTGAAGAAACTCCACGAGGACAACAAACAGTTCTTACGAATTCCCCGAAGGTATGTAGTTGTGTAATTAAATGTGATTTCTTTCAAACGGAGTTCAAATTCCATTGATCTGTTGTAGATACACAATTATGCAAAAGCTCATGTATTCAGCCTTGTGTTCCGTCACTGCAGGCCTCCTTGGGATGAGAGCACAAGCCCTGAGGTTCTGCAGCAAAACGAGAGGGACCGTTTTCTTACGTGGAGAAGAGAACTGGCTCGGTGAATGTTTGATCAATTTAGTCCAAAGACTAGCAAATCCAATTCTCCAACAGGAGAAGTGTTTGTGAACAAATGCACTTTCTGTAATAGGCTGGAAGAGGAACAGAAGTTGATTCTTACCCCTTTTGAGAGGAATCTTGATTTCTGGAGGCAACTCTGGAGAGTTATTGAGAGGAGGTGAGCTTTTGTTAGCAGTTGTAATACAATGGACATTTAGTTTGTGCTTTTCACTATCTAATAGTGAAGTCGTGGCCTAATGGTTAGAGAGTCGGACTCATAACCCAAAGGTTTTGGGTTCGAGTCTTGTACCGGCAGGGGTTGTTGGTGGGGGGAGTGAATGTACAGCGCTTCTCCCACCTTCAATACCACGACTGAATTGCCCTTGAGCAAGGCACCGAACCCCAAAACTGCTCCCCGGGCGCCGCAGCATAAATATCTGCCCACTGCTCCGGGTGTGTGTGTGTGTGTTCACTGCTGTGTGTGTGCACTTTGGATGGGATAAATGCAGAGCACTAATTCCGAGTATGGGTCACCATACTTGGCCACATGTCACGTCACTCGCTCACTAATCACACTTTGATGTAAGAAGCAAAATGGTTTCTTAGAATACTATTTTTTGCTTTATCCTCAGTGATGTTGTGGTTCAAATCGTTGATGCCAGAAAACCGCTTCTCTTCCGCTGTCCAGATCTTGTAAGAAAAACAATTACACTCACACCTCTTTTCTTTCTTTCTTTCTTTCTTAATCATGCTTTAATTTTTGCCTCCACCAGGAAAAATATGTAAAAGAGGTCTCAGTTCACAAAGTAAACATGCTTCTGCTGAACAAAGCCGACCTGCTCACTAGAGAACAGAGGCGAGCTTGGGCCCGATACTTCCAGAAAGAGGGGATCAGAGCAGTGTTCTGGTCCGCTTTAGCTGAGGCACAACGACTCGAGGCAGAGGAGAAGGTAATATATGGATCTACAGTGATGCACTAAAAGTTATTTTAGTTGTTGATAATACGATTGAATTTGGGGTTTGAAAGCTTCAGGTAATATAACTAAAAATGTAGAACAAAAAAGTGTTTTTTTTAACCTTGTATTCATCGAAGAATCCACATTTTTCACAAAAATATTAAGCAGCACAACTGTTTCAACATTGATTATAATAATACTGATAAAAAGAAATGTTTCTTGAGCAGCCAATCAGCATATTAGAATGATTTCTGAAGGATCATGATGTGACTGGAGTAATGATGCTAAAAATTCTGCTTTGAAATCGCAGGAATAAATAATATTTTAAAATATAAAATAGAAAAACAATTATTTTAAGTTGTAATAATATTTCATAATGTCACTGTTTTTATTGTATGTATGCATCAAATACATGCATCCTTGAAAGAGAATTCTTTCTAGGTTTCCATGAACATTTAAAAAAAAAAAGTTTAAATGACACAAATACTTTGTTTTGAATCGATTGGTTATTTTGCATTATTTCTTTTAAGAGAACTGTGTTCATTATTCTGTTTCTTTTCCATGTTTGGTGGTTAAGGGAGAAGAGCTGATGGACCAAGAGGATCAGAGTGATACGGAACAGGAAGCAACAGATCTTCATGAGGAGCATAGCACTTCAACAAATGAAGAGAAAGATGAGAGCGTGCAGGATGAAGAAGAGGAAAGTGAAGAAGCAAGAGTCTGTGTTGATGAGATAGAATGGCAGACATGCTCTGAGGAATCAGGAGATGAAGATCATGCTGAGGAGAAACCAGAATCCACAGTGGTTTCATCTTTCTACAACTCAAGCCGTTTGTTACGCAAAAATGAGCTGCTGGAAATTTTTAAGTCTGTGCGTTCTGGGCCAGCGTGCAAAGATGGACAAATCACAGTAGGATTGGTGAGTTTAAATTACATTTCTACCTTATACCAAACATTGACACTGTCCTTCAGAACTCATGTTCATATTTCAACTCTAAATTCTCTTTAAGGTGGGATATCCTAACGTTGGAAAAAGCTCTACCATCAACACCATCCTGAGGAATAAGAAAGTCTCAGTTTCAGCGACACCTGGACACACAAAGCATTTTCAGGTGAGTATTTTTCTATCTAATTAATGAACAATCCACAAAATTAATTCTTGACATTTTCGCCCTTAAATCACTCATTCCCTATACATTATCTAGCTGTATACCAATAGCTGTCAAGCCATGAGAATCAAGAATTTAGCAACTAGCAATTTAGCAGTCTATGAGCATGTCCTAATTAAAAGGTCTGCATTTATTATTGTAGTTTTATTGACTGTTGGTGTGTCACATGTTTCAGACTCTGTTTGTTGATCCTGGTCTCTGCCTGTGTGATTGTCCCGGACTGGTCATGCCTTCCTTTGTGTCCACCAAAGCCGAGATGATCTGCAGCGGGATCCTACCCATCGATCAGATGAGAGATCACGTTCCAGCCATCTCTTTGATAACCTTTTTAAACAACAAGAATAATGATAATTGCATTTTTAACACACTACTGTTTGAGTTTTTTTTTTAAATGTTTTTGAAAGAAGTCTCTTATGCTTACCAAGACTGCATTTATTTGATCAAAACTACAGTTTACAGTTTACAATTTAAAGTGAGTAACAGTTGTGCTGCTTAATATTTTTGTGGGAACCGCGATAACATAAAAAAAAAAGATTCTTTAATTAATGGGATGGGGGATGGGGGATGGTGGGGGGGGGAAAGAACAGCATTTATTTGAAATAATAATCTTTTGTAACATTACAAATGTCTGTATTGTTCTTGCTTAGTAAAAGTATTAATTTCTTTAACAAGATCTTATTCACCCCAAACATTTGAATAGCAATGCATGTTATAAGACCTAGTGTCCTAAATTATCTGACAAAGAGGCAGAGCTTGAATTGCAAAATGTTGCCCTTAACCTAAATACGTATGTCAGACTATCCCTCGAACTGTGCTGGAGGGGACCTACGGTATCAACATCATCAGGCCGAGGGAGGACGAGGACCCCGATCGACCCCCGACTTACGAGGAGCTGCTCATGGCATATGGATGTCAGTTTTCTTTGCACAATGGACACATTAAGGCATTTCACACCACACTTAACCAACCCTGCTACAACAGACCAATCATAATGTATTCTCTTCATGCAGACATGAGAGGCTTCATGACGGCACATGGCCAGCCAGACCAATCAAGATCAGCCCGTTATATTTTGAAAGACTATGTCAGTGTAAGTGCCTTTTCATGAATTTTATAGTTATAATCATGGAGAATGAGAGATGCTAACCTGTTCCTATCTGATTTTCTGCAGGGTAAACTCCTTTACTGCCACCCTCCACCTCACATCAACCCTCAAGACTTCCAGCCTCAGCATGCCAGGTTTGCCAGGCGGAGTGGAGGATTCGAACAGATTGGTAGCCATGCTGACAAACCAGAAAAAGTCAGACGCATAGAGAACACAGTGGATAAACATTTCTTTCATCAAGTGAGATTCATTCCTTGAATGGGTTTGAGGCAGTGCTTGCCTGTACATTACATGGCTACTGAAAAGGAAATAATTGATATTTTGTTTTTAGGTTTAAATCACTCACAGTGCTCATAATGTCATTTTTCATAGGAAAATGTGCAAGCGTTGACCAAAGGTGTGCAGATGGTGATGGGTTATAAGCCCGGAAGTGGTCCTGTTGGGCCTTTAAACGCAAACACAGAACAACAGACTGGCAAACCTTGGAAAAAACATGGTAACCGGAACAAGAAGGAGAAAGTGAGAAGACTCAACAAACATCTGGATGCATAATCCATATTCTAAGATGTTTGGATTGGATACACTCTTTATAGCAAAGACCGTAATTTCACCATGGCTCATACCTGGATGTGATTGATTAGTGCTGCTGGAAATTCCTCTTTGTTTAAAATATCACTTATAATAGCAAACTATCACTCTGTATTTTATCAGTGTATTAATGAACACAGGCAAACGCTAATAAAAGAAGCCCTCTTTAAATGTCATTGAAAGCAATTTTATTCTTTACCTAAATTGTGGATTCCATTTAGTAGAGTATATGGATGTCTAACAAAGCTGACAATGATCCTATAAGTTTAGTGACAGTTTCTAATTTGTATCTGTAATTTGTGTCAAATGTATCATTAGTACTGCGTTTTTTCTTCAAGCTCTAATGCTATTTAAATAAGAGATTGTGTGGAAATGTCTGGTAGTAATAGCCAAAGGTTTGTAAATGACCTTTTTAATGAAAAAAAAAAAAAAAAAGTTAATCTAGAAGGGAACGTGTGTATTTTTGATGCTGAGATTGGACATTAACTCTTGCAAGTTTCTCACATATTTGGAAATATTCCATGCAGTTTCTCAGTGACAAAAGGTCATAAACTACATGCATTTTACACACACACACACGTACGTATATAATAAAATAGATTTGCGAGTACAGGACTGGCTAGAGTCCACTTTCTAACCGCAGCCTTACAGCCAATCAACTGGATGGACGTCAGAGTACGTAATTAATATGTATGAGATAAGCATGTGGGCGTTACCTAAAAATACAGGTGATTGACGAGCGGTTCACTACATCCATACAGCTGGCAGCTAATGATAGAAGTTAGAAACAAACATTTCGACTTTCTCAGTGTTTCTTCTCCCTCAATGGGTAATAGCTTAAGTGAAACAAATGGATAAAATGACAGTCTTAGATATTGTCTACCGATGGAGCCCAGAGTTTGTTAAAAGTTGTCTTTCGACATATGAAGAACATATTTGCATCTCGGCTGCTCTTTACGTCTTGTCTGCTTTGATGTTACTGGTGTCCTGTTCACTGTGAGTGTGCTGTGACTTAAATTAGCCGAAGTTTGTAAAAGGATAAACTCTCATCATTTGTCGCTCCCTCTCAGTCTTCTTTATCACAGATGCAAAACGCGAAGCAAGAGTTGGGGTGATGAAGCAGTCTGCGCTTTGTATTGTTTTGTGGGGAACTTGTGCAGCGCAGTGGGCGCTTTACTTTCCAAACAGTTTGATTTTCAGGTGAGAAATCTGTTAAAAGTTCTTAATTTCACTGAAGAGTTTTATTATTAACGTTACCTCATGAACTCATTGAATCAATGACGGTTTGTTGAACCTACCGATTGACAATGACCCCTATCGGCCGGAAGAGGTACTGTTCAATGGCATGACCCTGCTTTATATCAGCAGCTGGTGACATTAGAGTAATGTGCTTTCAAGGATATAAAGTAAGAAGTTTAGACATCATCAGGGTGTTTTGGGCTAACGTTAAAGCCTTTTGTGTACAATAGAGGGTGGTAACGGATCTCTAATGCTGTCTTGTTGGATTTGGTGACCTTGATATACGTGTTGATGTGCATGTTAGATCAGTGGTCTAAATAAAATCACAAAAAAATGACCTTCATATGACCTAATTGAAGGATGAAGATTTTTTAAATTAAATGTATCCGCTTTAATGCACTTATCAAAATATCAAAAGCAGTCAAATCTCAAAAGTTTTGTTTTTAATGACAAAAAGAAACATTCAGATGTATCATATAACTTGCAGTCTGCAAAGGAGATGGGAAAATGTTCAAATACTAATAAAAAAAAAAAGTTTATAAATAAATTACATTTTTCACGAATTCTATAATAATAATAATAGTAGTTACCCACAAAATTGACCATACCACAAGAAAGTGACGCTAACATTCTAGATGGGGTGTTACATACATTCTTGTAAATACTACATTAAATGAAAGTCACATGTTCTGTCCATCTGTTGCAGATTTCTATGGCTTCCTATATGGCAATTTTGGATGTTGTCCATTTCCTGTCTATATCTTTCTCCATTTATTTATGGTACAAGTCAAAAATGGGTAAGGATTTGATTATTCTCTCTATCTCTCCGATCTCTCTCTCTCTCTCTCTCTCTCTCTCTCTCTCTCTCTCTCCCCTCTCTCTCCTCTCTCTCTCTCTCTCACCATTGGTATATTGTGGCGTCATCATCCAGGCATCACAATAAATTACTTCTCAATCATGTTCTTAAGGAAAGAAAATGAGAATGGTGTCCAGGAGGAGGCGGCAGAATTTTCTAGTTGTGTGTCTGCTGTTTGTAATGGGCGGCAACGTTTACCTGGGTTTACCAGTCCATTCAAGTCCAGTAAAGGTATCTCCAACCATGAGGAGACCACTCGGAATATTCCTCAATGTAAGTAAACTCCTAGTCAGAAGAGACGGGTGTATATAGAGCCGTGCCATATCTGATACTATATGTAAACTTATAACATATGCAAAAATACTGATAGGTCTGCTTTAAGCAAGTGTGACTTCGCTTGTGTCTTTTGGGAACAGGACTATACTGAGAACCTTGGTTACATGCTGGGTCTTCTGTCCTTCGCAATCAGCTGGACTGCTAAGTTTCCCTTCATCCTGAAAGCTGTAAGTAGCATTTGTGAGCACTTTTGCAATCGAAGTAATTCTTTTGAGCTCTTCATTCCAACACATTATCGTGCCCTTTTGTTTGGCTTAAAGGAATAGTTCATATAAAAAGGAACATTTGCTGAAAATGTTCTCCAAGCCATCCAAGATGTAGACGAGTTTGTTTCTTCATCAGAACAGATTTAGCATTACATCAGTTGATCACCAGTGGATCCTCTTCAGCGAATGGGTGCCGTCAGAACGAGTGTCCAAACAGCTGATTAAACTGTCCCAATGTGTCTTTTCTGTCTTTTGCAGAATAGAGGAGAGCAGAATTCTGCTGTGCAGGTGTGCTCTAGAGTTCTGTGTTCTGTAGCTGGATCTCTCTATGCATCTGCCATTCTTTTCTATGACACACAGCTAAGAGCTTTTGTCAAAGCAATGCCATGGATACTCTCTGCTATCAGCTGTGCAGTTCTGGATCTTTTTGTATCCTTTGACACGGACTATAAATGACTCTAAGTTTGAAAAGACTGCATTTAATGTACCAGTGTTCTCAGTCCGCTCTTTAACTTTGATGTTCAGATTGTGGTCCTCATCTGTTACAGATCCAACCATAAGCACCCTTCTGTCCGGTCTTTAGACTCGGATACTGAATCTTTACTAGGTGACTCTTCTGTCACGGGTCAGCTGTGCAACAACAATGTTGAATGCTACAGGAAGAAGCACCTCTCAGCAAGAGGCATTTCTCCCAAAGGGACTGACATGGGACTCTACATGGATGTCAACATACAGCCAATGAGGAAGGTTTGCACTTTTTAAGGCATTTTATGGTGTACTGAGCAGTCCATAAGTTATGGTAATGATTATCTATCAAAAGTCATGGTATGTTTGACTGGTGCCTCTTCCAGGTTTGTCTCAAGGAGGTGACCATCTCACGGGACGGCTCATCAGAGAATCTTCCTCTGAAGAGGACTGTCAGGGTGGTACGGGTTGATGAACAGTGTTCTTCTGGTACCTCGACTGATTCGTCCTCTGTCGGCTCTGAACTAGAGGTTAGAACACCTTTCTTTTTTCTTTTCAGAGCTTTGACACGACTCCAAAAGAAATGACCTACATGCATGATTTCATATAGCTGAATTTGTTTATGCACAAAACAAGTTATAAGTAAAATAAAAATAGTAGATAAAAATAAATAAACTGAATAAAATAGTAGTAAAATATGACATAAAAATGATAATAAATAGTAAAACCAAGATAAAATATATTAATGTATTTAGTATTTATATTCTAGTCTATTTCGTCATTATTCATATATGATTAGATTACGAATGTTAGAAATATAAAATCTATATATTTATAAGTTATATTTTTTTATCTATCTATCCATCCATCCTAAATATTATATACAATTATATAATATAATTTGTTTTCATTAACTTAACACAAACTTCAAATTATACATAGAAAAACTCGTATTGAACATAAAATGTAATAATTGGTGGCTGCAGTACTGCTTTCTGAGGGTAGATGGTAGCATAGATTTAAAGATAGGTGACTTGAAACAAATCACATGTAAAATAAATGTTTGAGTGTCTTGACAGTGTTTCAGAAGGTTTTATCTTTCATTCAACATACTGCTTTTGCACACTTATCTGAAAGAAAATTGACTATATAATCTAATCATTCAATACAATATAATATAATATAAATTGTACATGTAGGTATTGCTGAAAATGTTATTGTGTTGCGGTCTAGTCCTTTCTTGGCTCTCTAAGTGGCTTTTGAGAATGCCAAGCGATTGAGGATGTCATTTAATCTAAAACAAAGGCAAATCGCCCTGGAGGAAAACAATTGAACTTTGTTTTATTCACCAAACAGGAAAAAGCTAAGCATGTGAACCTCCTCTGAACACTGTGTGATGAAGAGTTCAGAGTCAGACCATGACATCTTTCTTGATGTCAAGAGCAGTCTTCCAGTGACAAATGTGTGATTTCTGATAGCTGTTACTGTAGGTAAATTGTTCAATTTCTGAGGACTAGCTTCAGTTACCAGGTGGAATTGTAAAATAAGTAATATAATTTGTTATATAAAGACTCATGACTAGCTGTGAGAGTTGAACAAAATAATTAAACTTTTTTTTTTTTTAATTCTGAATGAGATAATTGGGCATTTTGAGGTAGAACTATGATCAAAATGGGAGATTCTTGCAATTTCATTCCACTGTGTCATTTACTGTAAGCAGTTGTGAAGGAGAGAGCTGGGCTTGGTGTTCCAGAAGTTCTTGTTGTTGCTTAATTGTTCTGCTGTTAAAGATCTGTAATAAAGGAACAGGGCAGGACCTTTCTGCATCGGAAGTGGTACAAAATGCTTGTTCAGTCTACAGGAGATTTGGCCCTCTGCTATTTTAAGAGCGGGTCTGTCACCCGCCCGATGCATGGAGAACAGTGGACAGGCCGAGGGGTTTTCTTAACCCTGTTCTTTGTGTCTGTGCCTATGAGCAACTAAACATTCCTGTGCAGATACTTAAGCCTTAAAGGAGTAGTTTAGCCCAGAACAAAGTTTTACAGACACCAAATCATCATGTTTACAACTTTATCTCGTTTCAAACCCATATGAGTTTCTTTGTTCTGTGTAACACAAAAGCAGAGTATTTACTTATTTATCTATAAAATGTTCATTTTCATTACTTATTATTATTTGTAACTACTTTAACAATTATTTGTTAAATTACTTATTAAAGGCATTTTATTTATTAAATAAATAAATGATTGATTAAATGTATTTATTAAATGCATTTTCTTTCATTTTTTATTAAATTATACATTAAATGTATTTTTAAATTATTTCTTAAATGATTTAGTCATTAAATGTATTCATTAAATGCGTTTGATTTATTTAATGAATTATTACTTATTAAAGGTGTGTTTATTTATTTACTTAATTTTAAAATAAAACAATTTTTTGCTTGAAAGTTTGTATCATTAATAAAGTCCAATGTTATTCTTAGATGTCTTCGGGCCGGATGCATAGTCGCTAGACACCGTGCCCACCCCCCCCCCTGTCATTTATGAAGTGGGACTTTGAAGAAACAAAAACGCGGTGGATCCCGGTAGAGGAAGCTCCTGAAGATCTGCAGAAAGCAGAGGCGTTCCCTCTCCAGGAGTGGCCAGCAGGTTCGATTTCAAAGTCAACCGGCAGACCTGGTTCTCACGTCTGCTTCTGTAACCGTGCACAGCAAGCGGAAAAGCTGGCATCCACATAATCAGACAACTAAACCCGGTGCCACTCAGTTGAATGATCATGCATTAACATGATTTGAGTGTATTTGAAGTTTAATAAAGCAGTGTAAAACTGAATGTCATGTTCATATACTGAGTGTAAAGCTATTTGTCATTGTTGATATCACCAACATGCTTTTTTTAATGAACTTGGATGGTCAAGCACAGTTTTGAGTTTACTTGCAAAGCAAAGGAGAGGTTGTGACAGTTTTTCTCATACAGTACCTATTGTTACCAACTTTAGAAGGCTGATCTACTCTTGTATCCTTCCCTCATGGCGACTAAGGCTCTCGGTACTTCCCTGTCATTCACGTTGATGACTTTTTCCATTGTCGTCCCCTTTCCTCTCCAGAGCCATGCTGTTGATTAATGGGATGACTCTGAAAACCTTATCGGACCTGGCATTTTCATAGACGATACAGAACACTGACAAATGACGGGAGGTGTCACATTGACTGCCCTAATAAAAACAATATCACCCTTTTGAATGCTCGCCTGGTCGGGAGGTCACTTCCTTTATTTTGATGGTTAGCCAGACTGGACACAGCCCAGCAGCCCGAGATAAGGTGTAGATGAGACTGCGAGTGTTTTCAGCGTCTTCGCTGGTATCCAGACTTGGCCTGCCTTGTCTTGTGACTTTGCCTCCCATGCTCTTTGTATCTCAGTCAGGGTTTAACCGATAGATATTAGACTTCCTCAAAACATGATAGCAAGACAATATGTTGATTAGAGTATGTCAAGAACATGAGGACATTTCTTGTCCTGGTGGCTTTGCGTTGGGGACGTGAAAAATGTGTTGGCCCACGCAGAATCTACAGAGCTAGAATTGAACACAAATGCCTGTCATTCACAAAGTTCTACACATTCTGTGTCTTTTGCATATAGGTCTATTGAGTATTATAGGTTCTGACAAGGTGTAGAGATTGCTTATGTGTTCTGGCTGATTTTTAAAAAAAAATTTATTTCACTGATCACTTGGCCAGTTATTTATTTTGTATTAAAAAACAAATAAAAAAATTTGGTTATTTTAATGATGCTGTTTTTTTTAATTATGATTTAGATTATTCTATTTTTAATTATAATCTTTTACCATGTTTAAATCCATTCTGCAGATTCATGCTGAAAAATATGCAGATTTGACCTGCTAATGTGAGATATTAAAGAGAGAGTTCACCCAAAAATATAAATTGTCATCATTTACTGGAGCCTCCTATCATTCCAAACCTGTTATCTTCTTTGCTCTATGGAACACACAAGAAACAACGCGACCGGCTTGTTGTTTTGCCTTTGAACAATCACCCTTCTCCTTTTTTTGGAAAAAGTGTTTTTTTAATTATCATTTATATACCGTATAGCTTTTATTCATAGTTTGATTAGCTTTTCGTAGTTTCAGTTTTCACTTTAATTTAAATTAAGCAATTTTGTTCTGCATAATTTTGAAATATTGCTATTTAGGTTTAATTTGTTTTTAGTTTTTATTCATTTCCAATTAGTCATTTTAATCTTATTTTAGTTTGTTTGCCAAGCAACTTTCAAATTGTTTTTTGTATTTCGTTTTCCTCTCATATTATATTTTATTTCAGCTTTATTTGAGTTACTAAACATCTTTTTTTTTTATATTTTTAGTTTTAGTAATGATAATAAACTGTTTTGGAAGGGGAAGAATTTTTATTTTTATTATTGATTTGGGTAACTTCCCTTTAAGCTATAACCTACAAAAACTTTAAATTTTTTTAACAAAAAAATTCTAAATATTTTAATATTTTAAAAATTATTCTTAAGTTTATAAAAAAAATGTCTCTGTTTGTTCTCACAATCTTTGTGTTTGAACAATCTTGTTCTCACAATCTTTAACCATTGGATTCTGTGCATCCTCAGACTGGTTTCAGTTTGCTCTTTGACACAGATGTAAACTCAGACTGCAGGTCCATCATTTCACAGAGCCTCTGACGTAACGCGCCGTGGATAGTGGTCTTCTCTGAAGTCACTGAACTCAGCCTGGGCATCAGCGAGCGGCCTGCCTATACGGGGCCTGAGATTGTAGTTAATCCTCTCCCCCCTTGAACGTGGAGAAATGAAAGCAAACTGTCCGTTTTGTTTAAATAGGTGGAATTCTGTTTGCACATCTGACTCGAAGCACGGATTAGAACATCTGAACCTGCGCTTGTGTGCGAGGTTCTCTTGTTTTTCTTTTGGATTGACATGTACGTCATCTTGAACTTGCTGCGAGGGGGCAGAACGAGGTTGTGTGAGTTCAAATTTAAATTCAGGCCCTTTCTGATACACTCCATTTCTGCTTTTTACTCGAGAAAAGTTCTTCCGTTTCCTGTGTGGTTTTGAAGGAATGATTTGTTTCAAAGCCTGTCGTTTTATCACATCCTACAAACACACAAGCTCTCCAACATCATGTCAGGAACATCAGATGAACAGTTAATGTATTCAGTCACTGATAATAACAGGCAGTCACATCACGTCCTCAATGTAAATTATAGAAGAGCAGTTACTAGTTAAACCTCACTTTGACTTTCAAAACAGCCAGAAAGGTGTGTCTGAAACTGTCTGAAAGTTTAGATTGACCACTGAACTGACAAATAGATGAGACATGGACAAATAGCTAGACAACTCATTCTTATGTAATACAATCCCTCAGTAAAACAATACAGCTTCTTATATCACTGATTTCACTACTCATCACTTTCACTTATCACATGTTGCACATCATATTGATTTTAAGGCAGATAGTGTATTGCTGTAACTCTTTAAATTTAGGCTTGCGGACAGTAAACTAATCTATGAAGTAGAGATGACCACATATATAGAAAAAGAGGAAGGTTTGGCAATCTATCTACTTATATGTTGTTATCTGAATATAATAAAGCCCTATCACTGTTTTATCCGTATGCATGGCGTGTTAATGCAGTATAGCATGTATGATTAGATAATTCTTAGGGTCACTCTCTCTCAGCGTCAATAAGGATTAATTTAGGGCAGTCACATGGCTCCGTGGTGACGTCATATCCTGAATGTCACACAGAAGAATTATTGCAACATTTCTCAGGAGGACTTTGAAATAATGCGGTCAAATCAACCCTCAATCGAACAGATCGGTATACTGAGATATAAAAAAATATTGAAAATCGATCTCCTCACATCATCTCACCTCTCAATACTTTATGAAATTATTGATAATAATCAGAATGTAAAAGAGAAGACCCAGGGCAAGTTGTCACATGTTTTGCTCCAATATTAAGTCCACTTCTGTGTAGTCAAATACTGTAAAATGTAAATGAGCACTAAAGCATACTCAAAATAACCCTAAACTGAAACAGTTACGAGTCAAAACAATTCATAAAACACAAAAAATGTAAAAGGTACTTTTCACAAACTATTTAATTAATAGTATTAAATGCACTAATAGCCTTTTTGCGTATTTATTTAAAGCAATACACGGTCTGGTTTGATGACAGATGGGCCTTTTTTATGCTTTATTAATTCAATGCCACAAGAACATGATGTATTACATATTCACATTATCAAATTAACATTATTAGCTGCCCATAGAAAAAAGGCAGAAAAGTACACAAAGTTCAATGCTTTCAAGCCATTACATGTTTTTCAATGCTTTGTTGTTTGTTGTTTGTTCTAAGAGATTTTACATATATTTAAAAGTCATTTATAAAATTCCCAAATTTTGGTTTACCATTGAGCCACACTTCCTTCTTATTCATATGGCATTTTCCTAACAGAATAACCAATGTATAATATGTTGTTCTTTACAGTCAAATTTTCGTTTCTGTATAAAAAAGTGCCATCAAAATTATACACATTTCTATCAGACACTCTATTTTTTTCTGATTAAATGGTTCATAGAAATGCTTTTTTAAAGATCATTAGTTTGTGTATTTGGTGTAACAGAATATGTTGACATGTTTTAATGTTCAAAAAACACATTTTTTCAAATACTGTACATTATTGTAGGCCTCTATGCCCCGCCTCTCTCAAACGCTTTCGTTTTCTACAAAGTCCTCCTTCCGACAAGCGCAGTCTGCTATGATTGGCCAGCTGACCCAGTGCATTGATTGGCCGAACACCGCAAGCACTCGCACTTACCATAATCTTTCAAAATATGCGCAAAAAAAAAAAAAAACTCTGCATTTGAACAGTCAATAACAAATAATTTAACTAGTAACAAAACAGTAGCTGATTCAGAATCGCCAGATTGTCAAAGCAAAGTCAGAATTACCTCCTCTCCTAGGTTCAAACGAACCCCGGTCCCGGCCCATTAAATTCATTGCTGTTCTGTTTTAAATAAATCTTAACCAATGATTCCTCATTTGCATCTACTTTCGGAAGGCCAAATAACGTGCTTTTGCTTTCACCTAGAAACACACGCCTTCCTCCCCGACATGCTGCTTCAACACTAACTGCGTTTACTGAAACCACGCCTTCTTTCTTTGCGTGCACATTTTTGGGCGGCCTTATGCAAATATTTCCACATAGTGAGGTAGATATGTGGGGGCGTGTTAGAACGAGCCTTTTTAGGGGGGCGTGGCAGAGTCCCGTACTTTGATAGAGAATATCTCTTTGGTTTTGAGACTTTCGTCTTTGCAACTTCAGGGATCTTATCTAATCACGAACAGCTTGTAACACTCCAAAAAGAAAGGAAAACTTGAAATCGCATCACATGACCCCTTTAATATAGAATTCCAAATCCTTCCAAAATAATCTCGAGTAAATACAATGGGGAAAAAAAAAAAGATGCAAAATAGTTTCTTTTTCTTGACCACAAAACTCACAGGTATACGAAATATTAAGCTTAAACCTTTCCAAAACATGCTTAGCGGGATCAGTTCTATGCAGTATTTTGTAAGACACTTCCTTAATTTTGTTATTGATACAAAACTTAGTTGGCAGTTTCCATGCTTTAACCCAAGAGATATTACCAAATAAAGAAGACCAACAAAATCTTGCTGCAGGTAGGGACACAGAACAAAGAGCATTCCTTATAAACTTATTGCTACAGTTGTTTTAAAACGTGGACATTTTCAATGAAAATGTTACCACAAGGATTAACCATGCTGATTTCTTCTGAGATACAGTTTTTTAAAGGTAACATCACACTCTTTGGAATTGTGTCAAGAACAATAGCAAATTATCTTGGTTTAACTGGTAATTGGAATTCCTGAAGAAATTCACTATAGGACAACAAGTAAGTTACCCATGGGAATTAACTAACTGCCTTACTAAAATAATACCTTCCTTGAACCAAGTTTGATAGAATAAAGATGTGTCTTTAAATAACATGTCCTTGTTATTCCACATGAAATAGTTGTGGGGTGAAAAATTGTGCTTATATATCAATTTCCATGCTAACAGTGCTTGTCTGTGAAACCCGGCCATGCCAGATAGGCCTGTAGCGCCGCGCGCTCACACGCACCTGACGCAGTTCTACAGTGACCTCATATCCTCTGCATCACTTCCTGTGCATGCTGAGGCAGATCGTGAGCATTTCTGGCAACATTTCTCACACACACACACACACTCATCTTCTTCAGCAGTACTTTACCCACTAGCTGAGGCCCGCGTCTTTTTGTCCCGCGATCCTACACTCTCATCATGACCCAGAGGTTATCCTCGTTCCGGGTGGTTCTGGGTGAGTGCGATTTCAAACGCATGCAAACACGCGTGCGCTCACACGCGCACACAAACACACGCACGGATCTCTTCATTGATGTGTCAGTATGAAGTCATGTCTGCCTGGATTCTTTCCTCCTCGCGTGCCCTCGCTCGGTTTATGGGTTTTATGTCATTATTAAATGACTGAAATGAACTAAATCGTGTTTTATAAGGCTGTAGCGAGTAATGTCTTGATTTATATGGATATGGTTAGCCACTAACCTGTTGTGATCTGTAGTGGAAAGGTGGTGTACTTGAATTTTATTTTTTTGGGTTTGCATCCACGCGCGATTTAAAGGGATAGTTTACCCCAAAAATATTTTAATCATTCTCACGTCCTTCTAACTTGTATGACATTTTTTCTTCCAGGACATAAAAAGGAGAGTTGGGCAGATTGTAAGGTCTACAGCCTCAGTCACCATTCACTTTAATAGCATCGTTGTGCCATACAATGAAAGTGAATGGGGACTGAGACTGTCATTCTGGCGTCCCCCTTTGTATTCCACTAAGGAATGTCATACAAATGAACAACTTTAAATTTTTGTGTCAATTATTACTTTAAGTAAATGCATTTCATATCTTTTTGCAGTATTTAAAAGTTTAGCTGAGCTTCATGAAACTGCAAAAGAAAATATGTATAAGCTGTGTTGGTTGATGTGTAAAGCCCCGTTCACACCAAGAACGATAACTATAAAGATAACTATATTAGCATCCACAACAACGGACTATAACATTCTGTTTATTTTAAGCACACTGTCCGTCGCTTTAAAATTCTGTGACGCGTTAGGCAGTCTCGCTTCCTGAAATGCCTTAGTCAGGGTTTTTATCGTTCATCAGCTGGAAAAAAATTGTTTTGAAAGTGATCACAACTATATCGTTTCTCTGTGCCTTTATCGTTATCGTTGTGGTGTGAACTATGCTATTCTTTAATATTGAGAACGATTTTTAGAACTATATCGTTATCTTTATAGTTATCGTGCTTGGTGTGAACGGGCCTTTAACGTTCTCATCTGCTATGCTGGCGTTTTATTTGTTATTTTGATTTGAATTCTTCATTCATTTGAATTCTTTGAGAATGTGTTATTTTTGAGTATATACATTTACAATGTTACAAAAATCTATTTGTTTCCAATAAATGCTGTCAATCAAAGAATCCTGAAATAAACGAATCATGGTTTACAGAGAAATATTAGTTATTGACTTTAATTAGAATAATTTCTGAATGCTTTGCGTCACAGGAATAAATGACAATTTAATCTTTTTCAAATATTAACATCTAAAAGTATTTTTCCTAATACTAATTTCACAGTTTTACTGTTTTTGCTGTATTTTTAATCATGTTAATACAGCCTTGAAGAGAGATTTATTTTTGGAAACAGAAAAAAAAAAAAAAAGGAAAATTTAAAAATCATACTGACCCTGAACTTTTTTGACGGGTAGTGTATGTGTATATATAAGCCTAATTTAACCTAAAACTTTATTTTCAGGTGCATGTTTTACATTTTTGAGCTGCACTGTTAATGTTTCTGACTAAATTATGCTTTTTTGCTGCATTTGAATCATTCTAAGTTTTAACTTTGGCATTTATTGTTCACGTCCTTCTAAACTTGTATGACATTCTTTCTTCAAATGAACATAAAAGGAGATGTTGGGCAGATTGTAAGGGTCTGACAGCCTCAGTCACCATTCACTTTAATAGCATCGTTGTGCCATACAATGAAAGTGAATGGGGACTTAGACTGTCATTCTGGCGTCCCCTTTGTATTCCCTAAGGCAGGGGTGTCAAACTCAGTTCCTGGAGGGTCGGAGCCCTGCAGATTTTAGATTCAACCCTAATTAAACACACCTAAAGCAGCTAATCAAGCTCTTACTAGGCATAGAAACTTCCAGTCAGGTTTGTTGAGGCAAGTTGGAGCTAAACTCTGCAGTACAGTGGCCCTCCGGGACCGAGTTTGGACAGCCCTGCACTAAAGAATGTCATACAAATGAAAGACTTTTCATTTTTGTGTCAATTATTACTTTAAGTAAATGCATTTCATATCTTTTTGCAGTATTTAAAAGTTTAGCTGAGCTTCATGAAACTGCAAAAGAAAATATGTATAAGCTGTGCTGGTTGATGTGTAACGTTCTCATCTGCTATGCTGGCGTTTTCTTTGTTATTTTGGGGGGAAATCACTTTCTTGAGCCTGTGCGTTTAATGCATGTTTTTTTTTTACTCTAGACTAACAAACTGCTGACATGACGACGTTGGGTGGAATTAATGTTTCATTATTGAAATTGTCTTAAACCCAACATAAATGTCTGTTGGGGTAGCTGACATGTTAAGATGTGACATGATTGTCCACCAGTAAAAATACTTTAAACTACATTCATTTGAATTCTTTCAGAATGTGTTATTTTTGAGTATATACATTTACAATGTTACAAAAAAATTTATTGTTTCCAATAAATGCTGTCAATCAAAGAATCCTGAAATAAACGAATCATGGTTTACAGAGAAATATTAGTTTTTGACTTTAATTAGAATAATTACTGAATGCTTTGCATCACAGGAATAAATTAAATTTTCAAATATTAAAATATAAAAAGAGTTATTTTCTAATAATATTTCACAGTATTACTGTTTTTGCTCTATTTTTAATCATATTAATACAGCCTTGAAGAGAGATTTATTTTTGGAAACAGAAAAAAAAAAAAAAAAGAAATTAAAATATACTGACCCTGACTTTTTTGACGGGAAGTCCTGTGTATATAAGCCTAATTTAACCCCTAAAAACTTTATTTTCCAGGTGCATGTTTACATTTTTGTAGGCTGCACTGTTAATGTTTTCACTAAAGTATGCTTGGCTGCAGCATTCACTTTAAAAAATTACCGTGAATTTAACGGTACAAGACTGTAAAAATGCTACAGTAAAACCTGTATAATCAAATGTATGGTGAAAAACTGTATTGGACATTACATGTATTGGACATTAATTTTACCGTAGTATACCGTTTTTGGAAGTGAAAAATACCGTTTAATTTACAGTGAATAACCGTAAATTTACATTTCCAGAATTCTCTGCGTTACATTTCAAATTGGATGTTTTTTTTTGTGGAAATAACATGTTTTTTCTTAGTTTTTTCTTATCAGTTTGTATATTAGGGTTGTGTGTAGGGCTGCACGATAAATCGCATGCGATATTTAATGTGAAACCACGCACGTGATGGAGATTTACCGCTGATTACAGAACCGCCTTTACTGATAAGATGCTCGTTAATATCGAATGGCGATTTATCTTGCAATCCCCTCGTTTGTTGTGTGTTACACCTAATTTTGTTAAATTAATGTTTATTGCATTATTTCAGTTTCATGTGTGTTACCATGTTGGTGTTTAGTGTTTGTGTGAATGATACTGTGAACCTTCTATATATGTTATTTTTTTAAAAGCTGCTTGTGATGGGCTTTTGGTTCATCGTGTGACTTTTTCATCACCTCCTGCATTTGGTGGTTAGCAGTGTATTACAAAGGTACAAAACAGAATTCAGTACTTCAATAGGTTGGTATATTAACATTATATCAGTTAATGAAATTACGGTATTTAACTGTAAATTTAAGTTAAAATCGTAAAACGTTGCTACCGTATTTTTTACCGTAAATTTTACGGATTTTTTTTTACAGTGTACACATCGCTGTTTATGCCTTGTATCAACATGCATATCAATATACCTCACACTGTCAGCCATTCACTGCATGTTGATCTAAGCACAAACATTTTTCAAGCTAAATTATAAGTTGTTGTTGTTCGGTAGCTAGCTACATTAGTTGGATTTGCTTCAAATAATCTGTCTCTGCATGTTGATCTAGACTGAAGAAGCTGTGTGAAGTCTTGTTCATGTGTGTGCATGAGCTTTTACAAATTTTTATGATCAGTTTAAAACCCTGAAGCACAGTGGATGACATTTGGACGTTTACACCATCTTTTGCTTAGTCATGGGCGCATTCTTTAAAAAACGTTTAGCGATCTTACCGGCCCCAAACTTTTAAATGACCGTATAGGAGAAAAAAATGTGACTCAGATGGTTATTGTTGCTTAAGGTTAGTTGATTAATATGAAAAAAGTGAAATCATCTTCAATTAACAGGATACAAAGATTAGTTTTTATCTGACTGCGGAGGTCAAGTGTAGGGCGCCGCTAGTCAGACATCGATGCATGTTGTTCAGATGTGGTTTATAAGGGGCAGGAGGGTTCACAACAGCTTTCAAACATTGCAACACTTTTGTGGAGTGTAAACATTATGATTCGCATGGCTCAAAAGCATTAAATGTTGGTGAATCTTTAGCAAAGAGATACGATCAGCGTAGAGCTAAAAGTGGATCACCATGAACAAAGTGACTGACTGTTTCATTTTACATAGACCTAAAATGTGTTATATTCCAGGCTATATCTTTGACATGGTGACATGGACAAACTGGAATTCAGAAGTTTGTCTGTGAGGTTTTGCTGTCATGTCCCGGAGTGCTTTGAGGTGATGCCGAGATTTCTTGCAGAATACTTTTAGCAGACGCGCTCTAAGACAACAGCGTATGACAGAAAGTCTGCCAGTGTTGAATCAGAGCCGACGTGTGACATATCGTGACATGGTGCAAGTCCCTTTTGCAGCTTTCTGAGTGTTTGCTCTCAGAATCCTCGACGGCAGTGGAATGGACAAGACCTTTCTAGCCATCCGTATGTGGTTTACCTAAAACAAGTCCTACAAAACACCGACTCTGTTCATGGGAGGTGCGATAAAATACACTGGATTAAAATAGTAATAATGTAGAATTTGGGACCAAAGTGTGAACCAAAAAACTATAGATTACAGCCAAAAGAGACAGCCAAAAATTCAATTCAAGTATTTGTACAGCGCTTCTCACGATACAAATCGTTGCAAAGCAACTTTACAGCAAATTAATTTTCTGCAATATTTAGTGGTAGCTTATCAGTGGTGACTGTCAGTTAATGTACATATGGCAGAAATGTACGGAAAAATCTATTAAAGACGTAATTAAACAGACGATGAACAGTATTAGCAGCAATTATTATATGATGCAATCAAACTTCTAGCAAAATGTGGTAGTTCTGTATGTTGTTTCAGGGTTGGCATCATCTGACGTCCTCTGAGCGGTTGGCATAAAAATGTGAAACAAGACTTCAAGTTGATAACCAGTTAGCATTTTGGCTTTTATTAAATTTTCTTTTTCAATCAGACTGCATAAAGTAAGTTTGACAGCTAGAATTATTTAATTTAATTACATTTTAATTAATTTAATCATTATGCCTCAGGTAAGATAGACTTGATTTTTATATTTTATTTCAATCAGAATGCCTTGAGTATCTGACTTTAATTATTTAATTTCATTTTTTATTTTAATTCATTCAATCATCATGCCTCAGGTAAGAGAGTCCTTTTTTATTTAATTTATTTTAATTCAATCATTACGCCTCAGGTAAGATAGACTCTTTTATTTTTATATTTTATTTCAATCAGAATGCCTCAGGTAAGAGAGTCTGAATGCTAGATTTAAAATTTATTTTACATAATTTTATTTTTTATTTCAATAAGAATGCCTCATGTAATAATGCCATGTCTGACAGCTGGATTTTTACATTTTCTTTTCTTATTCATTAACTAAATGTTCTTTCTTGTCAGTGTATTAAGACTTCATTTGTGTTTACTAGACCTAGTTTAACCTTATTATATTTCCGGATTGATAAAGGTTGTTTACTGCACCTAAAATCATAAGGAGCAAGGGTAATTTACTCTAGGCTGTGGTACTTTGAAAGGGGCAGCGTTATGAATAAAATCATAATCTTTTAAAGGTCCATAGATTTTCTTTTCCAAGTGACATTGACAGTAGGCGTTGCTAATCCAAGACCATGTGGCCAGACTCTGTTCACTTTTTCTGTTTGATCTTTTAGTTTTTATTTCTGCCCACAACCGTTTTCTTTTTCGAAGGGTTTACCTCCATTCTCAATCTCTTTTTTTTTTCTTTTTTCTCTTCCAATTTCTCCTCCAGTCCTCAACTATGAAGTCAACCGCAGTACAATAAAAGCCTGATATCTTGCATGAAACGGTCTTGGATTGCATGGGAATCAGAAATTTTGATCGCAAAATTTTAATGGACTTATCAAGTAGGCACTTAACTGGATAATTGCTCAAGAAGATAAAACAAGCTTTCCAGGTATGCTTGGGTTTATTTATCTTGCGCCACCTTTTAAATATTATTGTGTGAATGAAATGTGTGGGTTTTTTTGTACACTTGAAGACACACACAGACTCGCTTTAGCACCTTCTTAAACAGGATGGCAACAGTTGTATAACATTCTGTGAGAATTTCTCATGGTCAAGAGCTTTGAAGTGTAAGGAGGTTGTCTTTTTTTCTTCTTTCTTTCACTACTTTGATCATACTTTTTTGACCCGAGTTATTGACCGCGATCGGATTAAAGCGCGCTTTTCTGCACTGTCCTTGACTACAGGAGAATCACTTCAAAAATGCATGAGAAAAGCACACATTTGTTGTTCTCTGGATCCCAAATGACGGTAAGAAATGTGCCCATGAATTAGTGAACCGCTTGTCCAGCTGAGAGTCAAGCTGCTTTGCCCTGTTGGTGTTTGATACTTTAATGTTTTTCAGATGTTTTAGAGCTTTTTCAGTAAGCTTATTAGAGGGCTTTGAAGCACATTTCCTGTTAAGTTGAATATTAAGGCTAGCATTTAATGTATGATAAATAAGTAAATTGTAGACCTGAAAGAAACATTTCAGAAACTATTCCGTGAAAACCAGATGCCCTTATTCCTGTATTTTCTGCCAAATTACCATTAGTTACTACAAAGTTATTTTTATTTTACCATTGAAATTTTGTACACAAGTTCTTCAATCTTCAACCTCTTAAAATATTAAAGAATATGGACAAACCTTTTTATTATTTTTGGCATTTGGAAAAATGTTGATACTTTGGTTTAGGGTTAGGTTAGTACTTTGGACATTTTTATATGAATGTTGTGGTAATCATTCAGTATCATGATATGTATTTGGTAGGGCTGCACGATTATAGGACAAATCATAATTGTCGATTATTCCCTTTGAAATTGTAATTGCGATTATTAATTACGATGATCACAATTTACGTTGAATGATGTTTATACCATTGTTTGAAGCAACTGCATGCCGTATTTTTATATGAAAATAAACCAGCTGAAAACACTAACTGAAAAACTTTTATTGCTTTTCTATAGTATTAAGCCTCAAATGTCAACTATACATCGGATTGGTTTCTAATTTAAATTATAAAAAAGTAAAAATATGAATGGTATTATAATGTTATACTAAAACTATAAAATTAAAATAATAGGAAAAACCCTTAAGATAACATGTAGAAAGAAAAAAACGCATCTTAAGCACGCAGAATAACATAAGTGGACTTTGAACGATTAATTGCCGTTTTGAACGATGACGTAATTGTGGCATCCATGATTGTAATCACGATTAGAAATTAGATTAATTGTGCAGCCCTAGTATTTGGTGTCATCACTGTACTATGGTACTGCCACAATATTTATGGGCTTTTATTACATTTTTAAGGGTTTTATCGATTGTTTTGGTTCAAGGTCTAAAATTGACATCTGTCATCCTCAAAGCAATCTAAATGTGCTCATAAAATGATGTTGTGGTGTGTTTTATGTAGAATGCTGAAGACATTCTGATGAGAAATTATTTTTTTTACAGGGAAAAGGGTGATTTTTCTTTTTTTCGGTATGTGCTTTTTGTTGAACTTTGTGAGACAATGCTGTTAAATCAATACTATAACACATTCATCTTTTTTTTTTTTTTTTTTTTTTTCCAGTCTTTGTAGAACAATCCTCAACATCCCGCTTTTTTTCTAAAGTCTTATTTAAATTTATTGTGTTTCTCTGGAAGCTTAGTGGCTTAGCCTAGTGTTCTTGTAACATTTTTTTTTTTTTCCTCACAATTTTTCCTGCTCAGTTTTATCTTTATGATTCCATTCTAAATCATGCAACCAAACACAGCTTTATTGTGACACATTAACCCAGCGGTTAACTCCATTGTTCAGGCCATCTAATTATTAAACCCTTACCGTCTGTCTTACTGCTTATCAGCAAATATGACATGAGACTCTTCCGTCATTATTCATATGAATTTTCCTCCTAATTTTCCACACCTTTTGAATTCAGATTTGAGTTCAGGTCAAAGCGATGGTGACCCAATGCAGCCGGAAACAAAACAGGCTGTGATTGAGAAAGAATGAAGAAAGCACATTAAACCCAAAACGTGACTGCAACTGAGTACTTTTTCCTCTGAAGGCTTTCATGAATTATCGTGAGAGCCGTCAGTAGGTCATTGCATATTGTTGGCTGTTGTCTTTGAGTGAGGTAGGGTGTTTTCACTTCTGGAAAGCGAGACTGACCGCATCTGACTGCTGAAACGGCTTGTTTTGATGCACGGTCCAGTGAGCGTTCTTGTGAAACTGCCTGTAAATCGAGCTACCTGCAGAATACTGACTCAGCAGATGCAGCGCTCTCAGAAAACTTACAAAAAAACAAACAAATCAATCAGCAGGGATGTCAGACAGCCGAAAGAAGCCAGACCAGAGTTTATCAGACAGTCTTGTGAAATTTTTACTTTCAACTCTCTACCTGAGGGCCTTCTGATGAAATGCTGCCCCCCCCCCCCCCCCCCATTCTTAATTTTTTAAAAAATTATTTATATAAAAATACATTTTTTTTTTAACCATTTTCGACTTTTATTAAGAAATCTGAGCATGGAAAGAAAAAGAGGAAGAACTGTTTGTGTCATGGGCTAGATTCAAATTCATCTATCAGAACTAATCGCTAGGTCTACTGAGTTGATTGTTCCTTGTCCTACTTTAATTTTTTACCAACAATTCTTGTTGAGAATAGGCTAGTCATCCAACAATTGACAGTCTAGATTTTATTTTGATATGAAACATGATAATGGGGACAGTTTTTGCATGGTTTGCACTCAGATTTTTAAAAAAATGTGTTTCAATTTAAATACCGCTGCTACACCGTTCATACAGATGCTTGATCAATATTAAAAATAGTAAAACTTTTAAAACCACATCTGCATTCGGTTCATTTGGCTTTTGTCTAGAAATGTGGGTTTTTATGGTTTCATGTGGATTTATTTTGACAGTGCCTGTTCAACAATGAAATTTTACAATGAGGTTTAAATATTTATTTATATTAGAAATAAGAAATATTTATTCATTTAAATGCACTCAGAATGAATAAATATGCATTTAAACTTATTACTTATCATTATGCATTTATTAATAAACTTTTATTTTTGCTTTATTTACTTGTTTGTTTTTGTGCCCAAATGAATAATCCATTTTATTTATTCTTTAAATATTTACATATTTATTTATTTGCATCTGAAATTAATAAATATTTATTTGTGCTTAATTTATTTATATTAAAATAATAAATGAATACATATTTGCCTGTGCTTTTTATTGTATTTACACTCAGAATTAATACTTCATTTTTAGGGATGTAACGATTCACTCAACTTTGATTTTCGAAGTTCATCTCAAAATACGATTTTCTCACGATTTTAATTTTTTTTAACAAAATGAGATTTGAGACAAATTATAAATTAAATGCGTCCTTTTATTATTGCTTGGACAATTGTGGAAATTTTGGACATTTTCTTTGTAATTGAAATGAAATTTTAAAACCAACCCCAAATCAATAAAAGGTAACACCACAAATAAAAAAATCTCTTCATATAAACAAACTAAGGCTTTGTCTGTGCTCTTTCCATTCAGTTAGAGGCCACCACTGGTTTTGAATCATAATCCAAACAAAGATGCTGCATACATGCTGCATGAGCAGTTTTAATCTAAATTAGATTGTATAATTTGAAGCATAAACAGAATGGTCTGACATTAACTTTTTTAAAATTATGCTACATAAAACATCTGAACAAGACAAGAACAGCAGATGAGTTGAATGAGACGCAGATTCACTCTCTGCCAGCAGGAGGCGCTTCTGGAACAGCAGATACAGCGTTTCTTTGGTTACTGCTGTAAACAAAGCAGGGAAGCGCTGAAACACTGCTTTAACATGAATTATACAGAGACGAGATGAAAAGAAAATACCGTCTAAACTTTTCTAAAGAGTCCATAAAGGATGTCCAACCAATCAGTTGAAGTTTAGTGGTGGAGCGCAAACCCCCATAGCACAGGATGGCCTGGTAACTCTCTGAGCTTTATTTTATTCAGTTTTTGTATGAATACAGAGTCAGATGATCTGAGTAACACACTCAGGATATAAATTTCCTGTGGGCTTTATGCTGCACTGTTGGTGGTGCTGTGAGTTGTGGCTTATTTATATTGTTCCCAGTATTCCACTGTTGGTTTTGTTAATGTGCAGAGCCCTTTTCTATTTAGTTTCTTCAGTGTCTTTGTTCCGACCTTTAAATCTGAGAAAGGGTTTTGGAAACTTTGAACCACTGGTCACTTTAATGTTTTCTCTCACTGTGAGCTGCTTATAAAGGCTCTGTAAATCTTTGAAAATGTTCCTCGCACATCTCATTTGAGAGAGCTGCAGAATGCTTCCATTAAAAGACTGAAGGCTGTGTGATTTGTGGACTTTAAGATTTCCTCTTTTGTTTTCTCTCAGGAGTCCAGCTCGGTGAGAGAGCGTAAAATAGAGAGGCCTCTTTATAGGTGAAGGGATTGCCCAGGGCCACAGCACCCAGAATCTGAAGGAAAGGTAAATCACCTTCCTTTGATTACTCCTCTGCTGCTCCTTTCCTATACAACACAAGCACATAATAGTAACCTGGAGCTGTTAAAAAATGACCCTTAATAGCGATGTTGTTATGTAACCACTATTGATTTGGATGTACTATAAAAAAGGTCTTTCATTTTTCAGACAAACTGTTTTCAATGTTGGTTGAACTACTGAATGTGGAAAAAGTTGATTTTACATAAAAAATAAAAGTGTTTAGGCCATTTACCATGAGCAACTTATTAAACAATAAGAAATTGTAATATCATCTTTGGTGATGAGGATCCAACTACAGGCTCTATATAACCTTTTTTAGTTTGCTCAACAAACTGATACACAAGTTAGACAAACTAAGAAAGTTCTGCATCACTATTATGTAATGTTAATGCTCCGCTAAACTGAACTTAAATACAAAAAGAAAAAGAAAAACACTTTATTTTTGTGATAGAACTTGCATTATGTTTGATGGAAGCACAGACCAATTTTAATTAAGTTAATACAATAATTTTTCCATAAGTTCAATTTATTTAAAATGCCCTGCCTCAAGTTTTTGAGTTTTCTCTAATTCTGGTGGTTTTGTTTTGTATTTATTTATTAATTACGGTGCATCGATTAGTAATTCTGTATGGTTTTTTTTTTTTATTTTTTTATTTTTTTTATTAAATTAAAATTTATTTTAAGCCATTTGTTTGTCAACAGCCACTTTAAAATAATTACATTACATGAAAACAATTATTGGTAGAATTTTAAAGTCGGCATGAGATTAATATTTTGAAAATACATGTTATTGATCTTATTGCAAACCATTTGTCCATTCATATGTTGTTTTTAATTTGAATTATAATTTTTAACCATATTGTTTTTATTTTTCTTTATTTCTCATATATCTCAAAAAGCCAATCAACATCCGATGAATAGAACCACGAATCCATGCCACACACCTTTTCTTTTTAGTAAATCCGTTACACTCACAATACCGAAGAAAGATTTGTCACTGCTTCTGTTTCATCACAAACTTAATGTTTTGCCAATCCCTAGTAGGGTTGGGCGATATAGCTAAAAAATTTATCGACGATATAATGTTTCATATCGTTCGGTATCGATAATTATTGACATTTTTTATAACCTTTTTTAAAACAAAAAAAAAAATTTTTTTAACCACTGTATTTTTAAATTAACCCAATTTATTGAGACAAGCAACAAATTTTTTTTGTTTTAACAGTCAAAAACAAAAATTAAATATCTAATTTATAATGTTTTATATGCAGATTAAATAGGTTTTAAAGAAACTTTTGCCTTGTTTTTTCTTGTCAACGCATGGAAATACTGTTTTTAAAAAAAAAAACGTGCATTACGTCTACATTAACTCATATAAATCAAATATAATTTTGTGAATTGCATAAACAATTATGAACAAAGCAGTATCGTGTATTTATGCATTGCTTAATACAAAGAGCCAAATCGCCCATCACGCAGATTGCATTTAAAAACATAAGGAATAAAAAAGGAATAAACCTACCAAATTCGCGACGTGTTTTCTAAAAGTTTAAACTGTTTTAACTTTGCATGGCTTTCTATACATCTCTTCTGTGAGACGTGAGTGCAGCAGTCGTATTTGTCCGTCTAGAAATGCGCTGAATATGCATTCTGTGTGAGTGGCTTGGTTTCGGTTTTAACCTAATCAAGATCTTCTCCGCATTGAGCTTCTAAATTTCTATAATATTTTGAATGCATAACGCAGCAACTGCGCATCTCGTGGGCAAGACTAACAAAGTATTAAAATGCAACAATGTCACTTACATCATTATCACCGCATCTCGTGCGCCACTGATGACGCTCCCTGACGCACTCCTAACATTCAAATGCAAATTTTTATTTTAAATTCATCACAGGCAGGCACAGCACTCAATTCAGCATGTGTTCGTGTTTGTGTGTGCTGTCTGCGTCACTCATAGCACGTGCCTATATCGTGCACTATATCAAACTTTTTTTATATCGTTATCGAAGAAGGTGTACCGTTGAGAAATATCGATACAGTTTTATCGCCCAGGCCTAATCCCTAGTAACTAATCCCTAATCCCTCTGTGAAGTTCAGCCTCAATCTGTAGCTCATGCTGATATTAATTGGTTTTAAGATGGCCTTTTTGCTGTCAGTTGAAGCTGGGTTGGTAACCAAACGAAAAAAATTACATGACACATTGATATGGGTTGGGTAAATTGGCCTGTCAGGTTTATGATTGCAGTGTTTCCTTGCATTCATTGTACAGTCTGCTTGAGAGGAAGTATAAAAAAAAAAGTGCAGCATGTTGCATTCGCGATTTGTGTATAAATTGTAGCCGAGAGCAGAATATGGCCATACAGCAGCTGCTCCAGAAAGGGAAAATGGTAGGAAGGGTCGATCCTGAATTGGGTTTCCCTTTTCCGTGGTGTGCTGTACGGGTGCAGGGGGCTGATAAGATCAGGGCCTGTGGCAGAGGGCAGGGACCAGTGAGCAGGACATGACCACAGATACCCGTCTGCCTAACATACACTCACACTTTCCCTGTTTTCTGTCATGCTGCCTCCCTGCTGCCCTGTTGTTGAGGTGAGCACACCAGCACAGCGCTGGTTTCCTCCCTACTGTCCCCCTCCGATTAGCATGCTGGAGCTCCGTTTCAAAACCTAGTGAGCGGCCTTCTACACTCTTAAAAATAAAGCTGCTTCACGATGCCATAGAAGAACCTTTTTGTCTAAATGGTTCCATAAAGAACCTTTAACATCTGAAGAACCTTTCTGTTTCACAAAGGGTTCTTTGTGGCGAAAGAAGGTTCTTCAGATTACAAAAAGGCAAGAAAGAGATGGTTCTTTAAAGACCTTTGACTTAATGGTTATTTGTGGAACCGAAAATGGTTCTTCTATGACATCGCTTGCAGAACCTTTTGAAGCACCTTTATTTTTAAGAGTGTAGGGAAGCATCCTAACCATCGTGCAAAACTCATAAGAACTGATTTGGAACACTCTCAGTAGGCAGCAACTCCACCTTCCTCCTTTATAGGTAGCTTATTACTCTTTCCTTTGGAAAAGTTCGCATCGCGTACAATGATTTGTTTTTGCTTTAAAATGCTGTCTATGTAGGTCGCTCTGGAGCTTTGTCAGATCAGAAGAGTGGATGAATGTTCCTGATCGGCCTATAATGTCATGGTGTTTTTATTGCCATCTGAATGCATGCTGTGAGCAATCCCTCTCATAAGCACAAGCTGCTTGATTGGCTGAGAGGCTGACCAATAGGAGAGCAGAGCGTGCAGATGCAGATTATTTGATGTGTCAAGATATTTTGATTGGCTTATATTGTGAGAAGAGCTTCTGCTGCATTCTGAGTGGTCAGGGGGAGGTTTATGAGATATGAAACAGATGTTTCAGTCAGTTTAAATGTTAAGATCATATTTGACCCCGAAATTTGGTAAAAAAATTAAATTGTATTACTACTTGTTTGTCTGCCGGAATAATTTTTTTTTTTTTTTTTTGGCCAAGAGTTGGATTGAGTTGTGACATTATTTTCATAAAGCACAATTTTGTCCTAAATTGTCATTATTGTAATAATTAATAAATTACTGTATTTAGTTACTATAATATAAAGTAAAATAGCTGCACTTTTCTTAAAATCAGAATCATTTTAAAAGCAGTATAATGAATTATTTGGATGTAAAAAAAGTTATATTTAAAAACAATTTAATTTTTTGCATTACGGCAATGAATTTTGTATTGGGGGGGTGTTAATGTTCTTAATTGTTCTGAAATTATTGTTATGCTAAAACAGACTTTATGAAAAAAAAATTTATTTTTATTTTAGGTTGACAAGCTTGACAAACCTCATTAGATTCACCCTTACAAAAATCAAGATAATCGTGAATTAGTTGTGTAAATAGTGATTAAATACTTTTATAACACAGGGAGGGAAAAGCCATTATTTATGGCTTAGACTTTGTTCAGCTGGTGGTTTGTAGAGATAATGACGGATTGTGCCAGTTTGTCTAATGATTATGAGAGCTGGAAAGAGCCTTTTGAATGATTGAGCCCAGTGTTTTTCTCCGATCCTCTACTCTTTCCTCTGCAGAGAGCTTTGGTTGCACACACATACACAAAGCTCTCTGTACATTCCTGTCAATCTTCAGGACAACTGCACTTGCACAGTCATGAAATATTTAACCATTAATCTCTCTCATCAGTGTTTGCATCCAAGGTCCAAAATGAACACCCAGCCAGACCAAATGAGAATAAAAAGCAAATAGTCTTGGATTATAACTTTATTATAGTTGAATTTGAATTGTAAGAGTGATAGTTTGACTCTTCTGATGTAAGTGATGGGAGCAGTTCAGTTTCAAAGTTTGCTGAAAACATAACTCGGATGTCTTGGAACTATAATCTAGATAAATATTCTAGGATGCCTGTCTCATGTTAATTATTTTATTATTTTTGGGAATTATTCTCACATTAAGCCATTATTTTATTGTATTATTGTATTTTTATTTATAATTTTTATTTTATTTCACCATGATTACAGCCTTTGCTGAATCTCTTTCATTTAAAAAAATACCTAATAACCCCACATCCCAAAAATAGTTTTTAAATAAATAATACATGCTTAAAAGGACCTAATAAATCCAATGAACCCATAAGATTATAGGAAATATTTATGACTGGTAAATTTTGTCAATTCACCCACCGTTGGTAAGTAAAAATTCATTTTGGACCCCATGTGTAAATAAATCTTCCTCTTTCCCCCCTTTCCGGATAGAAATGCATCTTTTTTTAATCATGTGTTTGATTGTCAGCCTGGCTCACTGGTTAGCCAGCTGTTGTCTGGCTCTCATATGTGTCTGAGAATGCTCTCAGCGTGGTTCTCAGCTGTAGCGCTCAGGTTCGTGACTCGGAGGAAGTTCTTCTCTGAGTGTTTGTGTTTACTTGTGCACATGATTATGTGTCATCTGAGGTCAGGTAGTTGTCAATACAATCCAATGGTATAACAGCTGTTGTTGGGCCTCACACAATCCTTACTGTACCACACACACTTAGCATGTGATCTCTGCGTGTGTGTGCAGGAGAGCAGCAGTTATCCAGGCAGGACTAAAGATCAGGATGGAGAAGGAAGATCTGAAGATTGTCAACAGAGGTTTGGAGGATGAGATGGTATATGTTTCTCCTTCAGATTTTTGCTGCTTTTTTTTTTTCCTCTTATAAAGTACATGAGCTCATTTTCTTTCTGTCCAGGAGCTGAGCGGGTATCGGCTGTGCCGATGGAAGCTGGTTCTGGTGGGTTTGGGTGGTCTCTGTACGGGAGGTTTTCTCTTCCTGCTGCTCTATTGGATGCCTGAATGGTGTGTGAAGGCCACCTGCACACGGTCCGCTGTCAGAGATGCAGAAGTCACCCTCTTACGAAGCACTGTATGTATGAAACCTCAATTAAACTTTTTGGGCTCTCTTACACCTCACATTAGCATGTCTTTTGTATCTTTATAGTATCTGGGTATGCTTAGATATTCAGGAATAATCGATAATTAATTTTCACATTTTGGCAGTTAACTGATAAATGGACGATTTTAAAATTCCATGCTATTTTGTATAATACACAAAATATTTTTTGTATTTTTTTTGTATGTAAACAATACATACATAAATAAATTAGCACTAAAGATTTATGCATAATAAAACTACAGACAGTACATTTCAAAAAGTAAAAATTAATTGTTAATATCAGAATTAAATGTGCCTATACGGGAAGTTTGACACCTTTTGCTTCATCAGTGCATGTCTTTCTGCCTGATTTCATATAGGAGAGTTTAAGAACACTTGGGCCCAATCCCAATTCTGTTTTATACCCCTCCCCCTTCCCCTACCCTTCCGCCTACCCCTTCCCCTTGTCCCTTGAAACGGAGTGTCAAGGGGTAGGGGTGAAAATATTATGTCATACGTTGTCTAGCTCCTGCAATACACACACCTATACTGGTTTGCTGGAGTGAATTAGAGCTTTTAATTACCGTTCTATATTAATGCGCTGCTTACTGACACACACACACACACACACGCACATCAGATATCGCACAGCTTACACATCCAGGAGCAAAGAAACTTGTCAACGCTGCCCCACGACTTTTATTAATAACAGTGTAAATACTAAATCGCTACGTTATATTTTCCAGCGACGTGAGGATAAAATCGCTGTTTTTGAAGTAAACTCACTCTAAAAAGAGAAACGCGCACACACGCAACTTTCATATCTCTCTCTCTCTCTCTCTCTCTTCCTCCTCTCTCTCTCTCTCTCGAATTGGCAATATTTCAGAAAAGGTTTTAGCGATTTATAATTATTGGGGTACTAGCCCTCCTCAATGTCTATGGTGGTTATCGCCCTGATCAGACATGAAAATAGCCTATGTTGTGGCACTATCGTGCAGTCAGTAATGATATGACGTTAGCAAACTTTAGCGATTTTTTGCAAACATTTCTTTGAGTAACATGAGCGTAATATGAACTCACGATTGAATGTAACATAAAACAAATGATTACTTTTCGTTAAAATCTTTTTTTGTTGCCAAAAATGCTTACTTTTATGTGTCTTTTTGTTCGCTCGGGCAGCCATGTTGCCGCTGAAGCCGGTTTACGGTGAGATAATTAATTCCCCTTCGTTTGAAGTGTGGTCCCGAAAAATCTTCGTTCGAAGGGCTTTCTGGCCCTTCCCCTTACCCCTACCCCTACCCCTCCAACCAAAAGAGAATCGAGACAGGAAAGGGAAAGGCTAAGGGGTAGAATTTGGGATTGGGCCTTAGTCTTTAAGATAACTATGAATTGAGTAATACTTCAGACGTCATGTTGTTCAGTGGTAGATAACTCTCAACTCTGAGGCAGATAATTTGTGAATGGTTGGCAATTGAATAAGTCACTTGTTAAAGTGAAAGTCACCTTTTTTTTAACTAAATATCACTTTCGAATTCTTTAATGTAGGGGTGTAATGGTACACAAACATGATGGGTTGTGCACCGTCCGTTACAATGCTAATTTTGCCTGCAACTTTTTTTTAAATTATTATTAAAATCACAAGTTGTTTTAGTTATTGCCTATTTGAAATGGAAAATGTCTTTTTTATATATGTGAGTGTGTTTGCGTATAATTTGTTTGTGTGTTTTCCATAGGATGAGTTCAAGCGCTGGTTTCAAGCGAAGGTTCGGATAATGCTGGCCCCTGGGAAGGACCCTTATGACAACCTGGTCTCTCAGACCGCCTCCCCTCAGTCAAATGACCACGCCCACAACCCCTCTGACTCCGCCCCTGCGAAGATCACCCGGAATCCAGAGGATCAGCATGTGCCGGTATCATACACATAAAATCCATCCCATCCTTCCCATATAGTTCTGCATTTCCACAAATTTCAGTATTTGCTAACTATACAGTTAGGCTTAATTGGTGAGTGGGTAAATATCTTTTTCTTTCTTTTTTTGTATTACAGAAACGTTATTTTACCCTTCACAGCACTAAATACTTTTGGAACGACACCATCCAGAACTTTGAAGTATTGACGTAAGGAAACATATCTGTTTATAGTCCATGAGTCTGATGGTTTGTGTAATTTCTGCTCTGTGAGTCCTGTGGTGGGAGGAGCAAACGACGTGATGGTGATAATTAGGGGGAGGCAGCCGATCCGTCACAATCTTTTAAACTATTGTCTTTGCTGTTCTTCAGAGGCCTGGAAGATCTGAGCATGACCTGCTCATCCGTTCACTCAAAGCACAGCGTCGGGCTCAATAAAAACCAGCAGGAGTTCAGGTGAAATCTTTGCTTGAATTTGTCATTCGAATTTAAGAATAAAGTTGACTTTTTTTGGGTCAAAGTGTATTTGTTGAATATGATTTTTAACAGACTTTTTCTCTGTTTTAGGAGATTTTTTTTTGGACTGAATGAAATAGACGTGAAAGTGCCTTCTCTTTTCAAGCTGCTAATTAAGGAGGTACAAGTGAAATGTGAAACTGACCCCGGCCTGAGAACAGCATGACACAGCACTGCTGACTCTGCTGTAGTGAATGTGTCTTCTCAGGAACTTGAAATTAAAGAACTGAAACTTGTCTCAATCTTTCTCTCTCTCTTTCTCAGGTCCTCAATCCTTTCTACATCTTCCAGCTCTTCAGTGTTATCCTGTGGTGTACTGATGAATACTATTACTACGCAATGGCCATAGTCATCATGTCATTCATATCAATAGCTACCTCTCTCTACACTATTAAAAAGGTAAATGGTAAAACAGCATTCGCAAAACATTTAATTTCCATACTGATGTATTTTGAGTGGAATGAAATAGTGAGTAATGTTGGGAAAAACTTGATTTTTGAATTTTGGGATGACTAGTTTGTAAGAAGTTGATGTTAATATTATTAAAATAAATACCTTTAAAATGTTGGACTTTATTAACCAATATATAACCAATATTAAAATTCTGTTCTATTTTGCATACAATGCAAGATAATTATTACTATACCATACATTTTGTATTCTATACCTAATTTTAATGTTTTTATTAAAATTTTTTAAATATTCTTTTTTAGTTAAACAAACTTTTCCCCATTAGTAAGTAAACCTATTTAATATTATTTTAATATTACTTTATTAATAAAAAAAATACTCTATATATAAGTGAATACATTTCAAATTTTGGCCTTTATTAACACTAAACAAAACCAATATTAAATTCTGTTCTATTTTGTAATTCAATGCAAGATGATTATTAATATACTGTAAATTTTGTATCTATTCTATTTAAAAATTTTAATTTAAATATTTTTTAAATATTATTTTTATTAAAGGACAAACCTTCCCCATTAATAGTAAACTCTTTTTAAATATTATTGAAATTTATTTATTAATAACAAAAAAATCCTCTGTCTATAACTTAAAAATCAATTTCATTTTTGGCCTTTATTATTCCTTTACTATTTTTGTTATACTCTACCCCATATTTCTTTATATTTACAACTATATCAATTTTGTTGCTCTATTTTTTATACTATATAATTTTTTAATTTTAATTAATTAAATATTTAAGTATTTACTTTTATTAACGAGACAGGGAAAGATTAAACCAAAAAAAAATAATGAATAGAGCTATAATAAATTATCAACAATAAATAAAAACATTAAATGCCACAATTAATAATAATAAACTATTTTATTAAAGACTAATCAGTCATTTTCAAAGCAAAAGATTTTTCATTTTAATGGAATTTTCTTGTTTTAGAATAACGAACACTGATGAATCATGCATAATAAAAAGACATTTACTATAACATTGTAACACCTTTTTGATTCCATGTTGCTTCTACTAATAGACCAGTATAGAGTTGTATTTTGGAGTTCTCAAGCATAGGTGTTAGTCATGGGACATATCCAATGTTAGATTTGATGCTAATTTTCCAATTGCGTAAGTGAGGTCTGTTATCAGTTAAAGTGTGTATTTTTATATGCCTATTACATGATCTGTTCTGCTTAGTCAGGAGAATGTTTGTTTGTGCTTCAGGTTAACCTTTTCTTTTTTTTTTTTTTACAGCAATATGTAATGCTACATGACATGGTGGCAGCACACAGTACTGTTCGAGTTACGGTCTGCAGGGGCGAAAACGGTACGGCTCAGATGTACTGAAAAAGCATTTTCCCCACTTTAGTATATTTGTAATGACAGGCACAGCTGCGGGCCTGGATTACCTGCATCAGGGAGCCTGGCGCAGTGGCCAAAGTCACGATGAGTCAGCACTCTGCCTCATGTGCAAGGAAGCGTGGGTAATAAGTGATTTGCTGAGACAGACTGGTTTTATATCACCTCTCACTCTTCTCCACCCTCTCTTTCTCTCTGTCTTCTGTTTTTGCTGTACAGAAACAGAGGAAGCCCTGTCCACAGACTTGGTGCCCGGCGATGTCATGGTCATCCCCAGCAATGGACCAATCAGCCCCGGTGATGCGTCTCATCTGTGGAACCTGCATTGTTCATGAGACACTGCCTCACAGTGATTGGTTGCCATTCCAATGCAATGACATGAAGTTGCTTAGACGGGGCGCTTTGGGGAAAAACATATATTCCTTTGAACTCATGATTGCTCAAAAACAGTCCAAATATATGAAACCTCTATATTTCTTTCTTTCTAAACAACATAAATATTACTTGCATAAACTTTCACTTTCCGATGAAAAAAGTGATTCATTTTTCATGCTGCAGTGGTTTGTCAATAGGCATACAGATTCATCAACAAAATTCACTCTCGAAAGTGTGAGAGATATGGAGAAAAAAAAAAGTATTATATAAATATATTTTACAAAAGTGAGCATATCGTTTATTATTAATAAAGATATGCATGTCTCATTTTTGTAGAAATGTTTCTGTTCTCTTCTCTCATTTCCTGCATTCAGGTGAGAGTGTTCCAGTCACAAAGACTGACCTTCCGAACCCTCAGCAGGACAAGAAGGGTGGGCATGGAGACGCGGTCTACAGCACAGAGGAACACAAGAGACATACGCTGTTCTGTGGCACAAACGTCATACAGACTCGCTACTACACAGGAGAAATGGTCAAAGCCGTGGTAGTCCGAACAGGTTAGAAGCCAGAACCACTTCAACTACTTTAAGCAACATTTCTCCTACTTTGTGACTTTTTTGGTCACTGAAGTTGTATTGCAATGTATTGTGGGATTTATCTGATGCTGCCTTAGAGTTTGGGACCTTAGTAGGCAGCATAATAATGCTGCCTGGCTGATGCGTTAAGATACTTCCTTCATAGGCAGCTGACTAGGCTTTGTAACAGAGCTTGAATGTACAGTGGGTACGGAAAGTATTCAGACCCCTTAAATTTTTCACTCTTTGTTATATTGCAGCCATTTGCTAAAATCATTTAAGTTAATTTTTTTTCCTCATTAATGTACACACAGCACCCCATATTGACAGAAAAACACAGAATTGTTGACATTTTTGCAGATTTATTAAAAAAGAAAAACTGAAATATCACATGGTCCTAAGTATTCAGACCCTTTGCTGTGACACTCATATATTTAACTCAGGTGCTGTCCATTTCTTCTGATCATCCTTGAGATGGTTCTACACCTTCATTTGAGTCCAGCTGTGTTTGATTATACTGATTGGACTTGATTAGGAAAGCCACACACCTGTCTATATAAGACCTTCAGCTCACAGTGCATGTCAGAGCAAATGAGAATTATGAGGTCAAAGGAACTGCCTGAAGGGCTCAGAGATAGAATTGTGGCAAGGCACAGATCTGGGCAAGGTTTACAAAAAAATTTCTGCTGCACTTAAGGTCCTAAGAGCACAGTGGCCTCCATAATCCTTAAAAAGAAGACGTTTGGGACGACCAGAACCCTTTCCTAGAGCTGGCCGTCCGGCCAAAACTGAGCTATCGGGGGAGAAGAGCCTGGGTGAGAGAGGTAAAGAAGAACCCAAAAAAATCACTGTGGCTGAGCTCCAGAGATGAAGTCGGGAGATGGGAGAAAGTCAACCATCACTGCAGCCCTCCAAAAGTCGGGGCTTTATGGCAGAGTGGCCAAACGGAAGCCTCTCCTCAGTGCAAGACACAATGAAAGCCCGCATTGAGTTTGCTAAAAAGCACCTGAAGGACTCCAAGATGGTGATAAATAAGATTCTCTGGTCTTATGAGACCAAGATAGAACTTTTTGGCCTTAATTCGAAGCGGTTTGTGTGGAGAAAACCAGGCACTGCTCAATCACCTGTCCAATACAGTCCCAACATTGAAGCATGGTGGTGGCAGCATCATGCTGTGTTGGTGTTTTTCAGCTGCAGGGACAGGAAGACTGGTTGTAATCGAGGGAAAGATGAATGCGGCCAGTACAGGGATATCCTGGACCAAACCTTCTCCAATTGCTCAGGACCTCAGACTGGGCCGGAGGTTTACCTTCCAACAAGGCAATGACCCTAAGCACACAGCTAAAAATACGAAGGAGTGGCTTCACAACAACTCCTTGACGTTTCTTGAATGGCCCCGCCAGAGCCCTGACTTAAACCCAATTGATCATCTCTGGAGAGACCTAAAAATGGCTGTCCACCAACGTTTACCATCCAACCTGACAGAACTGGAGAGGATCTGCAAGGAGGAATGGCAGAGGATCCCCAAATCCAGGTGTGAAAAACTTGTTGCATCTTTCCCAAAAAGACTCATGTCTGTATTAGATCAAAAGGGTGCTTCTTCTAAATACTGAGCAAAGGGTCTGAATTTTTTTTATTTCAGTTTTTCTTTTTTAATAAATGTCAACAATTCTGTGTTTTTTTTCTGTCAATATGGGGTGCTGTGTGTACATTGAGGAAAAAAATTAACTTAAATGATTTTAGCAAATGGCTAAAATTTAAGGGGGTCTGAATATTTTCCGTACCCACTGTATATGCTTACAGTGCCATTATGTTTCACTACTTTTCCAGGTTTCAGCACCGCTAAAGGGCAGCTTATCCGCTCTATCCTGTACCCCAAACCCACAGACTTTAAGCTGTACCGGGACGCCTACCTCTTCCTGCTGTGCCTGGTGGCCGTTGCCAGCGTCGTCTTTGTCTATTCTTTGGTCATGAAAATCATAAATCAGGTTTTTATCCATCTTTACTGTCTTAAAAGGAACAGCAGCATTTTTGTGACGACGCTCCCACTTAGATGTAGGTTAAATAACAATTTGTATATATTGGATGTAGCTTTGAGCAGATTTTTAAATGTAAATTCTAGGAAAATATGACCTGTTCAATGAATCAATCTGGTAATTACAGTGTGCAAAATGTGCACCTCAGTGGTATGATGTGTATCCTGCAGGAACCAGTAAAGGAAATCATAGTCAAGTCTCTGGACATCATTACTATCACGGTGCCCCCTGCACTGCCGGCAGCAATGACAGCGGGCATCGTATATGCTCAGCGGCGTCTCAGGAAAGTCGGAATATTCTCCATCAGCCCACAAAGAATCAACATCTGTGGACAGCTGAACCTGGTGTGCTTTGACAAGGTAAATACGGGAAACTGAAGTAATTTTCTTTTGGTGAAACCTGAATTAAGCCAAAATTAAACGAGTCAAATATTATGGATGTGTTTTAAAAAGCAAGTTTGCTTCAGCACACACAAATGTCATTTAATTGTTTTTTTAGTTTTTTATAAATCTAGGGTTAATTCAGGCAAATTGTGACATTTTAGCACCTCATCGTCTAATATTATGTTGTAGTATTATATACATTTTTAGGTAATACATTGTTTAAATCTTTTATGTACTATTTATATTACTGAATATTTATTTTTTCATTTAATATTTAGTTATTTTATTAATATTATATTATAACATCACTATTATTTGGTAATAAATATTACTACTTGATTATTTTAATAAACTTTTGTATTACTTACTCCTCAATAATAAATTAATTAATAGTACAATTGTATTGTACTAAGATTGTAATATTTCATAATATAATAAAATTAGCTTTTAGTAGTTTTTGAAAAATGTTTTATTCTGCATCATTTCAGACAGGCACTCTCACAGAAGATGGCTTGGACATGTGGGGAATTCAACGAGTAGAAGATGGCAGGTATGATCATATTTATAAAATAGAAAAACAAGAACATTCTCAGTTGTTTTTGAATTAGCACTGCATTGCATTTCTGACCAAAGAATTTCTCTAGATTCCACCATTCAGAAGAAAAAGCCGACGATAAGAGCTTGGTTACTACCAAGTTTGTGTCCTGCATGGCCACCTGTCACTCCCTCACCAAGATTGAGGGTCAGCTCTCTGGAGATCCACTAGACCTCAAGATGTTTGAGGCCACAGGCTGGGTCAGTGTCTGCTGTGACTGGAGAACAGTTTTAAATAATCTCATTCAAGTTTTGGAACAAGTTGTACTTGTTTTGATTTTATTTTGGTGTTGCTGTCTGTCTGTGCTCTTCAGATATTGGTGGAAGCTACAGAAGAGGAGACGGCTCACCATGACCGCATTGAACTCACTTATGTAAAACCACCCAATCAGCTTCTGCCACCATCTGTAATATCACCTGAACAGGACATGGTGAGCATTTCTCTGCTTATTATAATCTAAATTATTTGTATTTAAATCATTGTTCTAATATCTTGTGGTTTCTTCCCAGGAACTGTCTGAACTCTATGAGCTCTCGGTATGTACAGTGGCTGTATTTGATGCATTTCGTTATGGACATATATGGGTGTTTACATACGGTCTATTGTTTTTCGGGATGCAGGCATCATATATGATCGGTATTGTGCGGCAGTTCTCCTTCTCCTCCGCTCTGCAGAGAATGAGCGTGGTTGTCCGTCAGATTGGAGAGAGACGTATGGACGCATATCTAAAAGGGGCACCTGAGGTTGTGGCAAGCCTGTGTAAGAAAGAAACAGGTCAGTGAAAGATCCGTCTGTTATAAATATCAAATCGTTTTTGAGTTTTAAATCATTGTTGGATTGATATTGCTATTTTTTTTTCACAATGCACCACAGTACCAGAGGATTTCGCAGAGGTTCTGGAGGACTACACCAAACAGGGCTTCCGGGTCATTGCGCTGGCACACAGACGGCTGGAATCCAAACTTACATTTCACAAAGTGCAGAACATTAACCGGTAAAGTTTAAACTCCGCTAAACTTTTTACTGGCACTTTTACAAAATAATTTACAATGTTATGCTGTAACTTTTATCATGTTGTGCTCTGGTTTAATGTCACACTATATTTGGTTTCTCTTCCTCTACAGGGATCAAATTGAGAAAAATATGGATTTTCTGGGTTTGATCATCATGCAGAACAAGCTGAAAACGGAAACTCCAGGTGTGCTGGAAGATCTACGACATGCCAACATACGAACCGTTATGGTCACAGGTACAGAAAACATGACTGTAATTTCAGAAAACCTGAGAGTTTAATATAGTTCTTGAGGTTTCTTTTTAAATGGTCAATTTTACATTTTAGAACATAGCTATTCATATACTTTGCTCATCAAGACTGTTTATTTGATCAAAAGTACAGTCAAAACAGCAATATTGTGAAATAATATTACAATTTAAAGTAACTGTTTTCTGTTTTAATATATTTTGAAATGTATTTTATTTCTGTGATGGCAAAGCTACATTTTTAGCAGTCCTTCATGCCCCTAATTCCTTGGTCCACTACCTCAGAAATCATTCTATATGCTGATTTGGTTCTAATTATTATTTATTTATTTTGATGAAATGTCTGTACTGTCACTTTACTGTCACTTTTAATTAATTTAATGTCTCCTTGCTCAATAGAAGTATACATTTCTTTAAAAAATTCTTACTGACCCCAGACTTTTGAGCAGTAGTATATTACACCTGCTGCCTATAGTTCTGTAGGTTTTCCTGTCCAACAATCCTGGTTCAGTTATTCACTGCTTACCTTATTTGGATTTCTTTACCTGGTTAGCTTATCAGGAGTTGAATATGCCCATGTTGTTTAAAGATGGAAGGTTTAGGGTGACCAGCCGCAGGCAGACGGGAGTCTGGGAGCTTTGAAGCTTAATTCATTAGGTATTCCTGGAATCTCATCTAATAAGGTTCTCAACTCTCCAGTTTACCAGCCAAGTGCTCCAAAGTTGAGACGAGGCTGAATACAGCATTGAAAACTTAAGCAGATTGAGTTTGTACATGGCCCACTCTTACAATCATGAGGAATGCTGGGTCATTGCCACATACCAGCCATCATCTCTGTCCCCTGATGAAAAAAAAGTATCTTTATACCGGTATATTAGATGGTCCAAAAGTCTCTGAATGATATTTAAAAATGACTATCAAAGCATGTGATTTTGTAAGGGTTGTTGTTTTTGTTTTCATCATCTTTTCCCCTCTCTCTCTGTCTCTTGTGTAGGTGACAACATGCTGACGGCCATCTCTGTGGCACGAGACTGCGGCATGATTCAGCCGCAAGACCGAGTCATTATTGCCGACGCTCTGCCCCCTAAAGACGGCCAGACTGCCAAGATCAACTGGCACTACGCCGACAAACCCAGCAAACACTTAAACAAGCCCACCAAACTAGAGGTCAGTGTGCCATCTACTGGCCAGACCCTGTCACTGGTGGTTTTGTGGAAATGAATGTTCTAGGTTAATATGGTTCGAGACCAATCACCAGTACTGTATTTGTGGCATGTTGACATGCTTTCAAATACCTTTAGCAAAATTACTGTTACAGTAGGACACTTACAATGGAATTACACAAGGCCATACAATATGCATTAATCTATGGTATTCAGCACCATAAATGTTATTGATAAAGGAAAAGGCATTATCTTTAGCATCTCTGTACTTGTGTTCTCTGATGGCAGGAGATGGATATTATTATGGAAGATGGACATTCTGTGGATGAGATGAGAATTCAGGAGCAGTATCACTTTGCCATGAGCGGCAAATCATTTTCTGTAATTATTGAGCATTTCCAGGACTTGCTACAGAAGGTCGGCAATTTTTTAATACTATATTTGTACATACATGGGTTGTTATGTTTGGTGTTTATGGTGTTTTTATGGTTGTTGGTGTAGCTGGTGCTTCATGGAACAGTATTTGCAAGGATGGCGCCTGACCAGAAGACTCAGCTTGTTGAGACATTAGAAAGTGTAGAGTGAGTATCGAATACACTCCATGAGAGCTCATCATCTGTTTAGATAAGTAATTAGTTGTGCATATGTTTTGCAAAGTACCACTCTGAAAAACCTTGCAAACCTTTTTTTCCTCTCTTCTGCAGCTATTTTGTTGGAATGTGTGGAGATGGAGCAAATGACTGTGGGGTAAGGGTCTTTATAATCTGTTTTAAAGTGTTTTCAAGGGTTATGTGTGTCTTTTATGCTTATCAGATGTTCTAAAAGTGTCTTTTGTAGCTGATGATGTCTGTCTATTTCGTCCTCAGGCACTGAAGAGAGCTCATGCTGGGATCTCCCTGTCAGAGCTGGAGGCTTCAGTGGCTTCTCCCTTCACCTCCACAACTCCCAGCATCACCTGCGTGCCCAACCTGATCAGGTGTCCTAACTGCACCACAGCACAGCTCTGTTTTAAAGGCATCATATCAAGAGAAATCTAATTTTCTTGTGAATGTTTTTCACATCCCATGTTTACAATGCCTTTGGCAAAGGCTGCATGATAAATAAATTCACAATAAATACTGGCCCACATGAACTTTTCTATTAAAATTATTTGTATTATTATAATTTTTTTTTAACGTTGAGGTTTAAATGTTGAAAATGAATAAATTAAAACAGCCATAAATATTAGTGTTGTAATTTTATTTACTGCATATAATTTTTCTCAAATATGGATTGTTTATTTTAGAGTGGAATATAACAGTAGAATATTCTTGTTTGTTAATATATTAATATTTTTATTTTTGTAATAAAACTAATAATTTGTTGTATATAGTCATATTGATAGACATTTAATAATAAAAAATATATATATTTTAATATTTTATTTAATATTTTTTCCCCCAAATGTTTAGGCATCCTTTGAAAGTAATAGGTTGAAGTCAGGATGGATTAGGATAGCAAACACAGCCTGTTTAATTCTAAGGGCCAGAAAGAAAAAAAAAAGAGTAGAAAATCATCATACTAACAAATTATGATTGTTTTGGGGCTGATAAACTTAATAATGTGAGTAATCAGAGTTTTTGTCTTAAGGAACCACATTGAGAGACAGGACATTTTGTTGACTGCTTAGTTTCTGTGGAAACTGGTTAGGATGCTGTGTTAGTGTAAATGATGCTGATGCGCCTCAAATCGAATGTTTTGAAAATAAATCATTTGGAGTTCATGAGAGTACTTGTTTTGGCCTTCAACATTGTAGACAGTGTTTCCCAATGACAAATGTTCTTTGCACAAAATGTCCTGTTTGCTGAGAGTCTCGCATGTGTTGTTTCTCCACAGGGAGGGCAGAGCAGCTCTCATCACCTCCTTCTGTGTGTTTAAGTTCATGGCTCTGTACAGTATTATTCAATGCCTCAGTGTTGCCCTTCTCTACTCCGTAAGTTCCCCTTTCATTTACTGAACTACTTACTATAGTTCCCTATCAAGTTGGTCTCTCTAGTAGCTCAGGCTATAGGGATATCCCCCTCCTTCCTCAAATACTGAAGCCTGATTGCATCGCGCCGGTAAATCTTATTGGCCAATGACGTGTGAGCACTCGAGCTAGGGGCGGAGCCACCCACTGTATAGAATCTTTCTTCACAAAGCAAGCATCGAAGACTTCTAGACGACTTCTTGACATTGACTACACCTTAAAGGTGACATCGGATGCCCATTTCACAAAAGTTGTCACGTTTCTTTAGGGTATTTCTGAAATGTCTATAACATTTTTTGGTTAAAATTCCTCAGCGAGTTTTGACTTTTCGAACAGCTATGTAAGACTCTGAGGGAAAGATTCAGCCGACCTATGTAGTGGGTGGCTCCACCCCTAGCTTGAGCGTCATTGGCCGGTAAGATTTACCAGTGCGATTCAATTAGGCTTCAGTATTTAAGCAAGGAGTGGGATAACCCCATAGCATGAGCTTCACAATGTCTCGTTCCCTGCTTTCAGGGAATCGAGGTTAGGTATGTAACCGGAGACGTTATTATACATCTTTCTGTGCTTGTGAGTAACAGAAGATCATTAGTTCATGCTGAGATTGCTTATACAAACCTGATCCATTAATAATGCGTTTCAGATTGGCAGTAACTTGGGTGACTTTCAGTTTCTCTTCATTGACTTGGCCATCATTCTTCTAATTGTCTTCACCAGTGAGTATGATCATCTTGTTGAGCTCAGATTGATCTCAGGGGTGCCTGTTGTATTTTATGGCTGCAAAAATTTTCTTTAGAATAATGTGCACTAGATCATGCACAATAAGATTTGTGATTTCATGTTGTTAATAAACATTAAGATTTAACAAAGAGTTTTAGCTCATGAAAACTGAGGTACATTATTGATTTGTAAGTAAATGGTTGATTATTTTGTATAATTTCTCTGATTTGCTTTCCCACTCACTCCTAGTGAGTTTGAACTCCGCATGGAAGGAGCTTGTCGCCCAAAGACCTCCCTCTGGTCTCGTCTCAGGTCCTCTCCTCTTCTCAGTTCTGACCCAGATTTTCATTTGCCTGGGTTTCCAGATCATGGCCTTCCTCTTGATCCAAAATTTGGACTGGTACTCCAAGCCAGAGTGAGTTACAGTGCACTGCTCTCTTCAGGTCATTAGTGGTACTGCAACACTTAAACAGTGTTCATATTGTTTTCAAACTTAACCTTATTTAAAAATTAATCTTATAATCTTACTTCAGCTCTGGTCATTTATTTTTCTTGTTCTATAATGCAGTTTCTACAACTGCTCTGTTCCCCATCACATGGATGACTTCACTAACTCCACTGAAGAACAGACTAAAGAAAGAATCATGAATGATGTGAATACCACACTCTTCTTCGTCTCCTCTTTTCAGTACCTCATTGTTGCCATTGTTTTCTCCAAAGGAAAACCTTTCCGCCAGCCCAGCTACAAGAATTGTAAGGATGAACCTTTTTTAACTTGATGCATTCGCAGTGCATTGACAAACAACTCACAAAGCAGCAATATTTTAAAATCCCTCACACTTTTCTATATTCTTTTTCTCTCAATTTAATGCATATGAAATTTCAAAGATACATTTTGAACATTTCCCATGAAATTTTATATAGATATAATGCTTGCTATCTCTCTCTGCTGATAATTTTATTTTAATATTTACATCCTGATATTTTTGTGCAGTTAATTTAGAGATCTATTTGCTTATTGAAACTAAATTGTTAGATCTTTGTCTGACATTGTCTTGAAAATAGGGGAAATGCAAATTTAGTTTTCAGTTACTCTTCATTGATTGTGTTTCTGGTTGTCTGTTATATTTATTTATTTATTTATTTTCTCTTTCAGGGCCATTTGTCCTCTCTGCTTTAATTCTCATCGTTTTCCTGTTTTTCATAATGTTTTTCCCAGTTGCTGAAATCGATCAATTTTTAGAGGTACGTTTGTTTCGTAATGATTGATTATTTTAATATAGGCATGGGCCGGTATGAGATTTTGACGGTATTATAACCTTAAGCAAAAATATCACGGTTTCATGGTATCGCGGTATTGTCGTTACAGCTCTAAAATTTTATTTTTAAATGACTGGGTAAAAAATAAAAACTTTTCCCTCTGAACACAATATATTTTGTTTTTGAGCAAAATACAGAATATTAGGAACAATAGAATTTGTTTATTTTTTAAAAAGAAGAAAAATAAAGACTGACAAATTTATTTAACCTAAATCTGTAATTACAGTTATTTAAATTTATAGTTATATAATTCATATAGTCATCGATTTAGATTTAAGTGAGATGAGACGCAAGCGCTTCTGACAGGGCAGGAAAGCATGTTCTGTTTTCTGACTTAGCTTTGTGAAATTATAACTAGTCAATTCCTTGAACAAAGCAAAGTGCAGCAGATGCTCTGAATGAGCAGATGGGTCACTCTCTGCAGCAGGAGGGAGGGACGTCTGCTCATTTGGTCGTGTGACGCGCCCAAGTAACTCCTGATACATAGCAGAGCGACGCAGACGGCAAAGAAAATACCACCGTAAACTTTTCTGAGAACCGTCGTTCCCCTCATAAACACATTCATCTTAAACACCTCCCTAACTCATATTGAGGCCTTTTATGCCTCTCTTTCCCAATAGTTTCATGCATCATGAACAGTCGAGTGTCTGTCCTGCTACAGTTAATTGTTTTCTCGTGCGTCCATGCTTCAATGTCTCTGGCCTTGGTAGGGTTCAACGGCGAATGGTTCTAACAGACTTGCATATTTCACATAAGTGTATATGCGTTTGGAAACGATGCATAGCAACGCATTTGTGCAAGTCCAGAACAGAGACGACTTGCTTGCAATAAGACAAAAAACGTGTCCCAATTTTAAGCCCGCAATCGACCCCCGTAAGTTCCAGGGGAAGCTCCTTAAGTTCGTCCATCCTACACACACATGACTGACCGCATATTCCCTGCCGAGGCCGTCCACCACGCCCCACAGAGAGGAGGTCGTGTTACTCTCTACACTTGCACTCACCCGGAGGGATTCCCTACACTTTCAGTCTTTTGAGGGAATGAAAAAAAAGCGCCATAACCGCGAACGGTATAACGTAAAATATTAGCTACTCCAAAATATTATATTTTCTTATTTTTGCTTATTTATTTTATATATTCAAAAATAATGTTTCCAAATATTCTTTTGAACCGGAAAGTTTTCAAATCGTGGTATACCTTGAAACTGGTAATCGGCCCATGCCTATTTTAATATATGGATTATGGTTTGAGTAATTATCACACATGCCCTTATAAAAACCTAGACATACACTACCGTTCAAATGTTTTAACAAAGGTTTATATGATTTTAATGTTTTTGAAAGAATTCTCTTATGCTCCTAAAGCGCATTTTTATCTTACATAAATAGGTAAAAACCGTAATTACAGTCCAGTATTACAATGTTTATCGATTTTAATATATTTTTTAATATAATTATTCCTGTTAGGGCAATTTCTTCAGCCATTTATTCCAGATTTCAGGGTCCACACTATCCTATCAGAAATCAATATGCTGATTTGCTTGATGTTACTCTAACTGACCTTTGAATGATAGTGTATATGTTTTGTTTAAGTTGTTAATTATATTGTCTACATTCTCCTCAGCTCATATGTGTTCCTTTGAGCTGGCGTGTGTCTATGGTGCTCATCGTGCTGGGCAACACCGTAGTGTCTGTCTTTATCGAGGTAAGTAGGGACGTCAGACTGTTACATCAGCCACATTACTTATGTATATTCACATATGAAAATATAACTGCATTTCAATATTGTATTTTTTTTTTGTTAAATTCACGGTTGGGGAATTACATAGGATTAGTTCACCCAAAATGAAAATAATGCTGTGTTTTACGCGCACCCTCAAGGCATCCTATGTGTAAATGACTTTCTTCTTTCAGACGAATCCAGTCAGCGTTATAGTAAAAATGGTCTTTGATCTTTCAAGCTCTATCATTGCAGTCTGCAGGTGTTGCAGTGCTTCAGTCCAAAAGAAGTGAAATAAAAAGTGCCCATCCATAAAATAAAAAATTCTCACACGTAACGAGGCTCCGGGGTGCACAATGCCTCCTTTAGTCAAATCGCTGCGTTTTGTAGAAAAATTAATCCATATTCAAACGTATAATCACTTTCATGGCAATAGTTGTACAACGGAATCAGCTCCGGGAGGATACGCAAGATGTGGCGTTGCGCATGTGCCGGTGAGTCTCGTGAAAACCAACGTTTGTTTACAGGAGCAAAGGAAGCAATTTCCTTACTTTAGCAAAGGATAACCAGTCTCCTCTTGGCTTATATCAAATTCCTCTGACATTCTTTCTTACAAATCCTTGTTTTGTACTTCTAATTAGTGACCGTTGTTTTGTTTTGATCTCTCCCCTGCTCTTCCGCGCTCGTCACTTCTGAGCAGCGCATGCATAACTCCGACCTCATATGTCATCCGCCCGGAACTGCTTCCGTTTACAACAGTGAGCGCAAGCTAGATTAAATTGATTCTTACGTTATAAATATAATTATTTTTCTTACAAAAATGCATTTTTTTTTATTTTTATGGATGGGCGCTTGTTATTTCACTTCTTTTGGACTAAAGCACTGCAACACCTGCAGACTGCAATGATAGAGCTTGGAAAAGCCAGGACAATTTTTAATATAACTCAGAATGGATCCGTCTGAAAGAAGAAAGTCACATACACCTAGAATGGTAAAAACGCAGCCTAATTTTCATTTTTGGGTCAACTAACCCTTTAAATTATGTAATTGTATTGTTACACTAGCTCATATATATTTGGGAAAGTACAGTGCTATATTATGGATGATGCTTTTTCTTATAGGATGTGACTGTCAGATGTAGTGGACCCTTCAGCCAGGGTCATAACACAATGCTCTTGCTGTAACCCAATTAAAACCCTCAAGTGTATTTGATGGGGATATACACTCCTACAGAAATACATGCAAATAGGGTTGGGAATCAAAATCTGGTTCTTATTCCAAACCAGTGTTCTATTTTTAAATGTTATGTGTATATATATATATAATTTGTGTGTGTATGTATATATATATATATTATATATATAGATATATATATATATATATATATATATAAAACAATAGACATAGAATTTTTTTTTTGGTTCCAAAGGGGTACTGTACATACTAATACACAGGTTTATATATACCACAACTTGATCTAATGATTGAGTATGATTTTTTCCCATCAATTCCAGGACCAATGTGTCGCAAACCTCAAATGCAATTATTTGATGTAATAGACATGTTATATACATGTGTTGTGTGTATATATATATAACAGTGGGTACGTAAAGTATTCAGACCCCCTTAAATTTTTCACAGAGAGAAATCTTTGTTATATTGCAGCCATTTGCTAAAATCATTTAAGTTTTTTTTTTTTTTATTTCCTCACTTAATGGTATCACACAACACCCCCACCCCATATATGAACAGAAAAACACAGAATTGTTGACATTTTTTGCAGATTTATTAAAAAAGAAAAACTGAAATATCATGGTCCTAAGTATTCAGACCCTTTTTTCAGTATTTAGTAGAAGCACCCTTTGGATCTAATACAGCCATGAGTCTTTTTGGGAAAGATGTAACAAGTTTTTCACTCCTGGATTTGGGGATCCTCTGCCATTACTCATTGCAGATCCTCTCCAGTTCTGACAGGTTGGATGGTAAACATTGGTGGAAAGCCATTTTTAGGTCTCTCCAGATATGCTCAATTGGGTTTAAGTCAGGGTTTCGGGCTGGCCTTCGATGACAGTACATAGTTTGTTTGAAGCCACTCCTTCGTTAGTTTGAGCTGTGTGCTTAGGGATCCTTGTCTCTGTTGTGATTGGACGATTTAACTCCTCTCAGCCCATCCCATGAGGTCCTGAGCACTCTGGAGAAGTTTTCGTCCAGGATATCCCTGTACTTGGGATTCATTTTTCCCTCGATTGCAACCAGTTGTCCCTGCAGCTGAAAAACACCCCACAGCATGATGCTGCCACCACCAAACTTCACTGTTGGGACTGTATTGGACAAGATCGGATTATCCGGGTGGCCTGGTTTTCCCCCTCGGGGGCACACATACCGCTTAGAATTAAGGCCATAAAGTTCTATCTTGTTCTCATCAGACAATAGAATCTTATTTCTCACCATCTTGGATTCCTCCACGCGGGCTTTCATGTGTCTTGCACTGAGGAAAGGCTTTCGACTTTCTGCCTCCTGCATCTACCCGATCTAGGCATTCCTCTGGAGCTCAGCCACAGTGATCTTTTGGGTTCTTCTTTACCTCTCTCACCAAGGTCTTCTCCCCCGATAGCTCAGTTTGGCCGGACGGACCCTTCTAGGAAGGGTTCTGGTCGTCCCAAACGTTTTCCATTTAAGGAATGGAGGCCACTGTGATCTTGGGAACCTTAAGTGCAGCAGAATTGTTTTTTGTAACCTTGGCCAGATCTGTGCTTTGCCACAATACTGTCTCTGAGCTCTTCAGACAGTTCCTTTGACCTCATGATTCTCATTTTTTTTGGGGGGCTCTGCCATGCACTGTGAGCTGTAAGGTCTTATATAGACAGGTTTGTGGCTTTCCTAATCAAGTCCAATCGGTTTAATCAAACACAGCTGGACTCAAATGCAGGTGTAGAACCATCTCAAGGATAATCAGAAGAAATTGACAGCACCTGAGTTAAATATATGAGTGTCACAGCAAAGGGTATGAATACTTAGGACCATGTGAAATTTCAGTTTTTCTTTTTTAATAAATCAAAAATGTCAACAATTCTGTGTTTCCTGTCAATATGGGGTGCTGTGTGTACAATAATGAGAAAAAAAAATTAACTTAAATGATTTTAGCAATGGCTGCAATATAACAAAGAGTGAAAAAACTGAAGGGGGTCTGAATACTTTCCGTACCCACTGTATTCTATATATATAATATATATATATTCTATATAATGCCATACCGTGGTGTGAATAAATGTTGGCCCCCTTCCTGATTTCTTATTTTTTGGCACGTTTGTCGCACTTTAATGTTTCAGATCATCAAACAAATTTAAATATTACCCAAAGATAATGCAAGTAAATACAAAATGCGGTTTTTAAATGATTATTTATTTTATTAAGGAAAAAAGCTGTCCAAACCTACTTGGCCCAACGTGAAAAATGAATTGCCCCCTCCTATTAAATCATGAAAGAACAGCAATTAACCACATTATTTTAAAAAGCTGAGTTAAATTTCACTAGCCACACACAGGTCTGATTACTGCCAGACCTGTTGAATCAAGAAACCACTTAAATAGAACCTGTCTGGCAAAGTGAAGCATGCTTAAAGAGCAACACATCATGCCGCGATCAAAAGAATTCAAGAACAGATGAGAATCAAAAGTTGACATGTATCAGTCTGGAAAGGATTATTAAGCCATTTCTAAGGCTTTGGGACTTCAGTGAACCATGGTCAGAGCCATTATCCATAAATGGAGAATACTTGGAACAGTGGTGAACCTTCCCATGAGTGGCCGGCCTACCAAAATTTCTCCAAGAGCACAACGACGACTCATCGTGGAGGTCATAAAAGAACCCAGAACAATATCTGAAGAACTGCAGGCCTCACTTGCCTCTATTAAGGTCAGTGTTCATGATTCAACTATTAGAAAGAGACTGGGCAAAAACGGCATCCATAGGAGAGTTCAAAGGCAAAAGCCACTGCTGACCAAAAAGGACACAAAGGCTCGTCTCTCATTTGCCAAAAAATATCTTGATTATCCCCAAGACTTTTGGGCAAATATTCTGTGGACTGATGAGACAAAATTTGAACTTTATGGAAGGTGTGTGTCCCGTTACATTTGGTGTAAAACCAACACAGCATTTCATAACAAGAACATCATACCAACATTCAAACATGGTGGTGGTAGTGTGATGAACTGGGGCTGCTTTGCAGCTTCAGGACCAGGACAACTTGCCATAACTGATGGAACCATGAATTCTGCTCTCTATCATAAAATCCTGAAGGAGAATGTCCGGCAGTCAGTTTGTGACCTCAAGTTCAAGCGCACTTGGGTTATGTAGCAGGGCAATGATCCCAAACACACCAGCAAGTCCACCTCTGAATGGCTCAAGAAAAACTAAATTAAAATTTTGGAGTGGCCAAATCAAAGTCTGGACTTAAATCCGATTGAGATGCTTAAACAGTCCATTCTTGCTCGAAAACCCTCCAATGTGGCTGGTTTACAACAATTCTGCATAGATGAGTGGCCCAAAATTCCTCCACAGCGATGTGAAGACTCATTGCCAGTTATCGCAAACACTTTATTGCAGTTGTTGCTGCAAAGGGTGGCTCAACCAGTTATTAGATTTAGGCAATTACTTTTTTTTCACGTAGGGCCAGGCAGGTTTGGTCATCTTTTTTCCCTTAATAAAATAAATAAACATTTAAAAACTGCATGGTTGTATGTTACTTGCATTATCGTTGTGGTAATCTTTAAAATTTGTTTATGATCTGAATCTTTAGTGTGACAAATATGGAAAAAAATAAAACAGGAAGGCGGGGCCAACACTTTTCCACAACACGGTGTGTTGTGTACGAGTATATATATATATATAGTATATAACCTCTATATACATATAGATAGATATATTATATATATATATATATATAATATATATAATATATATATATATACACACACACAAAAAGATAGTATAACAATATTAAGATCAGTTACTAAAAGCACTAAAAGAATCGTTTATGAAATTCAGGAGCCAAAATTTCTTACGATTCCCATCCCTATACAGAAGTCAATTCCACTCTGCTGAGGCTGATTCACAGGATAAGGAAACAGCATTTATATTTTACCCTGTACAGCGTGTGATTCCATCAGCAGCTCCTTCTGCCTCTGAATCCCAAATAAAGGGTCAAATTATTCTTGTCCTCTTTGGGCGAAAGCTCCTCACCCTGATTAAGAAATGCCAGCAATCATCGTAGTGGCATAGTGGCTGTTTGCTTCACCTTTTAGATCGTACGACTTCCTGGTGCTAACTACAGATCACGCCCCTTTTCAGTCATTCTCTCTCACCTGTCAATCAGTAGAACACTAGACCGCAGCAGCCAATCATTGGGAACCGATCCTGTGATCTCGCTGTATGTTCATTGCCAATGAACTGATGACTTTTAGTGCAGAATAACATAATTCTCTCGCCTCCTCTGTTTTTCTTTAACACAATCCAAAAGAATCACTGCCCTTTAAAGAAATGTATTTAGTTTTGCTCTTGACAAGGAAAAAGCAGAAACAAAATCGATACTAGTAATCTTTATAGCTACCCCCCATGTGATGCCGTAGCTCTCGTTCCACAGCTCTTCACTCCGCCCTACTCGCGATCTTCTATATAACCGGTCGTTGCTTGACGTCATCTTAACATGGAATAAAAGCGGGGTTTGCAGGGCTCAGAAGACAGAGCTCGGGAAGCTAGTTGGCCCTCTCGCCCTGCAGGCCCGACACCACAGGTTGGGAAAAATCTGACACTTCTGTTCACCGTTTCCTTTTCACTTCCTGGTGTCCACTTTCCCCCACTTCACAACTCTCCATACCTACCCTCGTCCCCCATCAGCGCACCATGTCGTATGTCCTCCTCTTCTCTCTCCCTCTCACCCAGCTCTCTGTTTTAACGTTTGGTCTTGCATGCGCCAACATGATTTTTCTGAACGCTCTCTTGTGCCCCATGTTGGCTCCGGGGGCTTACGATTACCCCACTTCCCCACATTTTCCGCTAATGCTCCTTCTGTAGTGGCAACTACTGCATACGTGTGTAAGCTATGCATCTGTTTAAACTGGGTGTTTGCAATGACGGTGCAGGTATGTGCCAAACAGAGCAATGTTTATCGTCTAACACAGTGAATCGCAAAACTTCTGATGCATTGTGTTTTGTGTGTCGATTTCAGCATCTGGTTTGGTTAAAGGAACATTCCGGGTTGTTTGCAACTTAATGTCTATGTAAAGCATTTATGTTTTGGGCTAATGAGACGAAGCTAAATGCGTTTCCATGTTGCATACCCTAGAAAATAGCAAAGAAGTGTGCGCTCCCGTGTACTGTGTAACTAGTCCTTTTATATAAAAAAAATGAGTCAAATTTTTTGGTATCCTCACATAGATATGTATTGGGTGACTAAGCCATGTGTGTTTTAGTTTTTTTTTTTAAATAACACTAATGTTATAAAATGTTCGTGGTCAGTAATGATATACACAGTGTGTGTGTGTTGTGTGGTGTTATATATACTATAATAGATAGATATTAATATATGTATATGTAGTGGGTATAATACCGTATACAGGTATGTATAATACTCTGTGTAGTATAGTAATAAAAAAGTAAGTTCATAATTACTCTTCACTGGTCCTTTTCTAGATTCTAGTCTTCTTTTAACGAAATGAATTACCTTACTGATTCAGAATTTTTGCATTGGGTGCAACTTCTATAAAACAACAGTATTCGATTCATTAAAAATAATCACTAATTTTTTTACTATATTAACTAATCATACTTAACCGCTTTTTTTTTTGTTTTTTTTCATCGTGAGCCATTTTATCAATTTTTTAAATCAATCAACCAATGGCAGCCTTGTGTGTGCCTAAAAGGACACTGGCTTCGAAAGGACTGCATTATTCACAATCGTACCAAATACCCCAACTTGTGAAACGCAGCTGTTACGATTCGTAACGCTTGGCATCAACGTACAAAAGTGAAATACCAGAATTTTCCTTAGGGTGAAAGGTAATGTCGCAGCGGTGTCCAAATGGTCAAGGCGAGAACGCCCTGCTGGTTGAAATGATCACAGAAGGGCAGGCTACCTGTGTTACTACACTGTGCATTGAATCCTCTACCCCATTATTCTGTAGCCTGTGGGTGACTTAGACTTTAAGCTGGGTTGAACTCAACTTCTGTTTACCCAGAATTTCACATTTAACGTGTGTGTAAACGTGGATTGGGTTGCATCTGAATAAGTGCACATGTGTTAAACGGGTGCTTCACAACTGATCGAACAAATGCAGTCTCGTAATCTTATGGGTTGGGTGTCCGCAAGGGCAGAGGCAGGGTCGCGAGCGATTGCGCAGCTGTGTTGAAGTAGTATGCGTTTATAAATGACATCAGAAAGGTTTTTGTAATTTATATTTAGTTTGAGATATCGTGATGGCATGACTAATTTAGTTACACATTCAGCGTGTCAGGTGATCTAAAGGATATCGTTCAGTACGCATTAAATTTTCACATTGAAGTTTTAGGTGGCTTATCTTAATGGTATGGTTTTAATTTATTTTTAAGTTTAAAACAATGATGGTGATAACAACATGGATTTGTTAAACATAGGTTTTTAGGTTATACAATTAACAACGACTACGACACACGCCGTGTCGAAGTAGCTAGCTTGTGTTATACCCTTAATCGGTGGCATCGAAACCCCACTTAACGGGGGTCAGGAGAATAGGGCACCTCTAAAGTTAGCACAAATAACAAGCGGCCCTACTATGCGGGCTTGAGTAAAGGAAAATGGGGGTGTGTCCGGGGTTAGATGAGAAACAGATCGACTCTATGTGACACAGTGATCTGCTGCCTGCACGTGTGGGTGTGATTACGAGATAACCAAAGATCTTTTTGAAGGGTTGTGAAACACCGCATAAATTGTGTGATATAGAGTAATGCCGTGTACAATGGGAAGACCCATGGAGCAGGGACTCCAGAATGGTTTACAAAATGAAAAGCAAATGCACAAAAGTATGCCAACAGGTGATGAACTTCTTCACATAGAGACATTAGGCGCTGGTCATGGTGGGTGGTGATTTCCTGTGGGGGGTAGGGGAGTGTGTGGAGATGCGCACACATTGTGTGGAATTAGAGGGTCAAAATATGGATATAGCTATGTGCATTTGGTTTATTAGTGGTTTTGTCACACTAGGTCCATTTTAACACTTATAATGCTTACGTCATTACATCATACGTTTTTTAACATCTCAGTGCATTACTTTATACAAAACTTTTGCTTGTTTTTAAAAACTTAAGACAAGTCAAAATAAATATTTTTTTGTGGCAACTGACAGCACGCTATGGATTTGAACCCGGTACATTCTTTTTAATGCCATTTGAGCTTAAAAAGTAGCTAAAGCAAGCATCTATATTTCATTGAAATTTGGTATTAATTTGAATAAGCATAAAGAGTCATTATCCTTGCATGTGCGCAGAGGCATGACATATACTGTACAGACAAACCAAATCTGTTTCTCCAGATTTATATTTTAATTTATCATTTTATTTTGTTATAGTTTAGTGTTTCCATTGCAGGTTTGAATTCTGTCCTTTGAAGGAAATTATAAAAACAGATGACTTATCTTTTCCTCTCCGCTTCCCCTTGTGTTCCCCCCTGGCCTGTGTGTGTGTGTGTGTGTCTATAGGGAGGAATAGTCCTGTTTGGAACTAAATGCCTCTCCTGGCTCTGCTGCCGGCAGAAAAAAGTGCCCAAGGCTCGGTACATGCACCTGAGGGATCCCGATAGCTGAAGTTGTGCGCCTTAGACGTCTTCTTCACTTGTGGGCCACTGTGCGCTCTCGAGAACTCAAACCTAAGAGCACTACTGAAGCCAAACCTACCCCTCATCCGGACGACTGCTCTTACCAGATTGAGGCCATTTCCTAGCATTTCCACCAACACACTCCGTATTGCACGTTCAATTCACCAGGGATTCCTTTAAACAATTGAAACGGTCAAATTAATGAATTTGTTAAAACCGATATGAACTCGTTAACCAAATGTGGCTCTTTAGATCACCTTCTCCATGATTTTATGGACATGTGGCTCTCCTACGGATATCACGGAGGCTCTTCACTGGATTTCAAGCGTCGTCCTGTTAATGTAGTATTGAATCATCTCTACAGGTTTTGCGGCAGAGGCTGCATGCTACACTTTGGAAACCATCGCTGCATGTGGAACAAACCAAACTCTAGTGGCTCACACAATCCAAGATTCAGCTTAATTTACAGCCAGCTCATTTTTACAAATATATCGGCGTAGATATATAATTAGACCTGATCTCTACTTTTTATATCTCTTCCCATGGAAGAATCGAGGTGGGAATTTAGTTGTGGAAGGCCAAACATTGTGAAAGTCATTTGTGTTTTGTTCACTTCTCCTGGCGCAGTATCTGGCGGTGGGTTTTGATTTTGGGCCATCTTGAAACTTTTTTTTTCTCCATTGAAAACAGTGTCTGAAAACTGTCAAGTCTTGTTTATTCAAAAAAATGCCATTTTTGCAATGACACATTTGTGGGAATTTGACTGGGAATCGGCTGGAAGGGGCTCAGGTGCATTGATTGAGAAATTTCGGGCACATTCGTTAGGAAAAAGTACAAATGATGGACCTTTAACCTGGAGTCTTTGTGTGAGGTGGGGAAATTTTGCGATCCAAATCAAATCAGACTGCCAATGAAATCACTCAAAATTGGCCAGTTAACAGTATTACTTGTGCATGACTTGTTAACGGTTTTGCTGCTAATCTAGGGAAAAAAGCAACTTTTTTAAATCATAAAAACAAACGGTTTTTCAAAATGTTGCAGATAGTCCCTTCCGTCTTTCCAGATGTGATTTACTATTCTTGTTTGCCTAATATATGCAGTCCCCTTCACTATCGCTCAACAGTTGCTCGGGTTTGTCTTGTGTATAATTTTTTATTGGTTTTAAATGTATTTGTTTTCGGTTTTTTGAAGGAATAACGTTTGTTTTTGTTTGTTTGGTTCTTGTGTTTTTCTATATAATATATCATCTATATTATATATATTATATATCACTCCATATATATAAGTATATATATACACATACCTACATACATACATCATTACTTACAATGTTGTGTTCCTGAAAGGTAACCACTAGCCATAGTCAGTGATCAACCGTGGTTTTGTTTTACCTTATCAGTTTGTATGTCCTCTGAAAAAAATCCAATCCTATTGATAGGTTTTCCTTGAGGTCAGTGTACCTTTTTAAATTTTTTTATGGATTTTAACATGCAAAAAAAGTCCGCGATGGAAATGATTCACTAGTAAAATTGTACTTATTTAAAAAAAAAAGTACCAATTGCATGTCTATTGGACTGCACTTCATTTAATAAATAATATGTATGTAATATGTAAGAATACAATTTGTGAACCTATTAAAGATATGTTCTACATGAACCTTAAAATGTTCTTTGAAAGCAAAGGAATGTGCAAATTTTTAAAAAGGACTCCATGAAGTTGAAGTTCATACAGTAAATCTTACAATCTGATCACAGATTTTCTTCCATGTTTGCATTTATTTATTGTTTGGTCTTCAAATTCATGTTGATTTATTTTGCTGTATGGGGCATTTTTAATTCTTCAGTTTAATCTGAAAAAGGGCTGAATCTGTCTGTCTTTTTATTGCTCCATTTCTGCAATACTTTGGTACTGTTTGATTTTTGAAATGGTATTGAGAATCTGAAATAATTGCAATGTGTTCTTTTCAACGGTATTTGTCCGATATTGTATCAGTACGTTTGTTTATATCATAAACGTGTTTGCTGGGCATTCCTTGAATGAGGCAACAAAAAAAACTCACCTTGCTCTTATTGACCTGGGTGACACGATCAATTACATTTTTATTATATAAAGTTTTATTAACTACCACCTCAAAGCATCTGCTCGCACCATCTACTGAGCCCGGATGGATAAACAAACACAACAATCTTTTTCATTTTTTTTTTTTAAATAAATATGCAATTAACAAATGTGAATGCAATGCTGAATGCTTTTGGTATTGGGGAATGTTACATTATTTTCTTTTTTTAATTAATGCTGATTTTATTTTATTTTTTCCTTTTTGCTTTTTTTAATTTAAATAGTTTCATTTGTCTTTATCTGAACTGTGTGGTGTGACAGTCAGTTTCTCTTCCTCTAGGAGGCAGTAGGTTGCTGCTAGGCCTTGGAGAACATCATTAAATCCTCTGTCACAATAACAAATCTACACCTTATGCACAGTTTTATTGGTTTTGTTCACTTTCACTCTTTCAGATGCACACTGAAATATCCGCCATGTCACTCTTTATGTTCCATGGCAATCATATATGTGCTGAAAAGGGATTTTTCCAAAACTGGGGCCATGTTCACGTCACTTGTATGTCATATCTGCAGATCTATAGGATACGAACGCATAGGAATAAGAGTGTTTGATTACTTGGAGGTAAATCAGTTCACATTGTTACCCTTTATTTTTGCTTGTTCATCTTGTACCATATGTTGTATTCATTTTCATGTGAGAACGGTGTTATCAAACATGAGCAAAAGTTCAGCCACTGGTTCTTTTAAAGCTGGAGTGGTTAATTTCCTCAGGGAAATGTGTGTATTTGTATTGATTAATGCTAAATAAATATGGAAAAATCATGTGGGTCTGTATTGTTGGTGATGTTCGGTAGATATACTAAATCCCACCACTTTTTATTTTTGAGAGATGTAAAATGTCACCATAGTTTTTTTTTTTTAATATATATACATCTGTTTTTTTATATTTATTTTATTTGCTTTAATAAATATTGTACGGTTCCTTTTTTTCTTTTTTTTTTTCCCTACTAGTTCTCTCTGTAACTAAATGATCAAACGATTTATTTCATTGAGAAAATGGGATCTGGAAAACGTTCCTGTTCTTTAGCAGACTTATTTATTTATTTATTTATTTATTTACCAGTCCAAACTAGGGTACAGCAGGTACAGGTTTACAATATGCCTAGTATTTTGGATGTTATTTAGCCCCACACACTTGAAAAAAAAAAAAAAAAAGTAATGGAAGCAAAAGACAAAAATATTTTTGTTGCATCTACTTCCTGCGAATAAGCAGTGTGTTTGACTTTTGATGGACATTGTAATTGGTCATTTATTGTCATTTTCAATACAAGGGCAATCATACTTGTGTTTTCTTTTTATTTCCTGTAATTCCTTGATATTGTATTTGATACTGTTACTGTTTTGATGAATAGAAAGACTAAAAAAAGCATTTTTTAGCTTTTTTTTCCCATTTGTAACAAATGTCTTTACGGTCATTTATGATCAATTCCATGCATCCTTTCTGAATGAAATATTAATTTTGTTCAAAGAAATTTAACCGTTGACTCGTATTGTAATCAAAAGTCAAACACTTACTAGAATAGCACCGTTAATTTGTGCAATAAATGAGCAAAATCTAAAACGGAAACTAACATTTAGTTATCTAGTGTGACTCCTGCATTAAGAGGTTCTGTGTTTTGCTTTTTGGTTATTGTTTTATTTCTGAATGACTTAACTTGACATTCATTTCTTTTGGTTTCCAGTAGACGTGATCGCAGGCAGACAGCTGCAGTAGTGTGAAGGGAGAGAAGTGTAGAAAAACACTGACCATGGAGAAAATAGAGCCATTACATTTCAGTGAGGGTGAGCAGTCCTTTCATGATATGACCTATACCAGGATCTTCCACTGGGATCTTCACCTGCTGGCTCTCAAAGGGTGGCTACCTCTAAGCTCTATAGAAATCCCTGTATGTCCGACTCTTTTAATGTGTTTTGGTTTCTTTGCAAGGGTTCAAAAGACAAGCACATCATGTGACCCGAGCAATTGTCAAGGTCAGTTTGTTTAAGCGCCACATTTCTGTGAACCCTTTCCCTGCGTCATTAGTGCTTATGTGTCACAGCATGTGATTTTTTTTTTTTTTTTGTTGTGTGTGTGTTTGTCCATAAATTTATACATTAACCCGACTTAAGCCCCCATTGAAAATACGACACTCTTTGGCCTCCAGCTCTGTCTCTGAAATATTGATTTGTTTAGTTTTTAGATCAGGCGTTCTGGTCGGGCTCCAGCTGATATTTTGTTTGAGGATGCTGGTCCAACAGGAACATATGTGACCGCAAATGTCTGCTCTTATATAATGACCAGGCTTGTTATGATCCACAAATGACCACTCTCAGTAAAATTCAGTGACTTGGAGGGTTTGATTATTCATTTAAGTGACTTTTAAAGCTGCCAGATAGTGGATACCCAAACACCACAGCTAAATCTACTTGTGGAGTATTTAATTTGATGTTCATTTACTTCTGACCAAGTAATGCAGTCTTGGTCAAAATGTTCTACGTTTTGATAATGTGCTTGTAGCTTTATGGTTCATCTCATTTTCAAAATGTATTTGCAGTTTTATTTATTTTCAGCATTAGCTTCTCTGTTAACAACACATGACCCTGTTGTGATAAACCCCTCTAACCATCGTGCACTCACTGCCATTGGCTGATTTTGTTGAATTTTAAGAGTTAAGACCATACGGACAAGTAAATATTTACCTGCCATTAGTGTAGAAGCTAATGCAAAAAAAACTAAATGCAAGTACACTTTGAATACAAGATAAGCCGTAAAGCTACAAGCATATTATCAATATAAAGAACATTTAAATGAGTGTATTCCTGAATTTCAAGACTGCATTACATGGCAAGTAACCAAATAAATATTCCACAAGCACGTGTTTTTTTTTTTTCTTAAGTTTTTTTTTTTCTTAAGTTTTTTTTTTTAGGATCATTGTGATACTATTATAGTTTTAATTAATATTTTAAATTAGTTCTTACTTTTGTACTTTACATTTTTAATTGAAAAGTTTTAGTAATTTTGTTTAGTTTTTTTGTCATTTTTAGTAGTTTTTGTTTATATATATATATATTATATATATATCATATAGATAGAGTTATATAATATATATATCTATTCATTTTTTCGTTCTAGGTTAGTTATTTTAATACGTCAAGTTAATTTGAAAAGAAATATTCCTTTGGCAGGTAGCGGAATTAAAAAAGGTATATTTAAAAAAGTATATATATATACATATTTTTCTTTTTTTATTGCTCCAAATAACTTTAACCCCCCCGCCCCCCCCCCCCCCCCCCCCCCCCCTTATTTCAAGTAACAAAAAATTGTTTTAGTTTATGTATTTAACTACAACTCAAACAACCCTAGTCTAAATGGCTTGATTTAAAAAAAAATCCATAACAATCACATCATAAACTGTACACAAACTCTCATACACACACACTCACATGCCTACCCTGTGTGTTTGCTTTGATAGGCAGGGTTTGGCTAGCAGCATCTGATTGGACCTGCAAATCGTTTAAGGCTTCACTTTGCATAGAGCACCCATAACCTTGGGGCCATTTTGAGGAAAAACATGAGTGGATGTCCTTTTTTGGGAAGAAAGCATCAGTGAGTTTTTAATTCCTGTCAAAATCAAATGAAATGAAATATAATGTAATCAAAATAAAATGCAATGTTTTTATTTTTTACCTGAAGAAAATGTAAAAAATAAAATATATATTATTTATCTCAAAATTAGATTGTTTACCAGTAAGCCCAGTCAGGCAGAGGAAGAGGATGAATCCCAAAAGGGCATCAACAAAGCCACTAAAGGAGGAATTGTCTATGGAGAATACCTACAGGTAATAAAGTCATCAACCATAATAGATGCATCTGTATTGATCCAAATCTGAATTATTCATATCTAAATTTAACCCTATTTTGCTGCAAAATGACTTAACCACAGCAAGAAAAGCTGAAATGCATTAAGGTGTCATAACTTCAATCTGTTTGCTGTTAGCTTGACAAGGTGCTGAACGCTCAAGTTTTGCAGAGTCAAGAGAAAGGTGACAAAATCCACGATGAGCATCTTTTCATTGTTACCCACCAAGGTAATCTATTTCTGTGCATTCATACTGCATGAAAACTTGTTAGCAAAAACATTTTGCAGTTTGATATCCACAAATCCTGACTGTTATCCTGTGTTTTCTCTTTTAGCTTACGAGTTGTGGTTTAAGCAGATATTATGGGAGCTTGATTCAGTTCGGGACCTATTCATTAAAAAGCACGTGAGTTAAACGAACAAAATGAATATTGAGTTGTGGACACGACACCACCTAAAATAAGTATGCTTTTAAAGAGAAGAGTTGATTGTTCCTTGGGTTTTACAGCTTTTAAAAATAAAAATTCTTTATTGGCATCGACAGTCCCATGAAGAACATTTAACATCCATGAAACTTCTCCATTCCACAAAAGGTTCTTTATAGTGAAATTGGGTTCTTAAGGGTTTTAAAATGTTCTTCACACTGAGGAAAAACCTGAAAGGTTCTTCGGGGAACCAAAAATGCTTCCTCTATGGCATCGCTGCAAAAAACACCATTTGGAACCGTTATTTTTGAGAGAGTAGGTGTATATATATAATATTTTTTTAAATGATTAAATGTAGACTTTGTCCACAGGTCCGGGATGAGAGAAACATGCTGAAGGTGGTGAGCAGGATCCACAGGATCACCATGATCTTCAAACTGCTGGTGGAGCAGTTTGCTGTCCTGGAGACTATGACGGCCCTGGACTTCTTTGATTTCAGGTAACATCCTTCGTCGACACAGTCATGTCAATTCATAGCTATTTTACGTTTTGGCAAATTGCTGCCTATTTTATATGAATTCATTCATATGTTTGCATACGATCTACTCACGCCCCACTAACAGTCAGGTTTAGGGTGAACCTTCATGTTTTTTTTTTTCTAAAAATTGTATGTTTCTATATGAATCACATCATTCTAATTCATAAAAAATCGCCACGTCATAAAATACATACTTTTTCTCATGAGATTTGGATGGCCTAAGCTCAAACATCCCAGAACAACAGGCCTCAGTTTTACAAAATAAAGCAAAAAAAAAAAAAGTCACGTTAATTTTTATTTGTATAGTGATTTCCACAATACTTTGTTTCAAAGCAGCTTCACAAAAAATCATGATGTTAATGTTTACAATATCCTAATATCTTCATGCCTTATAGTCACTGGGTGATGATATACTTCACATTTTGCACTGACAAAAAAAAATAAATAAAATAAAAAAAAAAGTAGATGAATGAGTTGAATCTTTTCAGTGAATCAGTCAATCCAGAAAAAATGGTTTGAGTGATTCGTTCACTGGTTTAAGATGTTGTTAATGGGCTGTAGGGAGTATCTGTCCCCGGCCTCTGGGTTCCAGAGTCTTCAGTTCCGTCTTCTGGAGGCTAAGATTGGTGTGGCGGATCATTTGAGAGTCCCCTACAACCGGCGACACTACAGAGATAACTTCCATGGACAAGAGAGCGAGACGCTGCTGAGTTCAGAGCAGGAACCCACTCTCCTTCAGCTGGTGGAGGTAAAACCTCTCATCTTCAGGTTTAAGACCTATCCAGGATATTCTGAATAAAAAGAATGAATTTTGTCAATACTTTTGGCATAATTAATATGCTACTTCAGTTATATGTTTTTATGTCTATTGCAGAAATGGCTGGAGAGGACTCCTGGACTGGAAAATGATGGATTTAATTTCTGGGGAAAACTGCAAGCCAACATTGAAGAGGGTCTCAAGATGGAGAAGCACAAACTGGAAGTCCGTTCTGCTTTCTTTTCCGATCACAGTGATTTTTTTTTCTCCATTCCTTTTTATCAATAATGTTAGTTATCAAGTTTAACTCGTTGCTTTGACTTACAGAAAATGGAAGATTCTGAGGTGAAGGAGGACCTTCTGGCTGAACTAAACAAACAGACTGAGATCTTTACCGCCCTGTTTGACCCAAAACGCCATGAGCATCTTTTAAGCAAAGGTGAAGATTGGCCCACAATGCTTAGCCAGTACTAGTGTAGTGTAGATTATAGGCAGGGTTGTTATTTTTAACTAAAACTATGCATACATTTTTGTTAATTGAAATAAAATATAAATATTAGATGGAAAAACATAAACATACTGCAGTTTGTTGTCAAGGCTGTGGAACTAACTGGAAATAAAGAAATAGGACGTAAATCTGAATTAAACCTAACGTAATATTTCAAATAAAAAAGACAATAATGATAATAAAAATGACAAAAGTGCATAAAAATGACTAAAAATGTAACTAAATTTAAGCTAACTCAAAATAATAATAAAATAAATAATTTCACCTATACAAAGGTAAAATGATGGTAATACCATGGTTTTGGACACTACCAAGACCTTATAGTATCCATTTCAATACTACACTGAAAAAAAAAATGGTGTAGGATTTACTTTTGAACTATTTTCGCTCAGAAGTTTTTAGTAAATTTGACAAATAATGGCAAGTAAAACATTAAAAATGAAACTTTTATAGTAAAGACTGAAAAACTATTTTATTTTAAAACATAGTCCAAGAGTCTTTTATTTACTACTTTGAAAGTATTTGTGACCCTGGACCACAAAACCAAAAGTCGCTTGGGGTTCTTGTAGCAATAGCCAAAAAAAACATGGTATGGGTCAAAATTATCGATTTTTTTTAAGTAAAGATTATGTTCCATGATGATATTTTGTAAATTTCCTAGCGTAAATATATCAAAACTTAATTTTGATTAGTAATATGCATTGCTAAGAACTTAATTTGGACAACTTTAAAGGTGATTTTCTCAGTATTTAGATTTTTTTGCACCCTCAGATTCCAGATTTTCAAATAGTTGTATCTCAGCCAAATATTGTCCTATCAACCTAACAAACCATACATCAATGGAACGCTTATTTATTCAGCTTTCAGATTATGTATACATCTTATGACTGGTTTTGTGGTCCTGGGTCACATTTTTGACCATCTATGGTGCATGAAAACAAGAGTTTCAATCTTTTTCCAAAAGGTGAACGGCGACTTTCTTACAAGGCCCTTCAGGGAGCTCTAATGATTAATTTCTATAGGTATGTATGATTACATTTCATCCCATATCCACTATATTCATAGAAATATCATTTTTTGCATTAGAGTGTAGGGTATTTTTACAGTGGAGATCTTCATCCTTACTTTTTTTTCATCTTCCAGGGAAGAGCCTCGATTCCAGGTGCCCTTCCAGCTCCTGACTGCACTGATGGAGATCGATACACTCATGACCAAGTGGAGATGTAAGTCTTTGATTCTGAGCCTTCAATCAGGGAGCTCCACATATACTGCAGCCAGATCCCACGCTAACATCCCAAACCTTTCCCTCCAGATAACCATGTCTGTATGGTGCACAGAATGATTGGGAGTAAGGCAGGGACAGGTGGATCTTCAGGCTACCATTACCTGCGCTCCACTGTCAGGTTTGTGTCTCACTAATGATACTATGTCAGTCTGAAATACTAAACTACTTTTGGGTTTTGTGTTGTTTCGACAGCTCATTTCCTCATAATTATCTCAGGTTATGATCCTTAATGCTCACGCATCTCCACTGATATGGTTTACAAGTGTTTGACGCTGATAAAAGGCTTTTATTCACATTTTTAATGTGTTTATGGGAGTTTCACACCGTGATAAAGATCTGTCATAAACAGTAACACTTTAACCCCTGAAAAGTGCTAATAAAATGACGTTTTTTAAAATAAATCAGCGATGCCTCCTTCTCTCATCTTTCAGTGACCGTTACAAAGTGTTTGTGGATTTGTTCAACCTCGCGACATTCCTGGTTCCTCGTTCCTGGGTGCCCAAACTGAACCCAAGCATCCATAAGTTTCCCTACATGGCTGAGTATTATGACAGCTCGTACAATTCATGCAGCAGTGAGGATTCTGATTAGAAAGATCAGATGATAAAATGAAAGGCTGTACTAAGAAAGTACTTTGTATTGATCAGCCAAAGTTTGTGCTTTTTGTTCCACTTACATGTTTGATTGATTTACTGAGATACTGAAGAACTAGAAACTTCTCTCAAGATAAACTGTGTATATATGTTTTTTAAAAATCAAGAAATCTTGTACATGCTATTTATATTTTAAGTGTTTATGTAAAAAAATGTCTGTTTTGTACCACTAAAAAGATATTTTTGAATGAAGCACATAGATTTGTCTGATCATTTGTAAGTATATATTTTTGTAAGCTGAGCAATGGTATATAAAATGTAATTTGGACTATACAGTTGAAATGCAAATTGTATGCTTTAGTTTTAAGTGACGATACTGTGCACAACATTAATATACAAAGCTATATTTCCTCTTTATGCTACTTGTAAAATAAATACTAAATTCTTTCCAGAATTTTCTCCAGCCCAGGTCACCGTCTTCTGTTGGTAAATATTTGTTTGACCGCTGTCACTCTCAAATGTTCTAGTGTTTTCGTTTTGAATTAAGGGTGCCATTTAAAAATAAAAATAAATCATATGCTCCAAATCAATGAAATTAGGGAAGAGGCATTTTGTTTCATCATTAGAAAAAGATATTATGCTAATATCTTATCGCACACCCTAAGACTTTTCGATAACACAATCATTTTTTATTTGTTAACATCTATATTAGTAATATGGACTAATACTGAACAATACTTCGACATAATCTATTTATCTTGAAGGTTAATATCAATATTTACTAATACATTATTTTTAATCAAAAGTTGTATCTGTTAACAGTAGTTACTTCACTGTGAACTAACATAAAAAATATTACTAAATGGTATAAAAATATGTTCCTCGTTGTTCATGTTATATAATCCTTTAACTAATGTTAACAAATGAGGACTTTTGTCATCCTTTTTTTCATAAAAAATGAAACTGGTTTAGATTAAATAAATTCAACAAATCCTTTGTAACTTGTTCCATCTAAATAAAACAAGTTGTGAAGCGAATATAAAGCTGAGACCCACCTCAGTTTAAGATTTTCTCTCTCTCATGACAAACACCATGACCCTGCTGCTCTGCCCACCCTATAAGCTTGATTTATACTGCTCTCATACAGGTCTAGTTTGTCATCTAAGACAAAAACATGTCTATGAATCCCCTAAAAGATACTTTACGCAACAACATTTCAAAACTCTTTGGACACAGTATCTTAAAAGTAGTACATGCTATCTGTTTTTGACAGCTATTTTCATGCAAGAAATTTTTTCGAAAAGTTATGACCAGATTGATATTTCTATTCAGCTGTTTCAAGTCTTCTTCAGGGTTAACCTGTAGTACACTTTGCCTCTACACATAAAGCTTGTGTGAGCTGTGTGGTGGTCAGTAACGGCCTATGGTGATTTGTGTAATATGTAGGAAAACAACATGTGTTCTGTTAAAAAATTAACTGCACTGTCCACAATCCAGTACAAATACAGAGGCCATGAACCTGTGTTCACATAGAAAATAACAGAAGTGCACAGTCATTGGGTCTGACAGAAAAAGTAGTTTGCACTGAAAGACAGACAGGACATAGATAGATAAATAGATAGATAGATAGATAGATAGATAGATAGATGGGCCGATAGATAAATAGATGGGCCGATGGATAGATAGATAGATAGATAGATAGATATGATAGATAGATAGATAGATAGATTGATAGATGTGCCGACAGACAGCCCAGAGTTCTATAGATAGATAGATAGATAGATAGATAGATAGATAGATGGGCCGACAGACAGACAGATAGATAGATAGATGGGCAGATAGATAGATAGATAGATAGAGATGAGGCCGGCATGATAGACCAAACAGAGCTTATAATAGCTAGATGGTGCCGATAGATAGTAGATATCTATCAGCCCTACAGCTCTCTCAGTCTACCATCTAATCGACTCAGCATAGACCTCACTACTTGACCTGGTATGGATTTCGTGGTATGGCCCTTCAGATAATCCGTAGATATACAGTGCCGTGAAATGGTTTTTGCCCCCTTCCTGTTTTTTACATTTTTTTGCATATTTGTCATACTTAAAAGATTCAGATCATCAAACTTATTTTAATATTACACAAAGATAACCCAGGTAAATATAAAATGCAGTTTTGAAATAATTATTTCATGTATTAAGGGAAAAAAGCTGTCCAAACCTACCTGGTCCTACGTGAAAAATGTATTGCCCCTCCTCTTAAATCATGAAAGATGTGATTAAACCACATTAAGTTTGAAAGCAGTTAAATTTCACTAGCCCAGCAGGTCTGATTACTGCAGCCCTGTTATCAAGACCTCACTTAATAGAACCGTCTGACAAAGGAGAAGCATTCTTAAAGAGCACATTATGCCCGATCTAAAATTCAAGAACGATGAGAATCAAACATTGACATTTCATCGGAAAGGGTAGGAAGCCATTTCATAACTTTGGACTCCAGGGAACCATGTCAGAGACATTCTCCACAAATGGAGAAGCTTGAACACTGTGAACTTCCCAGGATGGGCCACCCCAAAATTACCTAAATTGCAACTACGACCTCAGCCAAGGTCTAAAGAACCCATAACCACCATCTTAGAACTGCAGGCCTCACTTGGCTCAATTAAGGTCGGTGTTCATGATTCAACAATAAGAAAGAGACTGGGCAAAAACGGCATCCATGGGAGAGTTCCAAGGCAAAAGCCATTGCTGACCAAAAAGAACACAAAGGCTTGTCTCACATTTGCCAAAAAATATCTTGTTTATCCCCAAGACTTTTGGGCAAATATTCTGTGGATTGATGAGACAAAAGTTGAACGTTTTGGAAGGTGTGTGTCCCGTTACATCTGGTGTAAAACCAACACAGCATTTCATTAAAAAGAACATCATACCAACAGTCAATCATGGTGGTGGTAGTGTGATGATCTGTGGCTGCTTTGCAGCTTCAGGACCTGGACGACTTGCCATAATTGACTGAACCATGAATTCTGTACTCTTTCAGAAAATCCTGAAGGAGAATGTCCGGCCGTCAGTTTGTGACCTCAAGCTCAAGCGCACTTGGTTTATGCAGCAGGACAATGATCCAAAACACACCAGCAAGTCCACCTTTGAATGGCTCAAGAAAAACAAAATGATGGTTTTGGAGTGGCCAAGTCAAAGTCCAGACTTAAATCCAACTGAGATGCTGTGTCATGACCTTAAACAATTCATTCATGCTCAAAAACCCTCCAATGAATTAAAACAATTCTGCAAAGAAGAATGGGCCAAAATTCCTGTGAAAGACTCATTGCCAATTATCGCAAACACTTGATTGCAGTTGTCGCTGCAAAGGGTGGCACAACCAGTTTTTAGATTAGTGGCATTACTTTTTCACATAGTGCCAGGCAGGTTTGGACAGCTTTTTTCCCTTAATAAATGAAATCATAATTTCAAAACTGCAGTTTGTATTTACTCAGGGTATCTTTGTGTAATATTTAAATTTGTTTGAGGATCTGAAACATTAAAGTGTGACAAAAAAAAAATAAGAAATCAGGAAGGGGCAAACACTTTTTCACACCACTGTACAGATGTATGTGTGTTAGATAGATAATAGATAGATAGATAGATAGATAGTTTGATAGATAGATAGATAGATAGATGGGCCGACAGACAGACAGACAGACAGACAGACAGACAGACAGAAGACAGACATACCACCAGACAGACGATAGATAGATAGATAGAAAGAATAGCATGATAAGTTATAGATAGATATATATATAGATGTAAGGATGGATGGTGGATTGTCCGCAGATCGATAGATGATGGGCGGACGACATACAGATAGAGAGATGGACGGATAGAATAGATAGATAGATAGATAGAATAGATAGATAGATAGATAGATATAGAAAGAGCTGTACTTGTCCACTAGAGGGCAGAGTTTATCCAATCGTAAAAGAAGAGGTTGTTCTGGATGTGGAAACGTCATATGACAATGGAAAAAAAATAGATAGCATGGGTGGAAGAAATCATCCTTTACATCATGTTTAATCCCCCCCCCCCCCCCCCCGCCCCCCTCCGTCATTTCCTCAGGTATCTCCAATCAAAAGCAGTGGACACAGTCAGGAACAAAAACATACAGAGAGAGCGCTGTGTTAAGAAAACCTCATCATTGCCCATGTAATTCATCATGAACTAGCTTTTACTGTCAAAACGTTTTTTTTTTTTTTTATGGTTAAGGTGTTCAGTGGAATTCAATGCGTGATGTTTATCATTAATGTGCTCTCATACGCTGTCGTATATTCATTGTTTTTGTGGATATTGGCAGTCCAGTGTCTTTCTCTGGAAGTGATTCGGCTGAGCAACCTTGTTTCTGTGGAAGTCAGAATCTTTTAAGTGTGACAAATATGCAAACAATTAAAAAAACAGGAAGGGGGCAAAAACTTTTTCACACCACTATAAGAGATAGGGATAGATATACCGACATAGATAATATATTGATGATGGTGAGATAGCCGGCAATAGATAGAAGATGGCCCTGACAGACAGACGATAGATTAGACAGATAGCTATACCAGGACAGATGATATATAGATTGATGGATTGGATGGATGGATGAGCCGGCAGATAGATAGATAGATGGGCCGACAGCCGATCAGATAGATAGCCAGATAGGTAGACAGATAGATATTTAGAATAGATCGATGATATAAGAGTAGATAATCGAAGATAGATAGAAAATCCGCTTACTGTGTCCACTAGAGTGCAGCGTTATCCAATCGTAAAAAAGAGGTTGTTCTGGATGTGAAACAATACAAATTAAAATAAAAACAATAAAAAATAGATAGCACATCCTTTTTAAATCATTTTAATGCCTGGCTCGGCCAGCCGTTTTGAATTGCCCACCCCCCCCCCGCCCCCCCACCCCCCCCCCCCCCCCCCGCAGGATCTCCAATCAAAAGCAGTGGACACAGTCAGGAACAAAAACATACAGAGAGAGCGCTGTGTTAAGAAAACCTCATCATTGCCCATGTAATTCATCATGAACTAGCTTTTACTGTTCCCACTTTTTTTTTTTTTTTTGTGAAATGTGGTTTCACAGTGGAATTCATGCGTGATGTTTATCATTAAGTGCTCTCAGAGCGGCTGTCGTATATTCATTGTTTTTTGTGGAAATTTAAATTGGCAGTCCAGTGTCTTTCGTCGGAAGTGATTCCGGCTGGCAACCTTTGTCTGTGGAAGTCAGAATCATTCTTTTAAGTGTATCAAATATGCAAACAATTAAAAAACAGGAAGGGGGCAAAAAACTTTTACACCCCCTATCGATCGATAGATGGATAGATCGACAGACAGATAGGATCGATAGATGATGGTGAGCCGCAGATGATAATAGATGGGCCCGACAGCAGACAGAGAGATAGACAATAGAAGAGATAGATAGATAGATAGATATCATATTGAATATGTGATAAAAAGCTGTACTTGGTCCACGAGAGGGCAAGCTTCCCTAGTAAAAGAATAGGTTGTTCTGGTGTGGAAACATACAAACTAAAATAAAAACCCTACAAAAAATAATACATCCCATTTTTAAATCATGGTAAGTGCCTGCTCGGCCACCGTTTGATTCCCCCCCCCCCCCCCCGCATGTATCTCCAATCAAATCCGTGGACACATCAGGAACAAAACAACGAGAGAGCGCTTTTGTTAAGAAACCCGCATCATTGCCCATGGAATTCATCATGAACTACTTTACTGTCCAAACTTTTTTTTTGGTGAAATGTGTTTCAGGGCATTCATGGCGTGATGTTCACAGTAATTCTCTCATATTACTCTGTCGAATTCATTGTTTTGTTGTGGATATTGTCAGTCCGTGTCTTTTCTCTGGAAGGATTCGGCTGAGCCACCTTGTTTCGTGAAGTCTCATAGATGCTGGTTTGATCTTCGGATGGAGATTTTCGTAAACTCTCCCATGCTCGTAGATAGCGCAAAGTAATCTCACCAGTTTATGCCAGCTGTTTACCAGACTACACTTTGCGATTAAAGGGTCAATGAAGGCGATTTAATTTTTTCCTTTCTCTATTGGAGTGTTCAAGCCTCTTGGTGCTAAAGAAGTACCTCAAAAGGGGCTTACAATGACGTACCAAGGTACATACCTCTACAAGTGTGTGCATAACTTGCTTTATGCAAGCACTATATAGGATAAATCACTATACAGGATTTACCCTATTATACTTTATCGACACGAATTGATAGGTGAAGCAACAAACAGCCACAAATAGTCTATAAACTAAGCATCAGGCTGTCTTTGAGTTCACTTGAACAGCGGTTAAAGTTACTCGTCGTCAGGCTAAAGAATACCATAATTCCTCCGTTCAACTAGGCCTAAGACATCGAGAGTCACGCAGACCTTTAACAACCCAGCCACAACACATAATTAAGAATAACATGCCTTACCTTAACACAGAATCCAGCGTTTATATTTTTTCTACGAATCTTTGAGTTAACGTACTAAACATGAGTGGAATTTGCACCGCAGCGCCCCCACACCTTGATGCTCATGACAAGAATAGCATGTATAGTTATCTTTATTGAAGTGAATTAGGTTTAAATCGCCGTCATGCATGAATGAATGATATTTTTTGCAATTTTACACATAATAATCCACGGATCACATTACACAAAACTGAAATTGCACCTCAAAATAACACATTGTCAATATTTTTTGAGACCCCCCAAAATTTCATAAATCCCGTTTTCAGGGGAGCCCATGTCTCATTAAGGGGAGCCGAGCTCCCCCTAGCTCCCCCTTAGTTCGCACCCTGGTTTTAATGCTTTTGTCTCGTCGCTCCGGCCGGGACAGGGCATCACAGTATGGTAGGGGCGTAACATTTCCATCACACGCTTGAGGTATTCGGCCAATCACAATGCACCGGATAGCTGGCCAATCACAACACACCTCTCTTTTCAGAACGATGAGCTTTGTAAAAATCGACGAGTTTCAGAAAGGCAGGGCATAGAGGAGAAACTATAATGTACAGTATGTGGAAAATAATGTGTTTTTTTAACCTTAAACCGCATAAACACATTTCATTACACCAAAACACGCATATTTTTCTTTTTAGCAACATCATATGACCCCTTTAATGGAAGTGTCACTGCGCTCGCAGCCGTTGAGTGCAGCTCAGGTCTGTGTTGAATCAGCTTAAGCACGAAGCCTTGATGACTGCTCCAAATTGATCTTCTGGGAGGCATTTATAGCTCTTGTGGTCAGAATGCTGTTTTCTAAAGTATTTTACTCTCATACTGTCTCTCTTTCAGTGTCATTACATCTTCAGGACGTGATTTAATTTAGTGCAGCTTCAACTAAGCAGTGTTCATTTTTCCATGACACACTTGTGAAAGCATCATACCTTACCATGCTGAGTGAACACTCAAAGACTGGGCACTGAAAAACAGCTGCTATCCAAGATCCCGTTCACAATGCTTATGGTTTATTTCCCCCCAACTCACTAAAACTCACACAAGGACACAAAAGAAATGATAAGATTAATTTCAACAATTAAAAAACATATTGAATTGAACAGATTGTACAAATGAAGTGAATTCTGATATTGTTCTACTGAAATTCAGCAAGCATTGAATGTGTGCATTCCACTATTTTGATGTACAGTACGGTATTGCCTCACATTTTATGTAGGCCTATTTTAATTGTTTTTTTCAATGTTTACGCATATGACAGGATAATAACTAGAAAAAAAAAAAAGATGTGCATTATTTTTGAATATACAGATAAATCTTTAGATAGGCAAGTCAAATTCATTTATGTAGTGCTTTTCATAATAGACATTGTGCAAAAAAATTAATAGTTTATATATAATACACTACTTGTTCAAAGGTTCAGGGTAAGCAACATTATTTATTCATTTATTTATTAAGAAATTATTTCTTCAATTCATTCGATGCATTAAATTGATAAAAAGGGACAGTAAAGACATTTATAATGTTACCAAAAAAAATATTTCAAATTGTCAAACTTTCTATGCATTAAAGAATCTAAGGGGAAAAAATATCAATATAAAGTTTTCAATATTGATAATAGTAAGAAATGTTTCTTGCATCAAATCAGCATATTAGAATGATTTCTGAAGGATCATGTGACACAGTAATGACTTCTAAAAATTCAGCTTTTCCATGCAGGAATAAATTGCATTTTAAAATATATGAAACTAAAAAACTACAGTTCATTGTACAGTACGCAGCCTTGGTTTCTTTCAAAACCATTAAATCTTTCCGACCCCAAACTTTTGAATGGTATAGTGTAAATAGTATATCTGAATAGTTTCACTGGATTTTTACATTTTCAAAAGAAATTGTAAGTGGTTTTTTTTCTCTCCTATACAGCTGAAGCTGCCATCATATGCACGTTTGGTGGCTATCCATTTGCTATACAAGTGTTTTTAACTTGTTCTGTGGTTGCTAGGATGTTCTGGGTGGTTGCTAGGGCTTTGCTTCCTGTCCAAAGGAATGAAGACTCGTCCTTCAAGTCACCACAATATTCTGATCTCTAGAAATTGCTCCAGTCCCTTCTATAAAGTAAGTCTGTTTCTCCACCCATTTTATTGTTCACCAGACCAAGTATGATTGATTAGTAATATCACACCTCCTCATCAAGATTTGAGCTGTCATCCACAGCACAAACAAAAGGAAGAGTCAGGGTTTAGAGTTTATCCTTATGTATTAGTAATAGTAATTGCAGTTCATTTAAAATTGTTCTCTCTGTAATGACTGTAGGCTTTGCTTCTCCTCTCCTAACAGGTGTTTTTGTACTAATGTGTTTTCCAGACTTTACAGCGCTGTAATAATGTGCCTGCTTCGACCTGTCACATGATCACATGATTTGGAAAAGCTGAGTAAGGTTTCATCATGGTTTTGCTGAAGCATAAAACAGGAGATGAAACTAACGTGCATCTGTGCAGTCTGGGATCAGTTTGTTTTCTCATTAACACAGCCACATATCGCCTGATTTAAACTATCCATGTTCCTACAACATGTGTAGGTGATCTAACATCTGCAAAACCGTGTGACAACATCTGTTCACCATCATAAAGTTTTAAATCACTAGAGGAAATGGGGCAGAATTATTCTTGTGCAATATAAGTAATGATCTTATCCACATAGATTACTTTGGATTTTATTGTATAACGTAACTCCTTCATCATTCGGTTTGATGCACATGCTATAAAAGTTTTCATAATTCTAATAAAACTGGAATCTGTATTCAAATGTGCTTGGGGCAATTCTCAAGAGCTTACGATCTCATCCCATGGAAATCTCACAGGCTTTCTTTTCTATTTGGATCCAGATCTGGTAAGGAAGGCCAGGGTATTCATTTGGTGAAAAGTTGGGATTTTTCCCAGTGCTCAAACAAAATATGTGACGAATGAATTATTCACAAGAAGGTCAAAACACATGGATTATTGTTATTTGCAGATCAATGCTTTCCTCTGTCTGTCCCTTACTTTAGAGGAAACCTCCCAGAATTCCAGAGTCCATCTCACTACAGCTATAGAGCTGGAAAAATTAAGTCATATACAAAAATAACAAAGTGCAATAGAAATTATTTTTTACATTTTATTAACCAGACTTTTATAATGTTTCAAAATATTTCTATTTTAATAAATGTTGTTCTTTTGAACTTCATCAAAGAATCCTGAAAAAAAATGTATCATGGTTTCCAAAAAAATATTAAGAAGCAGAACTGTTTTCAAGAGAAGAATGTTTCTTGAGCAGCAAATCAGCATATTAGAATGATTTCTGAAGGAGCATGTGACACTAAAGACTGGAGTAATGATGCTGAAAATTCAGCTTTGCCATTGTAAGGTTAAAAGAAACTAGAATACTTTGATCTCCTGAGAGGCAAACAATGCACTGGCATCTTCAGGACACCCCACAGAGGGTTTGGGCGGAACGCCTCTCACACATATGCACCTGTGCTCTTTTCACTCCAAACTGTTCAGGAAAATCTGTTTCCTAAATGAATGCAAATCAGATTTACATCATTGTTTCAATTTTGAATTTTTCAGGGGCAAGTGTTACATGGTCTTAATCTACTAAAGATTACAGATCCTAATAGTTACGAGAAACTTGATCACCATAAGCCGAGGCAATCTCCTGCAAATTACCGTTGTTTCCAGGGAGGTGTTACCACCCATGTCTGGGACCTGGCTTAATGCAAATTCCAGTTGTTTGTACAGGCCTCCATTTGGAGGATGTATTTACTTAGTTTTGTATTTAAAGGATAGCAGCAAAAAAGTCAGGGCGATTCTGTAGTCAGAAGCCCTCGTAGTACAAGATATCTCCTACTCTGTCTTGTATTTTCTAATACGCTAACATATTTAATCTCATTTATGCATTTTACTCTAATTCGTCTTTGATAGTTTTGATGTCTTGTATGTTTGATATCGTTTGAATGGCTGTGAAATAATTGGCATAATCCTATTACCTGACTGATAATAAACTGTACATTTGTTTATTCTGACTACTCTGAAGTTATTTCCTCAAGTAATTAATGAAGGCTTATGTTTCCGTCGAATCTGCTTCCAGGTTAATGCACCTTAGATCTCAGGATGATGAAGCATGGGGCCCATCTTATATCGAAATTTCTGACTAATCCGCTTGACCTTAGTTTAAGTTGCCTCAGTTACGGAACCATTTTATATAATTTCAGTATAATTAAGTTTGGCCGAAGCTTGTCCGCTTTCTGGGTCTAGACAAAGGTGTCTAGAAAACCGCGATTAATATTTTGAGTATATTAAGTTGTACGAAGCTGGTCAGCTGGTCTGGTCAGACAAAGGTGTTCTGAAGAACCTCTGATTAATGTCTGAGCATTACATGGTAACTGTAGGCTAAATAGTATTAGCTACAAACCTCTGAATAAGGTTCAGATTGGCGAGTTTTGTGATCGTGGAGCCCACGCATATCGGCCGGCGTGAGGCATCCTAAAACGACATAGATTCCTAGTGAACGAAAAAAAAAAAGGGGGACAGAAAATAAGTAAAGAGTTAATTAGAATAATCGAATGTAGGAATAATCAGAGACCGACAAACAACCAGTGTGCCTTTCAACCTAAATTAGAATTCAGATACTAAAATGGAGTCAGATTGAGTTAAACCTAAATTGAATAACTCTGTGTGCTGAAAAGACCGAACACGCAAGAGACTTTCATCCGCCACTGGGTACCTTCTTTGGGCCAGGTGCGCGGACCTTACACCATCACAGGAATAAATTACATTTTAAAATATATAAAATAGAAAACAGTTATTTTAACAGACATACATTTACAATCTTACTTTTATTACTGTTTTTTAGCAATAAATGCAGCCTCTTAGTAACCCTTTTTTCAAAAACATTAAAAAACCTTACCGACCCCAAACTTTTGAATGCTATGTATCTGGACAGTGTTTGGAGTTTGGGACGTTTATGTTACCTGCTGTTTTGTGATTGTAAGCTAAACCTTTGAGGCTCGCTAGACAGCCAGAGGCCAAGCTTAACCCCTCCCTCCCTCACCCCCCCTTAACATGTCAGAAGGAAATTCATTTAAAGCGCTTGGCATCGGTTTGGGACTCTGGTCATCCACCTCTAACTTTGAATTTTTCTCCAATCTACATCTACCCTTCTCCTTTTTCACAGCAAAGTCTTTCATCTGTTGCTAGTGTTTTTTTTTTGCTCTGTCTTGCAGCATGCTTCTCTCTCACACATAATAGCAAAGAATCCTGATGCCATTCACCTTGATGAAGCCCCTTCCTCCTGCCCAGGCCAAACAAACCAGTGCAGCTGTCAGATTCTTCATAAATGTACAGTAAGCCTCCACTATTAAATCCTGATTATTACCATATGGTTTTGCCCCCTTTTTTCTCCCAGTCTTAGGGTACAAAATGATTATTTTTTCTTTCTTTCAAGGAAGCAAAGAGAATAAGATCAGTGGAAAAAGCTTGCTGAGCTCTGGCCAAACATTGGACTCCTGTAATAGAATTTTCAGGGAGAAATGAATCCTTTCTTGAGTGGGAGAAAACACCCATTTCCCATCAGTTGCCACCAGGCAAATATTTTGATCCAAAATATATAGTAAACATCCCATTTAACACTTTAACCCTCCCTTTTTGAAGCACGATATTACCTCATTCTTTGCACATAGTAACTCATAGTACCATAGTACCACCACAGTACTTTTTTTATGTAAAGAACCATGACTATGTTTACCTAGGGACCACCCTGTGTGACTCTGTGATGTTCCAGCTCATGCAGTGTTCATTACGGACAGTGAGAGGAAAACAATATTCCTCTATTGGTGAACCATACTGCCTTTTTACCTCCTCTATTTTATGCAACACTGCTAGATGTACAATGATTGTAGTGTCTTCACGTTACTGTCACTCTTTCCCAGTTTTAAAACATAGCTGCTCTTGCTTGGACTCTCTCAAAGCAGTTAGATGTTTCCACATCCTTTCACATGCGTGTATGCGAGTCTGTTGTTGTGTACGCGAATGAATGTTGATGTCGTTCTTCACTCACGATGTTGCAATTATAGTGTTCCAGAGTGTCATCTTAAATTTACTGTAGTGTTAATGGGAGACATTAAACCAGACACAAAGCATAATTCTTATGAATGATGAATTATGAACTCCAGATATTCACTGTTCCGGGCCAAGTGAAATACTGTTCCACTGTGATCCTGTCATCGTTCTAGAAAAGTGTATGAACACAAAGGTATAGATCATCATTTATCTCAATCAATGACAACATCTGGTGTGTTGATTTACAGCAGCTTCATGATAAAGATCTCAAACCAGAGGCATTAGGCCTGTAACCATTATGGTGAAACCCGTCCCATGCAATATTCAGATTAGTGGTCGACCGATATGTTTTTTAATTGTTTAAGTAATACATGTGTAACCAGCCTTGTTCGTTTCATTTTTAGCCCTCAAATTGGCAGAAGACATTTGAAGCGAATCATTCTTGTTGCTTTTTCTAATTTGAAATTGTGATTGACATTTAACACATTATAATAATACAATACATTAATACATTATAACACACACACACACACACACACACACACACACACATATTACAACGCGCCACACAACTGACCTTCATTTTTGTAGAAGAAAGGGAATGCAAACATTCAACTACAGAGAAGTATGAAAAAGCATGATAAGATCTCAGTGAGCCAAAATTGAGCAAAGCTTGGTCTCATGTTTTTTCTAAAATAATTAATACAGTGTGATATATTAAAATCCGCACATGGGTTGCGCTGTTTCTCTTTCAAAAACACACGCGCACGAGGGATGGGTTATTTTTTGGGGGCCGGTTCAAGCATTTTCCGCTTATTCTTTTCTCTCGGGCCTCATCCGTTGGTTCTACATGTAACGGATCAGATGTGGCGACCTTACCCTCCCCCCCCTCGGAAGAGAAAAGACATCTCAGATTCTCGATTATTCGTTTTTCCCCCCCCCCCCTCTCTCCTCTCTCTCTCTCTCTCCTCTCTCTCTCTCTCCTCTCTCTCTCTCTCCTCTCCATTTCATCATTCATATTGCTTTATTGTCATGACTACTTATTCATATATCGGCCAAATGTCATGTGTACTAGCAGAATAAAACACACAAACAACAAATACATAACACATCCATAAACACAACACAAATACATGTAAAATACATCCCTAGATTTAATATGATATATACTATAATATATATCATATCTAAGATATATACACATTGCTGGTACTACTAATATAATGTTTCACGTGCTTTACCTTAGTTTGTGGCATGTATAAATATGTACTTACCAAATTAGGATTAGTCTCTCCTCTCTCTCTCTCCTCCTCTCCTCACAGTCTCTCGCTCTCTCTCTCAAACTATCACCTCTCAGCTTTTGCAGCTGTGTATCTGAGTGCTAAGTCTACATCACACATCGCACCTCCTCTTACAACACGACTCTTTCTGCTCCTCTCTCGTCCATCACACAGAGCATCTTTCCATGCTTCTTGCCCATACCAAAAACCGCAGAGCTCATCTCACATGCACACACACCAAAATGTGACCCATTTAGGTTTCAAAGGTCACCAACTTTCTACCCAAAAAACACACTTATTTATGGAATAAACCTGGTATTAGTAATCAGTAGCTTGACAAACACACACACAAAAATCTTCATCGAAAGTAATATATTCTCCCAACTCGAATTTTTATGATCTATACTAGATGCAATAATTAGTTATATAGCCTATAATACCAGTATAATATTTATTCTTTTTTAGCATATATTATATAAAGTAGAAGAAAAAAAGTTGTATTTTGGGAATTTGCGTTCATAAGCAATAATATCAATATTTCATATACATTCAAATATGAATATATATGAAGGCATTCATTCAAGTTTCATGATATTTCAAACTACTGGACTGAATTACAGTTTGAAATGTTTGTCAAATGTATTAATGGAAGTAAAAAAATACAATTATATATTAAAACACAAAATTAATATATTAAAGTAAAATGGGCCATTATTAAGAATGCAATGTATCTTTTTAGTTATTTTCTTACTTTTCTTTTGCATAATGGTGGTATAATCATTGTGCAGAAAAGCGTCTTCAAACATCAGAAATGGTTTGCATTAGGCACATTAAATATAATAATGTTCACAAAGTGCTTCTTGATTATGAATATACCTCATATTTTGAAGTGTTTCAGGGTCTAACATCGGTGTAGAGCGGCACAGATGAAGCCCTGAAGTAGATATGAGTGAACCGAGCTCCTCCTCCTCCCCCCTCCTGCTGTAAGGCGTTTCATTTGCTTTGCGCTCTGAGCGGACGCACCACCGTGCCACTGTCCGCTACTTCATCTCACCCGAACCTGTTTTCATATTTCATTTGCAATCATATCACTCCTTCTGTTCTGTGTGTCCCTCAACATCAGTTTGCACGGTTAACGTGCGTTAACATCAGGATCTATGGCGCTGAATGGATATATATTGACCGCGCTGTGCGCACTTTGGGCAGGGATCTTCGCTCAGGATGCCCAAATACCCTCTTTCAGAGGTACTTATGAATATTTTTCCGTTCATGTTGCATTGACTGTCTTATTTGTAATGGAAAAATATGTTTTGCATTTTCGGTAGTACTGCTGTCTCTGTGCGTAAAAGTCGAATATGAGTTATATCAAACAGATATTAAATGCAACTGCAAATAAACGATCGACATTCAACATTCTGCACTATATGGGGTTTTTATTGTGTTTAACGTTTGCTCTTTTGTTATAATAAACATAGACACGTTATAAGAAGTTGTATAGAGGTATTTCGAATCATAGTATTTGGAAGTTATGTCATGGAATCATAGAAAGGTTTATCCAATGCAAATTGACATCCATCCATCCATCAGGAGATACCTGATGATGATGTGATGCTGCTTGTTTCAAAGTATATGAAGGATATTATTATGCTTTGATGCATCACAAATAAACAAAATGATGCTTTAATGCAAAGGAAATGAGGGTAGTGAATTATTTGTTGAGATGCAACTTATGATTTTGGAGAACCCTTGTGCTTCTTTGCAAGAAAGGCCTTGGTTTGGGCCACATTTATGGATTCCTCCTATATATTCTGTGCTTAAATTTGTAAAAAAAAATATATCTAACTGTTCCAAAGAAATGGATTTTGATTTTTGAAGTTTTTTTTTTGATTAGGTAAACATTTTATGACATTGGTGCAATTTCTTTTATATTTTACATCTGGATTCATCTGAACATACCTGTATACAGTATCTCAAACACTTTAATACTGTATTCAAATGACCTGTAATATCACATGACTGCAGGGTTTAGGTCAGGTGTTGCTAATTTCTCAAGTTGATAATGGAGCAACAACTTTCTTAGCAACCAATAGGGGGAGCTCATTATTTTTCCTAACTAACCGTAATTATCATGATTAGGAAGTGATAAATGAAAGTTAATAAACACTGAAAATTAATATTTATATAGCATTATGAACAGTGAACACTGTTTACTGTTTTCATGCAAGCTCACATTTGAAGCTTTTTAGCTGATGTTTTACCTTAAGTCAAGTACGTAACCCTGATAGACTAGACCCATAAAGAACAGATAATTTTGTGATTCTCCTCCTGTCTTCCTGCAGAGTGTCCTGTGGACTTGTTCTTTGTGTTGGACACATCTGAAAGTGTGGCCCTCAGAGCCAAACCTCCAGAGTTTTTCATCAACCAGATCAAGAACTTCACTAAGATGTTCATCGATCAGCTGAAAGACATGTACGCTATCTTTAAATGACATATTCTGATTGATATATTGTAAATACTTTGACCAAGAAATTCTGTATTTATCCATTTGTATAATATCTAGCATATGCTTTAAAAGGTTCACAATGTATATCCTAGAAAATGCCGGTTCATTGAATGGAGCCTCACTTTGGTGGCTGCCATATTGAGATCATGTGAACAAATTTTATTAGCTTTTTTCTAGTTGTGTGATTCTTCTATACTGTCAAGAGATAACAGTACCTGTGTTATTTAGCATTTTTACATACTGTTATAGTTTTAATTAATATTTTTAATTAGCTTTATATTTTCAGTTTGTATTTTAATTTTAAAGTTTTGGTAATTTTGTTGTGTTTTTGTCATTATTATTATTATTATTTAATATTCCTATTTATTATTTTATTTATATTATTTTAGTTTTAGTTCTGTTCTAGTTTTAATTTATTTTCAGTTTGTAATTTTACTGCTACATCTTAAACTCATTTCAGTTACTTATCAAGGCATTTAATATTTATAATTTATTTCAGCTTTATTCAGTTTTTAATAGTTTGTTTTATTTTAGTTAGTTAATGATAATAACTTTGCTCAGTACTGTTGTATCAGCCAGCAAACAAATGTTTTTTTAGTGCACCTTTAATAATGAGTACATTTTTACTTTATTGCTTTTCTACAAATTTAATTTGATCATATCTGTTGTGTTGTTGCCAGACCACAGCAATGTAATCGCGATGTGACTTGGAACTCTGGAGCGCTGCACTACAGTGACGACACCGAGCTGGTGATGGGGTTAGTTGACCTGAAAACAAAGCGTTCTGAGCTGAAGGCTGCCATAGACAAAATCAAATACATCGGCAAAGGAACGTACACTGACTGTGCCATCAAGGAGGGTATCTCTGAGCTACTCCGAACGTATGTAAATTTTTTGGCATTACTTAAAACTGCATATGCATTTTAAAATGTAATATTTTACAAATGGCCATTGCATGTCACATTGCGTGTAAATAGCCACATGCATCTGCCTGCAGGGGCACCCATTATCATGAGAATAAGTACATTGTGGTGGTCACGGATGGTCACCCTGTGACTGGCTACAAGGAGCCATGTGGTGGGGTCCAGGAGGCTGCCAATGAGGCACGACAACACTCTATCAAAGTGTTCGCTGTGGCCATCTCACCTGACCAGGAGGTACCGTACAAATAATAGATGCTGCTTGGATTTGAAGTGCATTGCATGACATTTTCTGACATGTATACATATACGATTGAAGCATACAATGAGTTTTTAGGTAGACACTGTGTGACTTTAGTAAGCTCAGCCTCTAGACCACCAGATGCAGTTCAATTAAACCAAAATGAAAGGTAAAGGTAAAATCTTTACTGATTTTTGTGCAACTTCAATATTCTTGGTATATTTCAAGATGAACATATACTGTACTGAAGCAAATTTGGTTTATTTATTTTTTAGAAAAATCATGTTAAAAAATCAAATCTGATCCATCAGCCTTTAGAGGAACATTTATTTATCCATCTCTTGACCAGAAACGGCAAGGCATGGTATTGCATTGCTCTTATATGTTTTGCCACGCACAGGAAAACTACAGAGCTTTGATCATAAGCCAAGCAGTTCAAGATAATTTTACTAAGACATAGTCAAACCAAAAATTATTCAGACACCAAATATAATTTTTGATATTAGTTTTACTAGTGGGTGCAGGACAATAAAGTTCATTTATGTAGGTGAGGACAGCAAAATAAAGTAACTGTGGACCTAGTTACCAAAATATCTTATATAACATTGACTCAAAAATTATTGTGCGACACTTTGCCTACCAGGCGTTGCTGAATTGTTTGAGCTGCCATTATCACAAGACTTGGGGGACCAGGTTTCACTCTCTTGGCAAGTTTTGTCATATTCGTCTTTTTCTCACTATAGCGAATAAACTTGTAATTCGAGAATGTGAAGGGGTCTGAATGTAAATTTTTGGTTGACTGTAAGTAGTTGAGCGTAGAACCTGATATGTGATGTAGGAGGTGCTATACTGGTTTAAAAATCTCACGATGGGCCCGACAAGCAGCACAATTAAAAATAAGCAGACGAACCAACGGCAATAGTTTTACTCCGGATGACGGAGTGCATGCGGGCTCAAGGGGACACCAGTGCTCCGCAGCAGACCTAGAGCCCGAAATCGGAGCCGCAGAGTTCTCCAAACAACACACACACACACACACACACCCACCACACACACCACACAGAGGATGCCGAGGGTATAGTGAAACACATCGCAAGAAACGAGAGACCAACGCACCGACAAGAAAGCACATATTGTGCCGGTGTAAGTGAGGCGACGATAAGACCCGTGTGTAACAAAACCGATGGTCAAAAAGTCGGGCCACCAAGAACCAACAGGGGAGGGGGTGGGAAGAGACGGGGGTGGGCGCATACGCAATGGTGGACAAGCAAGATGGGGCCCTTGGCTGTCAGGGGATTCGCGCATACACCAGACGCTCGTCCTTGCCACGATTGAAACACAGACAGAACGTCACACCGCTGCAGACAATCCCGCCCTCACATGGCACTAGATAACCCAGCGTCAACGAGGAGTGTGAGGGCGGGAACAACAACTCCGCACCACAACAGGGGTTTATAGGATTTCCTGTGGATGTGGGGGGGAACTGACCCAAACCGGCAGAGGGGTTTGCTGAGAATATTAGACACTCGCGGGAAATGGCGGATTAAAGGGTGAGTTTGAGAAAAGAGACACTGGCCTAAATAAGGGTGTACCGTGAACGAGTACAACACGACCAGCAAGGGGTGGGGGGCAAGAGGGTTGGGGCTTTTAATACAGCATTGACAAAATTCTGGTTCAAAGGACTAGGTTATTGGGACCTGCTAGGCAGCAAAGAAGCCGAAAGAGACGGGGGTGGCAGGGCAGCACAACGGTGGGCAAGGGGTAATATGACACGGTGGGTGAGCACGAAGCAGCGGAGGAAGGGGATGGGTCGGAAGGGAGCAGGTACACTGGGGGGAAGAGGGAGGAGGAGGCGGGACAAGGCGCGTGCATCAAGAAGAAAGTTGAAAAGATATTAAGCATGAAACGGTAGTGGACAGGGAGGAGAAGGTCACAAAAGGACTGTGGGCGGTATGTGGAGGAAAGAACTGCCGCCGGGGTGAGACAACACAAGAGGACACGGACCAAAACCCCCAGAGGGGGGGGGGGGGAATGAGGGGAAGAGG
>JADLZN010006125.1:0-43835 GCA_018155175.1 Sinocyclocheilus anophthalmus
TGCCGTGACGCCAAACCCCCTCACGAAGAAGAAAGCCATCGTGTTTACAACTGTGATGATGAGTGCTTATCAGGATCAACTAAACGCTGTATTCTCAAAGTATGTAAAATATTTAAGTTTGCGGCACAGAATCTTTCAAATACGTCCGAGAATTTACACACCGGTCTGTTATTGAGGCAACATTTCCACGCCCGAAACGTGACGCTGAAACGAAACAAACTGTGATTGGTTGTTTGACAAAGAAAGCTGCCATGAATTCCAGACTTTCAGACGTCCAGTCTGAAGTTGCGCAGCCTACGCCGAGAATGATAGGGCCTGAGGGGGGGATTTTTTTATAGCACTACTACACAGATTTAAGCAGCAGGAAATAACGACCATGGTGCAAACGGAATCATTTCTGCTGCTGTGCAGCTCCAAGAGAAATTGGTAAACGGTCATTGTTCAGTTTAAGTCGTCTGCATCCTGAAACCTCAGAAAATCAGCTAATGACTTTGCAGGCAGCAATTGTTCAGGAAGGTAACTCATGAAACTTATTTCGGACATGCTTCTGAGACAGCTTAATGGTTCAATGATCTACAACAAATAGAACGAGCTTGGTGATAACTAAGCAAATATTAAATTATTTATTTGATCAACCATCACAGGATAAAACACACAGGATTGTGGGTATCAAGGAGGCAAAGGATACATCCATCTTGCCTATAAATATCGACCAGATGAGGTATCTCAAGAGGCAGGAATTGAAGCTAATTTTGGATTCAACATGTCTCGATGACTTCCTACCTTGAAACGTGTCCTCTGAAGGCAGCATTTTCTAGTTTCATAGGCCAAGAGTCAGTTAAGCGTTGATTCTGTTCCTGTATCAGACATGCTTGTTCTGTCTAGTCGTATTGGAAACATGCTTGTTCTTATAGGATACTTGGTCGTTAGGGGAAACATGCTTGTTCTTAAGTTTAGGCGTCCATTGTCCCCGCAGCCCCCCACCACCGCTTGTCCCAGAGCTATTTCTGCGTGTTATTGCGGAATCATGTTTGTTTGAAAGCTGTTAGTTGTATTGGGAACAGCTGGTTATTAGAGCGTCTAGTAGTATGGAAAAAATGCTTGTTCGTAAGCTACCTGGGTCGTTATTGGGAACATGATTGTCTTACGTTATAGCTGTTATTCGTTGGGGAAACAAGCTTGTGCCAGAGATATCTGGGTGTTCTTCGGAACATGCAGTTCTGAAAGCTGTAGTGGTAATGGAAATGCTGTTCGGAAAGCTTAGTTGTATGGGAACATGTTCCTTGTTCTTGACGTTATAGTTGTATTGTCAGAACCCATTGGTCCCAGGAGCTCTCGGTTGTTGTTGGGAACATGCTTGTTCTTAAGTTAGCTGTATTGTTGGGAACACGCTTGTCCTAGAGATATCTGGTTGTATTGGGAACATGCTTGTTAAGTTATAGCTGTATTATTTGGAACACGCTTGTCCCAGAGCTATCTGATTGTTATTGTTCTAAAAGCTGTAGTTGTATTGGGAACATGCTTGTTCTTAAGCTACCTGGTCGTATTTGGAACATGCTTGTTCTTAAGTTATAGCTGTAGTGTTGGGAACATGCTTGTTACAGAGCAATCGCGTCGTTATTCGAACACTGCTTGTTATGAAAGCGTAGAGCTACAAAAGTTGAATTGGAACATGTTTTTCCTAAGTCTAGCTGGTGTTATTGAGAATGCTGCTTAAGCTTTTAAGGTATTGGCAACATATTCATTGGTCATCTGTTAAAGGCAACAGAATTGTTGCTACATGTTATGCGGGTTTTGGCAACATATTTGTTTGGTCATTGGTTAAGGGCAACATGCTTGTTGCTTAAGGCTTTGAGATTTGCTATCAATTTGTGTTGGGGGATATCAGCATATGGTTTTGTTTTGGGGGGTTATCGCTGCTCTCATCCTCCTCATCCAGCTAGGCTGCATGGATGCGCCGGGACGGTTATGGCCCAGAACGGAGCTAACGCCAACTCCAAACTGTATGCTAATTGTCAATCATCTTTGACGATAGTGGTCCTGACAGAAATAGTTCAGAACAAAGATCACAGCACTGTTTTGCGTCTCTGAGCAATGAGGGTTAATTATTGAATGAATCATCTTTTTGAACGAATCGGTTGAATAAATGATTCAGTGATTCACTCATTAACACAGGCTGCGTCCGAAACCACCTACTCAATGAGTAGGTACTTAATTTCATTAAGTACTTACTTAACGGCGCATAAAGAAGGAGTAGGTAATCTACAGCCCAAATCTCGGAACTATGAAGTGCGATCCAGGCATCATCCGCCATGTTGACATTATCATGTGATCTATGACGTTATAGCAAGTGCAACAGATACGCGAGCGACAGATTTAATTGATCTCTCTGTAAATATTTTGATGTTTATGAAATTTCCTCATTTTGTGGTCTTGTTGAAGAAACAGCTGCCCTTTTATTGTGATTGTAGTATAACCAGGTTCCAAGGTTGTCATAGCCGGGGGTGGCAGTGGAGATAAGCGCCCACTGTCTATAAAATGCTCCCATATGGCAAGCGTTTCAAACAGCCTCTGACAACAAAGTCCAGCTCCTGGCCTGCTTATGTGGCTTAGTCTCTAAGCCCGGCGGACCTGCTACCACTGACAGGAGAATGGGCGAAGGCGAGTCCCTGGTGCCTCTAAACCAGTTGCTTCGGGTAGATGGAACTCGTTAGCCTGGGAAGGCAGCCCGTCTAGGGGAAGGAAAACCCTGATTTCAAACCTCCGCTGCCTTGCGGATACCCGGTCACGTGTAAGGCTTCGGGAGTAAACCCTGAGGAAAAATCTGGAGTGGAGCCCCTAAGGCGGTTGAATCGTCGGCATCGACATCTTTCTGGCAGCTCCTGCAGCCAAACTGGCTCCAAATGTAATGCTTTGTGTTCCTTTGGATCAAGTCGGTGCGGCCGAGAGGGGGACCCTGTTGAATGGGCAGCACTAGGTCTCCATGTACCTTGCCCAGGCTTGTGCCCTGGAGAGGACGCTCCAGTTTCGCCATCTGGTGAGAGCACAACACGGAGGACGAACGGTTGTATGCAGATCTCAGAATTGGCCAGTTCTCGCTCAAATTGGAGTAGAGATCCACGTTTCTCCCGGCAGCTCCAGGTTGCAGCTGTACAGGTGGGTGGGGACAATGGCAGTCCCACTAGTTGTCAGCTAACTCGCCACTGCAACACTCAAGCCGGCCCCCAGCCCCCAGCCAGTAAGGTGCTGACCCGCCACGGTCTGCCTGCTTCAGAGGGTGCCTGGAGCTTAGAGTTCTATAACTCAACAAGCAGATCGTCAACCAAGCACCAGGCAAGGAACAAAAGAAGAAAACCAAGTCACCAGCCCTCCGGGTCGGAAGCTGGAACGTACGGACCATGCTGCCCGGACTGACCGACGATCTTCAAGAAATTGACGATGCTCGCAAGACTGCAGCCATTCATCGTGAGCTGCACAAACTTAACATTGATATTGTAGCCTTGCAAAAGACACGACTTCCAGATAATGGATCCCTAAAGGAGGAACACTACACCTTCTTTTGGCAAGGGAAAAGTGCAGATGAACCCAGAGAGCATGGGGTAGGCTTTGCTGTGAGGAATACACTGCTACAGATGATAGAACCACCAGCAGATGGTACAGAGAGAATCCTCATGCTGCGCCTTTCAACAGAGGAGGGACCAGTCAACATCATCTGCGTTTACGCTCCAACACTTCAGGCTACAGTAGAAACAAAAGACCAGTTCTACGAGGCACTAGATGCAACCATTAGCAATTTTCCACCGTCAGAGCATGCCTACATTCTGGGTGACTTTAATGCAAGAGTGGGCGCAAACCAAGAGGCATGGCCAAATGTTTTAGGTCATCATGGAGTAGGCAACCCCCCAATGGAACGCACACCGTGCTCAGAGACTCCTTGAACTAGTGCTGTCGACGCAAACTTTTATCCCCCCTGTGGTGACCAAAACCTTTGTCCAGAATAAGACATGCCAGTCAAATATCTTTGGAGGAATGACCACGCCTCGCAGGTGCTAAACCGAAACTAAGGCTAAACGAGTGCGGAGAACCTGGTCATCACTAGGCCGCAATAAACTCTTCATGATCCCGGTGCTTCGAGCGCAACCGCCCCAGAGTTCACGCACAGTGCCCCCCACGGGGTTTGCCCTGAACTGTCAAATACGAGTTCACTCGAACCTCCGAATCGCGCCTCCAGGAACGTCCAAAAGGTAGACACCCAAGCAAACTGTATACTACCACACCAACGTAAAGGGTCCACGACTTGCATTGGAACACCCAGTACGACTGCGCTTACCCAGCTAAGACCAGCCGACCTTCATCGCAGGCAGCACTGAATGAGATACCCTGAAGTCGTCCACCTGTCACCGGGGGAGCAGCAAATTGCTGACAGACATGATGACCTTTGTCCGCTCAGTCACCACCATCTTAACAGCCGCGTGGGCATGCGGACGCGGTTGGCAAGAAGGTAGAGCGCGACAAATGCCAGATGGTACACCTATGAGGCTAACACCGCTTGAAATGGAGCACTGTCATCAACGCAAAACGCAAGTAGTGTGTGTTGATCCCATGGTTACACACATGCGCATTGCAAGTGCACGAATGCAACCAGTCCCAGGAATATCTCATTTTCGCCACCGCCGCTTTTTTTCTGCGCAAACAACCACTGGCTTCAGCTGTCAGGCAACATCCAACAAGCCTCAGACAGCGGCAACATCAGAAGCATGTACGAGGACATCAAGCAAGCAACAGGAAAACCAGTGAAGAAGAGCACGCCCCTGAAATCCAAGACAGGAGAGACCATCACAGACAAGGACAAGCAGCTTGCGAGATGGGTTGAACACTACCTCGACCTGTACTCCAGAGAAAATTCTGTCTCTCAGGAAGCACTTGACGCAATCGAGGACCTGCCTGTTCTAAAAGAGTTGGATGCAGTGCCCACCCTGGAGGAACTCAACAAAGCCATCAAAGCCTTATCATGTGGCAAAGCTCCAGGTGAAGATGGAATATCTCCTGAAATCATCAAGTGTGGAAAGCCAGCCTTGCTCGAGCCACTTTATGAACTCCTGTGTCAGTGTTGGAGAGAATGTAAGGTCCCCCAGGACATGCGTGATGCCAAGATCGTCACGCTGTATAAGAACAAGGGTGATCGAAGCGACTGTAATAATTACCGTGGCATCTCTCTTCTGAGCACCATGGGTGAAGTCTTCGCACGTGTGGTCCTTGCTCGCCTGCAGGTCCTCGACCGGCTGCATTTATCCAGAGTCCCAGTGTGGGTTCAGGACAGGGAGATCCATGATTTTCTCAGTGTGTCAGCTCCAGGAGAAATGTCAAGAGCAACGAATGCCACTTTACACTGCCTTCATAGACCTTACCAAGGCATTTGACCTTGTAAGTAGAAGAGGCCAGTTCCAGCTGCTGAAGAAGATCGGCTGCACCCCACAGTTGCTCAGTATCATCGCCTCCTTCCACGACGATATGAAGGGCACTGTCAACTTCGATAGCGCGTCATCTGAACCCTTCACCATCAAGAGCGGCGTAAAACAAGGCTGTGTCCTTGGGCCAATATTGTTCGGCATCTTCTTCTCGCTGCTGCTGAACTTCGCCTTCAAGGACTCGGAAGAAGGTGTTAACCTGCACACCAGAAGCGACGGAAAGCTGTTTAATCTGTCCCGCCTGAAGGCCAAGACCAAGGTCCGCACAGTGCTCATCAGGGAGATGCTGTTCACAGATGATGCCGCTCTGACCTCGCACGCTGAAAAAGATCTTCAAAGTTTGATGGACCGGTTCGCTCATGCCTGCAGGGAGTTAGGTCTGACTATTAGCATCAAAAAGACCAACGTCATGGGCCAGGGTGTCCCCGCACCACCATTGATCTGCATCGACAACAAGAAGCTTGAGATTACTGACCAGTTCACCTACCTGGGCTTAACAGTTACCAGTGACCTTTCACTCGATGCCGAAATCTCCAAACGCATCGCTAAATCCGCTGCTGTCATGCCAAAGCTGAACAAGAGAGTGTGGGGCAACAACCAGCTGATGGTGAACACTAAGCTCAAGGTGTACCAGGCATGCGTCCTCAGTACCTTACTGTATGGCAGTGAGTCCTGGTCCACATACACCAGACAGGAGAACCGCCTGGAGAGCTTCCACCTTCCACCTCCATCTTCGCCGCATCCTCAGCATCACATGGCGGGACAAGGTCACCAACACTGAACTGTTGGAGAGAGCAGGCTCCCTCAGCATGCGTCTTATGCTCTGTCAGCATCGACTGCGATGGCTTGGGCACGTGCACCGTATGGATGATGGATGCATCCTCAAAGACCTCCTGTACGTTGAATTGGCCATGGGACACCGCCCAACGGGTTGCCCAATGCTGCGCTTCAAGGATGTCTGCAAACACGACATGAAGCTGACTGACATCGACTCAAACAGCTGGGAACTGGTAGTCACCGACCGCGGACACTGGTGTCATGTCGTTCATGAGGGAGTCAAAAGGGGTTAGGAGAAGAGGAACCTGCAGCTGGAGAACAAACGACAATGGAGGAAACAGAGGCAGCAGAACCAAACCTCCTACCAGCCATCTGATTTCGTGTGTAACACCTGTGGCAAAGACTAGAATCGGACTGCTGAGCCACATCAAACGCTGCTCTCCACAAAACTGAACAAACCGGACAGGGCGCTAACATTGTTTCCCGAGACAGACGGATGCCTAGAAAAAAGTATAACCAATACATTTTGGGTTTATTTAAATTTTTATATTTTTAACCCTACTAATATGACCCACAGTTTAATCCTTAAATATATATTATTATTTATTACTAAAACCCAAAATCGTTATCTCTTGAATATGTTGTTACTTTATTTTATGTGCTAAATTTTTCATCAAAGCAAAACAGGCTTAAAATCGAGTTCTCCTCCGTTTTCGTGTGAAGTTCTTAGACTTGTTCATACCTCCGGATTATAAAATCCAACAACAAATGACAATATTTTGATGCATTTGCATTATCCAGGAAAACACTTTCTATGATTATTCAAAGATATTTAACCTTGTCATTGTGCCTTTTTTTCTTTGCATATAATGTATGCAAACCCAATATATTTATGTTTTCTGCTTTGTACTTCCCCATGATTGTTCATTGGTACATTATTTGATTCTATCCCATCTTTCCTGAGCTTGTATGTAATTATAAGCTCTGCAGTATTAATAAAAAAAGAACATAAGATTGACAGGTGCACTAACACCTCATAGCATCACTAACTCAACAACCCTACGACATGTGTAGTACGGTTTTCCTCAGTGTTTGCAATATTTGTAATATCTGCACAAAGGAGACGTCGATCAGCTGTCAGAAGATCTCGCCTTTGGAGAAGACTATTAATTTTACACTAGAAAAATGTAAGTATTACTACTTAGAAGTTAAGATTACCTCAGAATGCATTGCTAGGCCACCCCAACACTTATGAACAATAATTATGATAAATGCTGAACAATAATTAGCTAAATGTAATTTGTTTTGTCATCGGCCATAAAGCTATGCATGACTACACAATAGACAAACGCACAGTCAAGGTGATACATCTAAATTTCAGATCAAGTAATGAATAAGCACAAGTGTTACTATGAAACACTTTATTTATTGAACGAAAACAGGAAACATGAATAAATGAGTAAAAATAAATAAAAGTAACCATGACAATAAACAAATACAAGTCATCGACACATGAAGCAAAGCTTTATTCAAACATTGTTCTAACAATCATATATTTACAGACAATGAGCCCACATCTACTGCATCTCAACACAGCTGAGACAGTTCTGCAGCTTTATTCTGATGAAGACCACCGTGTCCACCTTCATCTGTCTCTGCCGTCCATCACGACCCTCACTGCTGCATTGACTGAATCTGATCATGGAGGAGAAAGGGACATCGAGGCTATCATTGCCTGAGTGCACAGAGAGGATGAGGAAGAACATGATGAAGCCCCTGAACCACACAATCTTGAACAAGAGCAGGAGAACATGTGCGGGACAATCTGACTGCTGCTGTGTCTGCTCCAAACATCTGTGTGCGGCTCTCCATGAACACGACTATCTGTAAAACATTAAACACCGAGTAAAAAATTTTATCGAATTAATGTTGTCAGCATTTTCATTTCAATGTTTACAAGCAATGCACTGGTCAGCAGAAGTTAATGTCGATCTCCGCTTTAGTCCGGTTATAACCTTACACAGGGTGTTTACGCCCGGCTCTTTCTCCAGGTGGCTGCCGCTGGGATGGGGTGTGTTTGGACCCTAATAAGAGCACTGTAAGTAACCTAGTCTAAATTTAAATTAGGCCTCTCTCTGACAAATGAATAAATGTAAATTATTTTTGTAAATCCTTTTTTGTGTCTTGGGTACAAATGCTCAATAAAGCTGCTTATTTCTTAAGGTTTATTTCTTCAAGGTACTACTATAATATAAATCCATGCATATATTTCATACAGTTTATTTTTGGGGGATTTAAAGGGTTAGTTCATCCAAACATAAATTAAATCATTATTTACTCGCCTCACTGTTCAATCCTTGTTTTGTTTTTAGACACCAAAAGTTGATGCTAGTTAAAGGGGTCATATTTGTGCTGTTTCAACTTTTTCCTTCTCTCTTGGAGTGTTACAAGGTCTTGGTGCAAAAAGAGATCTGTAAAGTTCCCACGTCTACATCACTATGTGGGAAGATTTGCAACACGCCGCCCCCCAAATGTATGATGCAAAGAAAGAAGGCGTAATTTATTCTGTGAATGGCGCTGTGTTTCGTTGTGAAAGTTTAACTACTTTGTTTGGTCTTCCAAAAGGACGATATCCGCTTCGTCACGAAGGCCTCCTGAAAATTCAACTGCAAATACTTTATAAAGCACACGTTCAACACCACGACTGGAACCAAAGTGCTGTACAGAAAAAGATAAGGGGGAAAAAAATATAAGAATAATATAAAAACAAATGAAAAATAATAATAGTAAAATAAAAGAAAAAAATTAAAATACATAAATAATAATAGTAACAACAAATATCATACAAAGCTAAAAAACATTGTCAAAAGCTAGAGAAAACAAACGAGTTAAGCGAACTCTGAAAAACACCCAAAGCTGGAGAAGTTCTAATAGACAGAGGAAGGGCAATCCAGAGCCTAGGAGCTGCCACAGAGAAAGCAAGATCTCCTCTACATTTTAGACGAGATCGTGGAACCATTAGGAATAGTTGATCATTAGAGCGCAGAGATCTGTTGGATTAACAGACACTAATTAAATCAGTAACATAGTCAGGTAATTGACCATGCACAGCCTTATAAACATACAGCAACACTTTGAAATTAATTCTGTATCGTACAGGTAACCAAAGCAGTTTGATTAACGCAGGAGTAATATGCTCTCTCACCTTTGTACCTGTTAAAAGTCTGGCAGCTGAATTCTGGACAAGCTGCAAACGAGAGCGAGAGAGCTGATTCAAACCCAGATACAACACATTACAATAGTCCAAACAAGATGACACAAAAGCATGAACAACCTTCTCCATATGTTCAAAAGAGAGGATGGACTTCAGCTTAGATATTGACCTTAGATGGAAAAAGCTATTTTTAACAACAGCAATAATTTGTCAGTCAAATTTGAGCTCAGAGTCAAAGATGACACCAAGGTTTTTTACACAGGACAGTTTCTTCCCAGGAAACTGCCCCAGGCAGTCATCGACATCATTAACGTAACCCTTATTACCAAATAAAATCATCTGTCTTATCTTCATTCAATTGAAGAAGATTATTTGCCAACCTGCACTTAACCTCTGTCAGACATTGATGTAGAGACTGCAAAGCACATTTATGGTCCCGTTTCAAAGGTAAATACATTTGTGAATCATTCTCATACAAGTGATAATGAATCCCAAATTTTTCAAAATTAAAACTCAATGCCAACATATACAGAGAAAATAAAATTGGTCCCAGAATAGAGCCCTGAGGAACCCCACAGACAAGAGGAGCAGTAGAAGAAGAGTAATCACCTAAACTGACTGAAAAAGTCCTATCCTTCATATAAGAAGAGAACCATTTTAAGGCTAAGCCCTGAACACCAACATGATTCTTAAGACGAGCAATAAGTATATTGTGATCAACTGTATCGAATGCTGCAGTAAGATCTAACAAAATTAGAACAACACAACTCCCAGAGTCAACACCTCTTAAGATATCATTTGAGACCCTCAAAAGAGCAGACTCTGTACTGTGGCCGGCTCTAAAACCAGTCTGGAATCTATCTAAGATATTATTCCTCTTTAAAAAAAACATTTAACTGCTCCAACACAATTTTTTCCAATATCTTGGATATAAAAGGCAGCTTCGAAATGGGGCGAAAATTACTCATGTTAAAGGGATCTAAACCATTTTTTTTAAGGAGGGGCTGAATAACAGCATTCTTAAAACTAGCGGGAACAACACCAGATGACAGACTACTATTCAAAATAGTCAGAATACTTGGACCAATAGTGTCAAAAACCTTCTTAAACAAAGAAGGAGGAATAACATCACCTGGAGACCTAGTAGGCTTCATATGCGCAATTATATCTTTAAGCTGCTGTAGAGAAGTAGGCAAAAAACTTGTCAACTGATTAATAGGATCGGCAGGAGTGATCAGCTCATTGCTAGCAGATGAAGTTTGAGATCTAATTCCAGCGACCTTACCAATAAAAATGTTTAAGAATGCTTCACATATATCAGCAGAAGGAATGAGTGATGGGGTGGCAACGGGATTGAGCACAGTGTTTACAGTAGAAAAAAGTACTCTAGAATTATGACAGTTTCTGGAAATAATGGCAGAAAAATAATTAGCTCTAGATAATTTGACAGCCCTTTGATATTCATTCAGACAGTACTTCAAAATCTCATAAGAGACCTGTAATTTATCTTTAAGCCATTTACGTTCAGCCCTCCTGCACTCCTGCCTGAGAGCACGGGTAGTACTATTTAACCAGGGCTGTAATTTAACTTTGTTTTTCTTAGCCTTGAAAGGAGCCACAACTTAAATTTACAATTTAAGTTTATTTTTATTTTTATTAGCTAGTGAACTAGTAAAACCACACATTCTGAACAATTATAGTTTTAAGCAGTTTATTAGTAGTCAGTATGCTACACTCTAAGAAAAGTCTGTCAAATCGGGCAAAACATCCTATTATTAAGCGAATTTTCTGTAATTATTATCACAGGTTTTTACCTGCATTTTAAGTTACGCATTGTATTTTGTGTTTCGGGTACGGATAATGTCCTGGAAAATTACTACTTTTTTCATTTTTCTAGATATTTTTCTAACCGTGCACTGATCAACAAACTCAAGTACAAGCTACAAACAAAGTGTATCATAAATGAACAATTATCAAATTATTCAATTATTATTATTAAATTAAACAATTGCAAATAGCGGCGACTTAATTCATGTGACTTGTGTACTGCCAGGTATCTTTGGTTTCCTCTTTTTGTGTAATTTAGATGGAAAATTTGTGCCTTTTTATTGTCTGAATCACTTATCAAATGTTGCTAAAAGTTGCCAAATAAATTAAAAAAATGACTAAGTTTGTTGCTAGGTGCTTTTGAAAGAAAAAGTTGCTAGGGTAGTCTGAGAACTTTGTTCTATCTAGCGACAAATTTGCTAAATTGGCAACACTGTGTTCACTTATACACCTTTTTTAACAGTGGACCCTTTACCATTTACTCTTTATTATATTATATTATGGCTGAATGGTCTTTTATTAATGTTTAGTTCTTATTAATTTGAGGTTATTTTTACTACTTCAACAACTAAATGAAATTAAATAATATTATATGATTTCTAAAGTGTTGTGTATATACAGTATTATTTTTGTGTTTGGCTGTACATACTCGTGTATCTTCTTTTTTTTTTTTTGGCGTTTGGCTTAGTGTTAGGTTAGAATCATTATTATACTCTTATACCTTTTGTTCTTATTTTGAATTGTTTTTAGCTTTATTTTTATTTTTTTTGTGTGAAATTTTGTTGTATGCATTTGGCATTTTTATTTAATTTCTTTATTAAAAATGTGTATCCGTAGTATTTTTTATAAAGTTTTAAGGGGGGGGCGGTTAGTTTTGGATCTGTTTTTTAGTTGTTTTAATACTACAATTAATTGCTTCTGTTGTCCTAATTGTACAGCGTCTGCTAAATGACTCAATAATATACTGAATACTTACCCTTTTGGACTAAGTGCTTATCTTTTTACCATATTATTTGCAAAGTACTTGGTCCCTGGAAATCCCATACAAAAATGTACCATGGTAATCAAAGCTTTTTGCAAATTGATTTGTCAATTATTGTTATTGCAGTAACGTAAATTAAAACAATATTTTTTTTTACAGTAAAGTACTTCAGTGCATAAAGCTTTAGAGCACTGAATTTAGTTTTAATTGTGCGTTTATTGTCTATAGTAATACTATTACTATGATGCTTTGAAATATATACCATGGTGCTGTATAATAATTACCATATCCATGTATATTGTTTTAGTGTTTGGCAAGGTCATGGCTCAGTTTTAGAATGAAATGATTGTTTGAAACTGTTTTTTTTTTTTTTTTTACTCTGTTTGGTGAACTGTTTAACAAATGGAGGTCCCAACGTTATCACTTTTCATTATTATGTTTAAGTTTCATTGTTTTCCTGCACAGTTTTTCTTTCACATTCACCTCAGCTGACTTAAAGGCATGGTCTTAAAGGCAAAGGCATTCTTTTTTCACATCTTACTCAACTATTTAATTGATTGCAGTCGTTTGCTTCAGTCTCTATTTTATTTGTATGTCCACAACTACAATACATTTTTGGATTAATACGTATAATTTAATTAAATCAACTTGAATTTACTGTATTGATTTTGATTTGTCCCCAGTGCGCTGTGTTAATATGACTTTCGATTTGCAATGCTTTAATTTGGTAAAAATGCAACCTTTTCAATCTTAAGACAGGACAAATGAGGAGCTATGACGAGTGAAAACCACGGAACAGAAAAGGCAGACTCGGCATTGGTAATGTCGCCCACCGAGTCCACGTCACAGGCGGCTCCCTTCTCACCCTCAACCAGCAAACCCACCCAAGAGCTGCCAGGTGTGTATCTGTAAGGCTTTAAATGAACGACACGACTCCCTGTGGTCTTCGGTGCTCCGTGTGGGACTGCTGTGTCCTGCACGGCTGATTCTTAGTTTCTCTTTCAGATGAGCTGATTCAGGCTGGATGGTCAAAATGTTGGAGTAAGAGGGAGAATCGGCCGTATTACTTCAACCGATTCACAAACCAGTCGCTGTGGGAGATGCCTGCTTCAGAGCACCGCCTAGACTCAAATCTCTTTATTAATGTGAGAGTGTTGGTGGTAAGAACGACAATGATACCAACCTGCCGCGCTTTTTGATAGGTGGCTGTCTTTATACATGTTACCATTTTAGTTTGATAAATATATCCGGTATCTAGTTTTGATGTTAGTATGTATTCCTATACTCTTAATAGTATTTATTAATATTTGTTATATATATATATGAATATATATTTTTTTTTTTTTTTTTTTTTTTCACGTTTTCATTTTATTTGAGTAGTTGCGTTATGTTATGTGCTTTGGGGTTTAGGGTTACATTCATAATTCTGCATGTGTGTTATTTTAGTATTTATAAACGAGAGGTTATTTACATTTGAATTTATTTTGTTTTTTATATTTTCGTTCAGCTTTGATTTGTAATTTGTAGTCATGTGCCGGACTAATTTAGTGTTTATGTGACTGTCTGGGTTTGTTTACGTTTTTATATCATACTCCTCTTCTTGTATCAGTGTTAGGGTTGGTATACTATGTTTATATCTATAATGATTAAAGAAAGTGAGTTTCTTTTGTTTCCTCTTATTTTTTAGGTTTTTCAATAATTGTTTTGTAATTTTTTTTAAATATTTCTATTTAGCTTTCATATATTTTTATTTCAGTTTTACGGTACTTCGCTTAAACATACTTTTTTTTTTTTTCTTTTTTGCTTTAGTTCGTTTTTGTCATCCAAAATATTTTATTTATTTCAATTTGGCCAAAAACGAAATTCCAGAAACCTCTAACCGATGCAGCAGTTCCCTGTCGGTTCTTTCCGTTGTTGTAATCCTGCTAAACTGTTCCACTTAAAAACATACTACGCGTGTGTAGTCCCGTCCACTCCACCACTCCAGATCATCAACTGGAGGACAACTCCAAACATAAGACGTTTTGATTTCAAGAAATGTGTGCTTTGATTTCAGTTGTTCAAAATATTCAATAAATAACCATAAATAGTTTGTTTCATTCAATTACTTTAAAATCACAAAGATAAGAATGCACTCTTTCATTAGAAAAATATCCCACCTTTAATAGTTGAGCATATTTGCAGTACAAACCATTTCGGTGAACTATGAGGGCAAGCAAACAAAATAATCATTTATTTATTATTTAGTTGTAATCGAGGTAAGTGTTCAATTAATTGAGGTTTTGATTTTAGGTCATATCGTCCAGCCCTAATAACAACACTGTCCTGTTGTTTTAGTCAGATCCTCTGGGCTTGAATGCGGCTCCAGCCTCTGGCGAGGCAGTGAGTGACACCGGTCTGGGCAACGGTCAGCGTAAAAGACATCCATCAGAGGACGCTCAAGCAGGCCCTAACAGTTTCAAGAGGCCAAAGGTCCGTTTTCTTCCTAATAGCTCTAATTCTGATCTCTTACTTTGATGCTTATAAAACAAATATCATTTATCAACACTGTTAATTTTGTCATATTTTTCAGGGTAATAACCTTTAGTCAATCACACCAATTTCTGGGCCTTATCGAGACATGTGTCACGGTTGTCGATTCAGTCACTCCAACCACTCCCACTGTCCCGATTTCTCCCAGCACGCCAGGAGTCAAATCCTGGGTCAACACCACAGATGATAAGCAAGGCCAGACCAGCGTCCCCGCTCCGGCTCCGTACCGGCCCTCTGTGTGAGTATGGGCTCCGTTTACTCCTCATTTATCAGTCACATTGGCTAAAAGCATCCACGAAAGGGTTAAATGTGAAAGGGAAAGTGAAAAGTGATTTCAGATATCCTGAGAGAGGTTAAGCTCTGTAGACATGACGTGTCTGAACTGGTCTTTGTGTTTCAGGGTGTACTGGGACCTGGACATTCAAACCAACGCTGTGATCCGCGAGCGAGCCCCGGCGGACCACCTGCCTCCACACCCTGAGATCGAGTTGCAGAGAGCTCAACTCACCACCAAACTGCGGCAGCACTACCACGAGCTGTGCTCTCAGCGTGAGGGTATGTGCACATCGCTGCCTTCACATCTGACTGAATATGTTCCCTTAAAATAGCTTTGCAAGATTATAAATATTAATGTCAATGCAACAAAAACAGCACTGTATAGTTTTTGTCTGTTTTGAAACAGCTGAGCTACTTTTATGCAACTGAAAATTTAGTGAAGTTAGTAGCTTTTTTACTCGTCGTTTCATAATCCCCAACATTGGTCCATCTCCATTTTCACAGCCAATTCCAGTCTGGGTTAATGGTTTGAGTGCATTGCAAAGTTACACTAAGGAAAATGCAGCTCAGTTGTGTCTCTTAATTTGTCAGTAGGATTTTTTTTAAAGAAATTAATAATTCTATTTAGTAAGTCAAAAGTGACAGGAAAGACATTTCTAATGTTACAAAAGAATTCTAATTTAAATAAATGCTGTTCTTCTGAACATTCTATTCATCAAAGGATTCTTTAAAAGTGTGTACCAGTAAATTATTCCAAAAATATGATAAGCAGCACACGTTTCATTCCTGTCATAATATATCCAGAAATGGCGTTCTCGCTCAAAAACACATATTAGAATGATTTCTGAAGGATCATGGGACACTGAAGAATGTTTTTTAATATCTCATCACCTAGCACGAAACAACAGCCTGTGTGTATTTTAAAAAGTTGCCGAGGCAATAATTCCCACTTTGCTGTTTTTATTGTACTTGTTGTATTAAATAAATGCCCCCTCTTCCTTTTCCATCAAACAGTGTTTGTAAGATAACGTTGCTCATGGTAGAAACGATTTTCATCGTGTCCTCAGGCATAGAGCCCCCTCGGGAATCCTTCAACCGCTGGCTTTTGGAGAGAAAGGTGGTGGATAAAAACAAGGCATCACCGGGTCTGCTGACGCATGCGCTTACGGCTCGCCAGCGCCACGAATCCACTGCGAACCCCGGGTCATTTCTCCATCCAGGTCACGCAGACCAACTCTGACGACGGAAGCCCCCATCGGGACGTGGGCAATGAACCAGGAACCCGTGTGGCAACGGTTAGCTCCAATTGCCAGTACGGTGAATCTTTCCGGGAGATGGCAAAGCAAACTGCCGTTGACTAAAGTTACCCGACACGCGTCGCTGCGCGGAACCGTGCTTGCTTTGCGGGAGACCCAAAGCCAGCCCTTCTCGCTCGAGAACGACAGTCACGGCGGAAAAGGGCACAGCGAAACCGGCCTCTTTGCGGATCCATGATGACCTCCCGCCGGCGGGCAGCTCGCAAGAAAATATTGGGAACAGGGGGGGCTCCGGCAATACTTGTATTCATGCGTCTTGACTGCTTGCTTCCTATTGAAAACAAAACAACTCTTGGTAGTAAAGTTAGTTCCCATTTGTAGAAAAAAAAAAAAAAAAAACAATCACGCTGACAGTCGGAAGGTGGTGAATGTAACTCGAGGACACATGAACTGCCTGAGACAGACCATCTGCAGCGGAGGACTACAATGGTACTTCTCAGTCGTGTTGCTCTGGCTGCCTACCTCGAACCAGCCTTTCAAGTGCATCATAGGCAGACCGTAATGCGGTCTTTTTCCTCAGGTCGACTCTACACTTACTAATCAGTGCGGCCCTCACGTGGCAATCCGTGGCTAAGGACTCCGTTGGAGTGCATCTGTTTCAAAAATCACCAACATTTCTGCAGAATATTGCGCAGGATCCGGCAGGCCTCACCGTCCTCTGCTAAAGAGTGCAACATCTCAGGTGGCATGGGAGACGGCCTGATCTGCACCGTGCTCAATGAGGGTTTAGTTGTTTGAACAAAAATCACCCAATTACAAAAATCGAGATTTTTTTAGCTCTGTTGCAAATCTTCACTCATTGGTTTTTGACTTTCTGATTATTCTTCTTGCATTAAGTGAATGCACAGAGTCGCTCGTCGGTCCCAGACCGTTGGTGTATTGTTTTATCCAGCTAGACTGTCCATTCCCATCTCCCTCCATCCGCGTGTTGGAGCTGCACTTCGAGAGCCTTGGCCTGCCTGCGGGTATAAATGGGAAATGGTTAAGGTCCCCGTGGTCCATTTCAGAGAAAAAGCAAACTGGTGTGTAACATGCAATAGAGCTCACAACCGATTAAGGTTGGATACTTTGGATTCTTATTTTGTTACCTTTATTTCTCTTGTACAAACAGGAACTCTTATATCGGTACAGCTGTATTGATGACCCAAGGTTTGAAAAGTTCCTATGTCGTGTGTGGTGCCTTATCAAAAGATACCAGGTAATACTCAAATTACAGGCATTGGTAACTAATCAGGAGACCGAATGCAGCATTAACGTGTGTTTCCGCCCCCCATAGGTGATGTTTGGCTCCGGTGTGAACGAGGGGTTTGGTCTGCAGGGGGCGCTGCCTGTTCCCATCTTTGAGGCTCTGAACAAACAATTTGGAGTGACATTCGAGTGCTTCGCTTCTCCTCTTAACTGCTATTTTAAACAGTTCTGCTCTGCATTTCCAGACATTGACGGCTTCTTTGGATCTCGAGGGTATGTAAATAATAAATAAGATTAACAATAACAACAACAATACGTCCAGGGACATCCGAGAGGTTAATTTGCTGTATTGGATCACTTCCGTATCTCTGTCCTCACAGGCCGTTTCTCAGCTTCTCTCCTGCTAGTGGCTCATTTGAGGCCAACCCTCCATTCTGTGAGGAACTCATGGATGCCATGGTGAAACACTTTGAGGTGTGTGACTCTTTAACTTCATCCCAAAGTCATTAGATTAGAATATCTTTACATAAACATAAATGTACCCATGCTGATTCTCATTCTCTCTCCATCTTTCTCAGGATCTTCTGGAACACTCCAGCGAGCCGCTGTCCTTCATCATCTTTGTGCCAGAGTGGCGTGACCCGCCGACCCCTGCCCTGACACGGATGGAGGCCAGCCGCTTCCGCAGACACCAGATGATCATGCCTGCCTTCGAGCACGAGTACCGCAGTGGCTCGCAGCACATCTGCAAAAGGTCAGACATTTGTTGGTCCGTTTCCTTGTTCTTGTGGTTTTAGTTCCTTGTTCACAGCACAAATCTAACCAAAAGTGCTTTTAAACTGCAATCGCCACCAAGCCATTGTTTTGTGAGGTTTAATAGTAATTCGCTTCAAATGAAAATGTGCTGCAAATGTACTCGCCCTCAGGTCCATCCTGAGGATATAAATGAGTTTGTTTCTTCATCAGACAGATTTGGAGAAATTTAGCCTTTCATCACTTGCTCACCAAAGTGAATGATGACCGTCCGTAATATTCCAAACCTCTAAAAAACCCCCGCAATAATCCACATTAAGCCACACCACTCCAGTCCAGCATTAACATCTTGTGAGCAAAAAATCTGTTTTACCACTTTAAAAAATTGTTTACTTCTGCTAAAATGCTAGTCCTTCTCGTCCATACTATTGCTTTCCTCCCGTGAAAACGTCATTTAGTCCTTCATCAGGAGATTAATGGGGGTGGAAGAACATCCACAACAGTTGTAACAAACATGATGGAGATTTTGATGTGATAGGACAACGAGATGGACTTTTCACTGGACTAAGGCATTATGTGGATTTATTACTGTAAGCAGGGTTTTGAAGTTTTAAAAACCTCTATAATATGGCGTTGTTTCTTACAAACACAGCTTTCGCTTCACAAACCTTACTGATGCGTACTGGAGTGTGTGATTTTGTGATGTTTTTAATCAGCTGTTTGGACTCTCATTCTGAACGGTACCCATTCACTGCAGAGCATCCACTGACGAGCAAGTGATGTAATGCTACATTTCTCCAATCGGTTCTGATTACGAAGAAAAAAACCACAATCATTTTTTGGGATTGCGCTTAGGCTTCCATTTTTTGGTGAACTGTTCCTTTAACCCCATGTTTTGCTCCCATTCTCATGTTTCCAATCCTCTGTATCCTCTCAAGAGAGATATACGCAAGTCTGTCCATGAACGGCAGTCATTTTCCTCCAAAACAACGCTGGCTTTAGCAAATGGGAGCCCACCACAGAGAGAATCCAGGAGTTCCTGGCAGTGTATAAGATCTCCGGCCATTCATTGCCCTCACCTGGTCCTCCTTCCACCAGTACAGGAGACAAAGACTCCAAACCGGTCCAGGAGCGCTTGGCTAAGAGTCAAGACAACAGCAGTCCTGTTGACAAGACTGCACCGGACACAACAAACATTTAGACCGCGGCGCTGGCGTGTGGCCACGTGCATGTATGTATGTATGTTCATGGGAAAGAGTCTATGATTGTATGAGAGGTTTATTATTGTGCTGTTGGGTTTAGATGAGCACTGGGCATGTAAATGTTCACGCTAGAAGAGGAAAGACTCATGTTTGTTTACTTTCTTCCTCCTATTTTTTTAATATTATTTGTTTTAGGTTTTTGAGTTATGTTATCATAATTGTTGGGTTTTATATCCGTGTATTGATAGTTTGGTCACTTTTATGTTGTCTTTTTTTAAGAGATGATAAATGTAGTCATGCCTATCTTTTTTTAATTTTTGTTGACCTTTTTAGGGTGAATCTCATTGAAATGTCATATTTCACACCAAGATCGAAAGAAAACTATTTTGCATAAAGCAAAAGCAGAAAGCCTTTTAAGCTTTCCATTAGCATTTTTTTCAACAATTAAGCAAGTTTTGTAGTTGCAAATGGGGATTAAACTTATTACATTTTCATTTCTTATACAGTATTTACTGTATTACAGTTAAAAAGTTACTATTACAATGATATTTAAAAGATCAAATCAGAATAAATTCAACACCATGCAACTTAATTGTATTGGGTTATCTTAACCACCTTAATATATTTTGCATTACAGTAGTAAATTATTATTATTTTTTTGCAATATGGTATATAAAAATAATGTAAAAAAAAAAGAGAATGGTTTTCAAATAGGTTTAATTTTCTTTTATGCAAAATAAAATAGCATATTTCTTTGTTGATTTTGTGTTGAAATTAGACAAGCTTTGTGATATTCACTCTTTAATTCTGTGCTTTTCCCACTGGCAGGATTACGAAGCTGTCAATGAGTTGATGCACTGATGCTTGTATATTATTGTTTTAGATCAGGGGTGCCCAACCCTGTTCCTGGAGATCTACCTTCCTGCATAGTTCAGTTCCAACCCTGATCAAATACACATGTCTGTAATTATCAAGTGCTCCTTCAGATCCTAATTAGTTGGTTCAGTTGTGTTTGATCAGGGTTGGAGCTGAACTCTGGTTTGTGGGAGTTAGATCTGGTCATTAACATGGTTGGGCACCCCTGTTTTAGATGATTCAGAAGATGATCGGCGATCAGGCAGCTATGTTTAAATGCCTTCATCATGACATGCATCATTGTTAGGGCTTCTCGAAGCGGTCGTCGGTTCCAATTCATAGACGTTCCTTTCTGAGTTGAGAGGTCATGTTTGGTTGCTTCATGTCAGAATATATACTGTACGTAATAACAAAAGTTCAGTAAAAAAAGCTGGAAAATATTTATAATCTAGTTTACACCTAGTCATCCATCTGCAGTGAAAGCCAGTCCTTTTTCTTGTCTTTTTAAAATATTGTACAGAACCCAATAACAAATCAGAAATTTTCTACATTGATTGCGTTCTTCGTTTCTGTACAGCACAAGCCTGTGTGAACCTCAAGTCCTAATGTGGCATTCTGGGTCACATCGATTCTAGCATTTAGGCCTAGCAATTGGAAAAAGCAAAGTCAAATTTCTTATTAGTTATGAAAGCATTATTCCAGATGTTTGTAGCGTGTTATTGAGAATGAATCGGCTCGTAAATATGGCGTAGGCCCCTCGTTTTTCTCCAGTGAGTCTACCTCTCATTTCGGGTGTTTTATCATTCAAACGAAGCAGTGAATGAGTGGCTTATTCTTCCTTTAATAACTGCATTGGCGTCCAGTTATTAGAATTGGTAGCTATTGCCTAGATTTCACCGTTTCGTGTATGTGAAAAGTGCTTTAAAAGTCGACTTGTTTTTTATTCTAACCATAGAAATGTGTTTACATGATATGATATTGGTTTAAATTGCATCACTGGGCAGCGTTTTGAATGTACATTTTAAAAAAAGGAAAAGAGAAACGTTACTGATGGATTTGTTGCTACAATTGGACTTGAAATGTTGCGATTATCAACACTACAATGGTGGATCTTTATTTTTTGTTTGTTTTTGCCTTGCTAATACGTATGTAGGAATTCATATGGTATATTATCACTTTATTAAGCCCAATCACTTCCATCTGTAAGAAAGTATAGGTTTGTTTGGTTGTTTTTATGCAGTGGACTACGCTGTCTTGTAGCCAAACTTGGGAAATGGCTTTTATATTAAGTTTAAAAGCGTTCCAGTGGTTTGACGTGTAATGTAACCCAGCTTGCCATTTATAAAATCCAATATAACCCTTGGTAAGTATTGGGAAGTTGTTGGATTTCTTAGTCCCAGAGTGGATCACCAGCAAAACTGTAGATGTTGTACAGAACATGGCTATGAAGTTTGTCGCGTTCCTACACTGCTGTTGTGCGTTATTTGGAAGGGAAACAAAAGATGTCTTTTTCACCATGCTTTTGTTTAATTTGACGTTTTGGTTCTAAATAGCTGTTTATGAATTATAGAATTTATGAAATGGTTGTTTTAAACTAAACCAAAGTGTTATTAAAAGAGGAGGATTGATCTTGTATCTTAAAGCAGAATCGTGTACGGTCGCATCAGTAATGCATAAAGTGTAACCAGCAAAAACATCCAGTTATCCATAACTTTATTTTTATAATTCTCTTTTGGTTCTTTGTTTTCTTACAAAGGTATGTTTGGGTTTTTATTTTGCATGACCTGATATTTTTCATTACAAAACAAAACTAAAACATAAATTGTACAGATCTGTATTGTTTAATTAGTCGTACGCTTTGCAACACTAGGCTTTTAACCGATTTGTATTTATCAGTCATGTTGATTGATTTATATTTGGTCGCCATTGCGTTTGTTGATTCAGTCTCCTCTAAAATGCCATGAATGTCTCCCCTGTAATATCATTCTGATGAAGACAAAGATTCAGTGAATGTAAATATGTCTGTGCTTATGTTTCTTCTACCTGTATATTATCAGTGTCGTGGCATCTCCCATCACCTAAAGTGGTATAAAGATTTTCCTCTGAATCAGAAAAGCTCAGTAAAATATTGAAATCACGCACCCATCTGGCATTTGTTATTATTATATTTAATATACATATTTGCTATTTAAGGAACTCAGAAACTGCTTAAAATCTGCTGGTAGTCACACTAACAAAATGTAGCATGGTATTACCTTTGTTTATTTTGGACACAGTGCCATGGTAATACCATGTTTCATGTGTATCTGGTATAATTTGGAGTATTGTGCAATACATATGGTAACCGTAGAACTGTCCTTTTATCGAACATCCTTGGAAATAGTTTATATATATATTTTGAAAAATAAAATAGTTAGCACTTTTTACATTTGTAATATAGCAACCATTAATCTGGACGTACATTTCGCCTCAAACAATCATCCTCCGTGCCACAACAATGATGGCCGCTCGCTCCGCGTAAAGCATGGCCACGGCCATTGTGTGGCTACGCATGCGCACTACCGACCATGGACTTTTATTTTGTAATTCGCCACAGAAAGCGCAAGACGCCTATTACGATTTTGTTGTTTTTTTTTTTTGGGGGTTTTTGGTTGTTTTTCTTTTGTGGTTTTTTTGTAGTTTACGTCACGGCATTGTTGAGCTCGAGGAAGCGACTGACAAGCCCTCGAGCTGTCGAACTTCGACAAACAGTGCTTTTTCCTGATTATTTCATTGTTTCTAAACGCGTGCCGTTAAGCCTGTTTTTCTCCATGCACATCTGTAGTAAAGTTTAAAGGGTCAGAATTAGCTCGCCAGCTTTCTGACTGCATTGAGTAGCTGTCAGCTCGCAGCGGTGAAGTGCACACTTATCGTTCAGCATCAAGAAACCCCTGCAGCCTTCCTATCGATCTGCATCGATCCGCTGAGGATTCATTGGTAGTGAGTGATGGGGGCCCAGAGGAGTGAGGGACGCAGAGACTGGCTCCAGCAGGATTTCAGCGAGCAGCAGGTGCAGACAGCGGTGAGTCAAACTATATATGCACCGTAAGTGAGCATGCAACCTGCCAAGAACCTTTCCGGGTCACATTCACCCCAAAAATGTATAAAAGAAAATAAATTTGCCACAAGTAAAACTAAGCCTGTTTTTAGGACAATTAACAATTTTTGCATTGTAACATAACTTTCTTGACAATTAAGCACATTATATATTTTTATTATTTTTAATAACAAAATAGTTTAGTGTTTCAAGTGTAATGCATTTATTACCTTTATTAAAAAAAACACTATATATACATTTTATATATCTGTAAATCAAAATGCTGAGTACTAAATTGTTGCACTGGCTGTCAAACCATCCTTGCAATTATAAATTAAGCATTTTATTATGGCCATGCAAGAGGGCCGTCCTGATTGGTTCTTGGTTGTTGCATCCTTCTTTATGACCATTTTCATTCTTCTGGATGTTGTGAAAATGTTTTCCTGAATGGCAGAATCCCTGGAACATCATGATCAAACACAGACAGGTTCATCGCAGAGGACGACGCTCACAGATGACGGTTAGGTAAGTCCATAAATGTGCATTTCAAGATTGATGAAGTGCCTGATTTGTTAAGCTACTATAATCTCAGGTTAGTTGACATTTGTAGGACATTCGTGGCCCTTTCAGTTTTATGTTTCTGTGGCTCAGTGGTAGAGCATTGCGTTAGCAGCGCAAAAGGTCGTGGGTTCGATTCCCAGGAAACATGCATACTGGTAAAAAATGTTTAGCCTGAATGCACTATAAGTCACTAAATGCATAAATTAATTAATTAAAATCTTTCGAAACGTCACTATGTTTGACTGAGCGTGTCATTTTGTGAAGTTACACAGATCCTGTCATTTCCATGGATCTTCTGCGAACTGTTCTGCAGCCCAGCTTTAACGAAGATATCCGTGCTGTGTTCAGAAAATATATGAAGGTGACTGATCGATCATATTTTTTTGGGGGACTTATGTGTGATTAAATTGCTCTGATCGTGTGTTTTACTCTTTTCTTTGTGCAGTTTTTTGAGAAAGCGGCCAGCAATGTGAAAGAGAATGTTGGAGGAGATGTCCAGCCTGACCAGCTTATCAGAGATGCCTGCAGAAGCTGCCTGGAACATGTAAATCATGATTTATTCATATTTTTAACAAAACACACGCCACAACACACACACCCCAAACACACACACACACTAATATATATATATAGATATATATGTATATAATCATATGAAATATATATATCCTCCTGAGACCCAGCTATGGAGATTTTGCCTCTGTAGTGGACATTATATTTTAGTGTATTTCTCTGAGACCTCACACGTCACAGTTTTAAGTCTGGATGTCCTGTACGGAGCACATTCAGGGCTTTCCAGAGATATCAAATGATTGGATGTTTCACCGAGACCACTCCCTCTCCTTGGTTTTTAAAAATGGCTGACATGAATTTAGTGATACAATTGTACATCCTTATGGAAATATGATAATATTTTGTAATTATAATTTAAATCTGATTAATTTTCTAATTGTTTGTCATAAATCAACATCTCAGGAAAATGTTATGGGGTTTCAAATCAAAATATGACTTCCTGTTATGAAACAGGACATGATTTCATACATGTCCACTGTAGAGGACACCAGGACTAAAATCATGTTTATTATACATTCTGGAAGACAAAATAATTTAATAGGAAAACAAATTATATATCAATATTCTTATGAAATATTAGATATTATTATGAAAATCTGGCCAATTACTACTCCCGTTATTACACTTCATGCTGTCCCAACAGCACTTTAATATGCAAATTAGATACAGTGTATAGATAGATAACATTGTGCTTAATGGGAAAACCAGTTTATGGAATTTTTACACACATATTGCATGAAGCAAAAGTGTATATCAAATCATTTTGTTATATATTTTATAACATAGTTGAGAACCATCCTTAAAGTTAGTTATTAAAAAAAATCCTGAAACCTACAAATTGATTGGTGATTTAAAAAAAATTCCCATTGTTTTTGCCTTCTCATGTCTACTCTTGTCATTTTATTTATTAGAAAAAAAAAAACCCCTTTTTGTGACAAAGTCTGTTTCCTCTACAGAGGACATGACATAACATATGAATAAAATACAATTTTTCAAAAATGTTATTTTTCACGTTTTTTTCTTATGTTCTAAACAATGTAATGACATGAAAAAAGATTAAATTCACAAAGCTTTTTATTTCTGGTTCTCAGGAGATAAATTATTATAATAATTTTTTTTTATATACATGCACAATTTGTGTTCAATCAACCTTATGCTAAATGGTTGGAAATTCTGTTTCTGTTTTAGGCAAGCAGCTCTTTCCTGATGCCGAAAATGGCCCCGAAACTAGTGTTGACCCCACAGTGAAGGTAAATGTTATCCATATTGTAATGCAGGTCATAGAGAATTCATAATTTTATTATTCTGGTAGTATAGCAGACATTTTTTCACAATTTTCTTTTATTTTATTGAGTTCTAAGTTGTTGTTTTATTGAATTAATTCTTTTTTTTCTTGTGTTGGTTCACAGCGTGCACGGCAGCCAGACGACTCCTCTGGCCAGAGAAACAGCCCCATCCCTAAAAAGGTTAAAAGAAAACGTATTTATTATTTTCTATTTTAATATTTGTAATTTATATAATGCGCAGCTGTATTTTCAGCATCATTACTCCAGTCTTCAGTGTCACATGATTCTTCAGAATCATTCTAATATGCTGATTTGCTGCCCATGAAACATTTCTGATTATTATCAATGTTTAAAATGGTTGTGCTGCTTAATATTTTTGCAGAAACTGAGATACATTTTTTCTTTGATTAATAAAAAGTTCAAAAGCACAGCTTGCATTTTGAAGTCTTTGTAACGCGTCCTTTAATCGTCCACTTCTTGGGGTATAATGTACTGCATCCTTGCTGAATAAAAGTTTATATTCTTTTTTGACCCTGAACTATTAAACGGTAGTGTATTCATAAAAAATAATGACATTAAACAACATCTCAAAAACAAGAGTGCTGTTGTTCTGAATACTAACTATAAATGTATAATTTGTATTTATTTTCAGAGGAAAGGTCGCCCCCCTGGTGCAGTTGTACAGTACGACAGACCAGCCCAGTACAGCACTGCGTAAGTGTTCTTATGTTTTCTTTATCGGAGGTCTCCACATATTAAAGATTCAACCTTTTGAAATTTTTAAATGTCCTCCGCAGAGCAAAACCCAAAGTGTCCGAGCCAATAAGGCGGGAAGGACCTAAGGTAGTTATAATGTGCATTTGGATTAAAATAGTATAATAATTGATACTGAAATGTTTATATTAACGTAAGTGTGTTGTTTGTAAAGTGGGACCCATCCAGACTGACGGAGAACAGCACATTCGTTCTGGGATCCAGGGCAAATAAGTAAGTGGATAGAGGTTTGCTCAAACTATATTATATTATATTATATATTTCACAATAGCTGACAAGAACAGGCCCTCTTAAACAACATTTGGTTGTATATACGTTCAACAAGTGAATAGTTCATTAACCGATAAACGCCACTTTAAAGGGGTCATATGATGTAGCTAAAAAGAACATTATTTGGTGTATGAAAGTTATATTGCGGTGTTACGTGTGTCAAAACACACTTATTTTCCACATACGGGTACCATTTGTTTGCTCCTCTACTCTATGCCCCGCCTTTCTGAAACGCGTAGTTTTTTACAAAGCTCGTCGGTCTGAAAAGTGAGGTGTGCTGTGGTTGGCCAGCTATCAAGTGCGTTATGATTGGCCCGAATACCTCAAGCGTGTGACGGAAGTGCTATGCCCCTTACCATACTGTGATGCTCTGTCAGGCCGGAGCGATGATTAAAAAACATGAAAACCCATTATAAATTAGGCATTTGTTGCATCTAGTGGGGACATAATTATGGATTATAAGTATTTGTACTGTCTTTTTACGCGTTGCGCCGCGTAAACAAAACTCTTGTCTGCATTTGTGATCAGAGAAACGAAAAACAACAAGCACTACTCTACACTGCACAACACTCAACGTGACTCATCAGTGGCAAAATTCGTTAAACTATCAAAACGAATACTTTATTACCTAGCGTCGATCTGAACCGCTAACACCTTTACAAAAAAGCCGTTTCCTCCCTTCAAGGCCATCGCGAGTTGTCACATTTTACTACTGCAGAGCAAGCGCCCTTGGTGCTTTTTGAACAGAAAGCCCGTAATTCATTTTAGCGAATCAGCCGCTGTATTCAGTCAGGCTGACCGGCTAACTTTTCACTTTGAAGACGTGCTAGCCTGAAAAAGGAGGATGCCGTTCCGTACTCATAAGCTATCTAAAAGTGGATCCGAGGATGGATCATTTCGAACGAACTTGATGAACCTGTGTAATCTCAGGGACGAAAAGGAAATAAAAGCTTGCAAACTTTTTCACAGAACCTGCAACAGCGCGGTTACAATAGACGACTGAAACGCTCTGTGGATCTTGCGTGTAATCACCGCCATCACAGGTTATGATCACAACAACACCGTTTGTCAGGCTCTACTTATACTAGGAGATTACAAAGGTAAACCAGTTTTTTTTTTCTACTCTAACCCTAAATGGTGGAGTTATCGGCTTTTTTTTGCCACAAAAAAAACGACTGTTTGGGAGTTATCGCTTTTGCTACATGAAAACAACTTTTAAATATGTAAAAACCATATTTTTCTAGACACTTTAATTAGTAAATTACTTAGTTAAGGTTATTAATTACTTATCAAAACAACCCAACTTGCAGTTTGATTGATATGACTTGGAAGCACACTAATCGATAATGACGGTTAGTTTCTGAAAGAAAATCAAGACCCCCATATTTCGTGCGGTTTTTGCATGACTTTCAAGTACTGCATGTGTAATATAATTTCAGGGCTTTGGGAATTGGCGAGTACAAGATTAAGAATCTACAATCAAAACATGCAGAGCTCAGTTCAAGTTACGTTCAATCTTTTCTGACGATTCATTAGCTTTTTCCTGTTTCATGCGGAGTTACCGTTCTATCTTTTGTGTCTCAGTAGCGGCGCTGATTGCCAGGACAAACACTGTGCTTTCAGACGTACAGCACAGAGAGCTACCAGGTTGGAAAAGACTGGTCGCGGTAGCACGTTGTTGGTCTTGTGTTTGCCCAAACATGTGTTAAGGAATAATTAGCACTACCAAAACTTCCAAGAACCTTCCGGCCATTCAACTGTAGCATGATGTTGGTTTCTTCTTCATGCCTCTCATCAGTGCGATTCGCTGCAGTGGTAGAGTGGTGCCGGTCAGATTGAAGGCCCACCAAACATCTGATTAAAACATTACAATAATCCACACGACTTCAGTCTATCAGTTAATGTCTTGTGAAGCAAAAGTCTGCGTGTTTTTAAGCATTTTTTACTTAAAACCGTTGCTTAAATAGGAGTCCTCTATCCATAATATTGCGTTCTCCAGTAAAAAAGTCGTCTCGTCTGAATCAGGAAAGAAATATACACAGATCAAACACCGATTACAACAAAAAAAAGGTGTTAACCAATATGTTTGTGGATTTTGATGCGGAGGACAACTAGGATATTAACTTTTTCACTGGGAGGAAGTATGGATATGGTATTTTGGCCAGACGCGACCGATTACAGTTAAAACGTCTATAATGATGGATTTGTTTCTAATAACCATGCATTTTTCGCTTCAACAAGACATTAACTGATGCATACTGTCAGTGCTGTGGATTATTGTGATGTTTTTGTCAGCTGTTGGACTCTCCTGATACGGCACCCTTCCACTGCAGACTCCATGCTGAGCACTCTGTGAATCAATGCTACATTTCTCAATCTGCTGAGAAAAACATCATCTAATCTTTCGAGGGCCTGAGGGTTGGACATTTTGATCAAATTTTTTCATTTTTGGTTGAACTATTCTGAAAAATGAAGCATTAAATAATGATTTATCATCATCTTATTTAAACCGTTTCTCTTCTCAGGCCTATCTGCTTATAGAAGAGGATATTCTTGGTCTTGCCCGAAGTGAAGACTACAAGTAAATAAAAACGTTCTTACTTAATAAAGACTGATGAAAGAATTTTACAGACAACATGCATCACAATATTTTCTCTGAATCTTAGGGACTGCCCTGACTTGAAGCTGGATGAATTGAAACCATTTCTAGTGCCCTTGTGGATGGTGGAGAAAATGCAGAAAGCAATGGACGCACAGAAAACCGAAAATGAACTTGTCATGTAATACCAACCTCGTCAGGCAAGTCATTGGACCACGGACACTCTTGAGTGTTGCCAATTTAACATAACTAACTTTGTGTTGTTTATTTTGTTTGTGCGATGTTCACGGTAGACCCAGGCATTATGATCAAGTTGCCCAGAAATTGTTCTGTTGGAGGTTTACTTGCCAAATCATTTTAATGTGCAATTGTCTAAACTGGTCTAGATCTCATTTCTTTTTTTTCTATCATCAAATGTGTGCTTTTTTTTTGTATTTAAAAGACTTAAATATCTAATGAGGCACATATAGACCCTTAATGATTTTTTACATACTGTGGTTAATGGATATTTTGTATGTTTGTTTGCGTTTCCCATGATAATTTACCCTATTTTTTTAACAAATTAATTTTACGAATTTTGATCATCATATATGCTTTAAAATGGAATTGATTTGGCTATTTTCATTTCTCTCTTTTTAAATATATTGCTTTGTTCTAAAGAACAAAAACAAAAGAAGCTTCTTCCTCTTGCAGCAGAACTATATGAGCCTGATATTTTTACATTTATAGTATTCTTTTGTAACCCTCCGACTATGTTTTTTTTTTAATTTGACTGACTTTTGTAGCTTCTTAAAGTGTGTGTGTGTGTTTGGGGGGGGGTGTTACATTATTTTCTAAATGATTTCCTACTGTTTACTCTGCACCTACTGTCTTTTACCATAACTGAAAATGTAGAACAGTTTATTAATGTATGCAAGTATATTTACCAATAAACAGTTTTTATGCAACGTGGTGTTTTTAAATGAATACTCAAAATTGCAACTAGTAAAAGTCCTTGGTTTGATCAACGGTTATGGATACGCCTACCTGGCTGTATTACCCAATCAAATCAAAGTGTTTCGTGCCTAGCATCGGTGCTCATTGGTTGCTTTGTTCGTAATCTGTGCTTCTGATTGGTTGAAATGACGGGTGGGCGGAGAATTTTAAACGGGGGCGGGATGTGATTTAAAATCTCGTACAGCAGTCGGTTAGTGCTGTCGATTGCACGGAACACAGCCGGTAATGTACATATTTAAGCATTACTGCTTTTAATGTATGTATCGAGATGATTTATATAGGTTTTATTGTTATGTTGTGGTATAGTTAGGTTGTTTATATAATTTTGCTAACTCGATACTTTAACTGACAAGTGTCCATTTGTTGCCGTTGAATTTATTTCAGCTTTAGGTGACATAGATGCGTATTGTTTTAATCGTAACGCTTCTATTTATGCACTGCCTGCTTTATTATGAGTAAGTTAGGCCTATAGCCGTTAACTTCCAGCCAAATCAAATCGAAGCGAATTCGTTTCAGCCTCCAGTTTCCATTCACTCGGTTCAGTTTGCATCTGTCGGTTAGTTTAGCAAAGTTCGGTTGACCTGAAGCTCACTAACGCAAAGTATACAACTCGTTCTTTGTCGTAAACCGTTTTTACTTCTGTGACAAACTATTGTTCCTCCAGTCAAACCATCGCAGATCTGACGCGATGGCCTCTCAGAACACGGATCCCGCGGCAGCCTCGTCCACAGCAGCGCTGAAGGGCGGCCAGACGAGCGGGAGCCTGTCCAAAGGTTCCGTCAGTAAAAGGTTTGGTTGGAGTGTTGGGTCGTTCTTGAACGATTCGTTCATTTTGAACGAATCTTTAATGTGACTCGGGAAGAACGAGTCGTCTCGGGGAGTGATTCGTTCAATCGCGCATGCGCAACATCCTATAGGTTCTGTACTAGAATTAGTCAAGTAGTTCACCTGTTTAGAGTCTTCGGGTTTTTCGAGTCGTCGTGTCTTCACGTGCCAGCGCCCCACTATGTTTAACCAATGAGTCTGAGCCGGAAATAGAATTGATTCGTTCAATACTCGTCGAGTGTTCTTCTGGTTTGGTCGTTCGGTTTCGTGCAACGTGCAGCGCCCAGTAGGTTGGTTGGTGTCTAGTCTGCCGGAGTGCAGTCTGAGCCTGGTGTGGGGAAAGAGAATTGATTCTGTCATCTCTCGAGTCTTCGGGTTTGAGTCGTTCGTTCGTCACGTGACAGCCCCATAGGTTTAACCAATGCAGTCTGAGCCGGAAAGAGAATTGATTCATGGGTCGTGCTGCGCTCGAGTTTCGGTGGTTGTTGAGGGTCTTGGTCGTGGGGGGTCTCGTGCACCGTGACGCCTCCATGCCCAACCCGAGACTTGTCAGATAAGAGTTAGTGGCAGCTAACCTAGACTTGAATACCCATGTAAACAATGAGTGAATCTTTTCTGGTTTCTTATGCAGGTTTTTGTATGGTTTGTAGTGTGATCACTGTTTGCGTAAGTAGTAGACTATTAGGGAAGTACACGTTAACTTTTTATTCTATTTTGCTAAAATGCCTCGAAAAAGATTCCGTTCATTTTGGCTGAACGACTAAAGGTCCGAGTCGGTAAAATGATCCGAACTTCCCATCACTATTTGGTTGCCGATATTCCTTTTAAAGGGGTCATATGGTGCTTTTTTTAAAGATCATTATTTTGTGTGTTTTGTGTAACAGAATATGTTGACATGTTTTAATTTTCAAAAAACACATTATTTTTTAAATATTGTACATTATTGTAAGTCCTCTATGCACCGCCTCCCTCAAACGCTTCGTTTTCTACAAGTCCCTCCTTCCGACAATCGCAGTCTACTCTGATTGGCCAGCTGACCCAGTGCATTGTATTTGGGACGAACACCGCACGCACTCGTCGGAAATGTAACTCCCCTTACCATAATCGTGAGCTTCATATTTCAAAATAAATGTAAAGACAGAGTGGAACAGAGTCGCGTGACAGACACAGGTATGAAGCCGGCTCTCTCTCTCTCTCTCTCTTTCCTCTCCTTCTCTCGTCCCATCCTCTCGCGTCTTTCTCTCTCTTCTCCGTCTTCTCTCGGGTCTCTCTCCTCCTCTCTCTCCTACAACAAACACACACACACACACACACGGACAAACACATACACACACACACACACACATTTGAACAGTCAATAGCAAATACTTAAACTAATAACAAAACAGTAGCTGATTCAGAAGCGCCGGATTGTCATAGCAAAGTCAGAATGACTTCCTCTCCTAGGTTCACGAAACGGTCATCCTTAAAATGCATTGCTGTTCTGTTGTAAATCATCTTAAAGATTCCTAAATGCATCTACCTTTCGGAAGGCCAATAAAGTGCTTTTGCTTTCACACTGAAAAACACAGCGAGATTTCTCTTTGCAACTTCAGGGATCTTATCTGTGCACAATCAGCTTGTAGCACTCCAAAGAGAAAGGAAAGATTGATATTGCATCATATGACCCCTTTAAATGTACTGAACGCTTCTGTGTGCCACACACTGGCCGTTCTCAGAAAGAAATGCATGTGGGATTTATTTCAGAACTTGAAGTCAGTTCTGACGGGATCAAATAAAACTACAATTCCTACAGGCTTGTTTATTCTTTTTTTTGATTCGGCTGGCCTGGAAACAGTGTGTTCTTAATCAGAACAGTATTTGTATGGAAATATGTGACCCTGGACCACAAAAAAAGTCATAAGGGTCAATTTTTCGAAACTGAGATTTATACATCACATGAACTGAATAAATAAGTAAGCTTTCCATTGATGTATGTTTTTTTTTAGGATAGGACAATATTTGGCTGAGATCAAACTATTTGAAAATCTGGAATCTGAGGGTGCAAAAAAAATCTAAATATTGAGAAAATCGCCTTTAAAGTTGTCCAGATGAAGTTCTTAACTATGCATATTAAAAAATTAAGTTTTGATATATTTACAGTATGAAATTTACAAATAATATCTTCATGGAACATGATCTTTACGTAATATCCTAGGTTTTTTTTTGGCATAAAAGAAAAATCGATCATTTTTGACCCATACAATCTATTGTTGGCTATCGCTACAAATATGCTACTTATGACTGGTTTTTTTGTGGGGGATTGGTGTATTGTACGAATTAAACTATATCAATAGAGTCCTGGCTCTCCCAATGTCAGTATCAGTTGTTTCATCATTTAACTTGTAACAAATGGCAGAATCCACAGGTTAATATTGATTAATAGACATTTTCTTTCTGCTAAATTTTTATCATTTTTTTTGTATTATTATTATTATTATTATTCCCGATTCTGTCAACCAAAATGGTTCCAAAAGTATTTTGCAGGGAATCAAGCAATACACAGATTCTCTTTTCATGTTAAAGAAATCACCCTGGGGTTTATAAATGTGTTGTGATGTCCAACAGGGACATTTATGTTATTGGTATTCATAATTGGGAGCTAGAAAGTGCTGTAGTTTCAGTGGGGTGCTGGTAATTTGTTTCACTGCTGTTAATAGCATTTTTCATTCATTTTGGCATCTGAAATGACCAAGTCTGGCACAATTAAATTCACAATCATGTTCAGTGTCTCCCCTTTCCCTCCGTAGGCTTCAGCAAGAGTTGATGACACTAATGGTGAGGACTCTATATACAGAAGGTGTTATGTTTGGTCTCTTTAACTGTAGTTTGTTAGCTTAGTGCTTTATGTCCAATGCAGATGTCAGGAGACAAGGGGATTTCAGCGTTTCCAGAGTCTGACAATCTCTTCAAATGGATTGGCACAATAGATGGTGCTCAAGGAACGGTAGGAACAACTGTTGTTTTCCTCCCCCTGATGTCAGGTTATGGGATTCTTACATACAACATAGTAATCTAGATAATTAGAAGATTCTACTTAAATTCATCTTTTTTTTTTCTCCCTGATTAGGTTTATGAAGGTTTGAGGTACAAACTTTCGCTGGAGTTTCCTAGCGGGTACCCCTACAATGCCCCTCGGGTGAAATTCATCACTGCTTGTTTCCATCCAAATGTCGATGAGAATGGTTTCATCTGCCTAGACATTTTGAAGGACAAGTGGTCTGCACTATATGATGTTCGCTCCATTCTATTGTCCATTCAGAGTCTATTAGGAGGTAGGTTATTCTTTGACACGAGTAGTGCTGAGCAAAAATCAGAAACTTGGTTCACTTTCGGTTCATGAGTTGGAATTTGCCACAACCTCTAGGATGTTTAAGTAAGGGATAATCAACGGTTTGCTATGCATTAAACAATTTTAATGCACAACGTGGAGGCAAAGAACCACATTTAAAATCCTTTAATGCATGGCAAGCCGTTGATTATCCCACTTATTCCATGGTCATTTGCCAAGTTAGACAAGTTAAAAGTAGTATTGCTCTTTGCAGCGCAATATTTGACTGAATGGGTAAAAATGAGGTTATTTTCGTCAGTTACGGCTCGTTAGCTCTAGCATTCTGCCCGCTTCAAATTAGACACAGAGATGAAATAGTGCAGTTAGATCACATTTATTTGAATGAATTATAGCATTTATTTGAATTAATTATCGAACGTTTGATTAAAGCAGCGCATTAATATAGAACGGTGATTAAACTGACTTGGAACTACCTGTGCATTAAACTGTTTTAATGCATACCTGCCAGCCAATCAGAATTGAGAATTCCAACAGACCATGGACCACAACATGAAACCAGTTTTGTGACCATATGATTTCAATAACTTGGCAGTGCCTATTTATAACCTGATATATAGAATACTTTATTTCAGATTTTAAATCTTGTAAGGTGAACTATTTTCTCCTAGTATATACTGCAGCATGTCTCCTTTTTTTTTTTTTTTTCTTTTTCTTTTTTTTTTACTAATTTACTAGCCGTCTGTTCTGGATCAGCGTACTCATGAATTCTTGTTTTTAGAACCCAACAATGATAGTCCAATGAACTCTGCAGCTGCCGAACTATGGGATGACCAGGAAGGTGAATGATCATGCCAGAGTGAAGCAGTTGTTTGAAACTGCAGTATATTTAGAGAATTGTTCCTAGTTCAGTGTTTCGGTGAATTGTGCAATAAACTAACACATTTCAAATCTATTTTGTTGCAGCCTTCAAAACCCATTTGCACGCAACCTACAAGAATTGAACATAAATGTCTGCCTTTTGTTTTATCTGTTTTTTCTTGTTCATAATAATGTAAATTTTTTCTGTAATTGGTCTGTGTGTATATTATTTCTGTGTTGTATGAAACCTTCCTGAATAAAATGCTAACTGAATTGAGTTTGTGTCTCTAATTATTGGATTGAAGGAATTGAAAATAAAACCAGAATGTTAAATAATTGCTTTTGTTTTATTTTTTAATATTTACAATATAAAGGCCTGTAGTCCACAACTGATCAGGTAATGATTATTCCCCCCCCCCCCCCCCCCCCCCTGACAAGTGTTCTGTATTGAATTGAGAGGCCTACAGAGTATAATTGTCAGCAATTTTAACCTGTTATTGAAAAGTAATTGCAGAATGCATGTCTCAATTTCAAAACTTTTGTTTTATTTAATCTAGTTCCAGAACCTAGCTAAGTAGGCATAGTAGACAGCCTACTTTGCAGTTGTGGTGATTGCAACAGCCTGATGTATTATTTTGAGACACCACCTCCACTTCCATGATGTCCTCCAAGCTTTCATCCTCTTCTTGTCCACCATCTTGGGTAGAAACACCTTCTAACCAGGCTTGTTGTGTGGGTTCAACAGACCACAGTGGAACATTAACTCTTTGAAACATTTCTTCAAGCAGAACATCAATCTCCACTATGTGGTTCTTCAGGTCTGGGCTTGCAGTCTCCTCTATTGATAACCATGGTGTTTGCACCATGGCTGCCCGAGCTGCTACTTCCGAAGTTCCACCTGCATAACCTGCGTTGATGAGGGCTTGTCGATCTTTGCGCTGGGTCAGAGGGAATATCTCTTGCAAGACTTTGATCTTCTTTAGGTCCTGCTGGAAGTTTTCCAAGCTGGACAAAAAGATCACCCAAAGTCGTTCAACCTGTTCTTTGTCCTCTTGTCCTTGCTCCATTTCTATCAGCAGACTTAGCAGCCTCCGGTGAAGCCCTGAAACATGAGTCGAACAAGTCAACTATCAACACTTTGAATGTGGTGTAATTTAATATGGCCAGCTTCTAGTTTTTGCAGTGCAGAATACTGAAAAGGCAATGTAAAATTTCTGCACCACTAGCATCACCAAACTGCTTCCTGCTTGTCTTTTGTTTCTACTTTGTCCAGTCTTACCTGAGCATATTTTATGAGCTACTGTCCTGGTTTCCTCCAGCTCCTCTCTAAGGAAGCTCCCATCCATGTTGCTCCCCAAGGAGGTGGCCATTTGCTGGAAGCAGGCCGTCACTTTGCTCAGGGCGGCCTGTGCCCGCTCGCATTCATTCACCTGCCTCTTTCTGGTTTGGATTTCCACCACTGACTGCCGCCAGCGACTCATTACCACTCATGTGGTGAACGACCTAAACTTTGCAGAAAATGTAAGTTATTGTTGATCTCAATATCAAAATTGGTCTTGCCCATTCTGAACTAAAATATTTGAAATGATGTATGGTGTATTTTTGGACTTCACTAGATGTATGAAGTTTTTAAGTTCATAAATCTTGTAGTTCTTCCCCCCCCCCTCAATCTAATCCCAATTAAATGTACAGGCCATAACCATTTCTTTTGCTTAAAGAAATTATTTTCCGCCTTTATTAGCCTGGTTTCTTTTTAGTTCTCTTTTAAGAACCGTTGCACCACTTTGCAATATGTATTCTTAGTTTACCTTATTTCTGATATAATTTTGAAGTGATAATGTTCAATTCAAATGTTATTTGCATTTGTATGCCAAACATTTTATAAAAGAGAAAAGCCACTTACTGGTAACTGAGCCTCAAAGATATCCGTATGATTTCATAGTCTTCGGAAACTTGCAAGTTGCTTTGACATTCCTGCTTCTCAGCGTGATTACATCTGTTTGAGACACTTCTGCCAACCTCCTTGTATTTGTACGCTCACCTATGTTCTTTTTTCCAAAGCTTTTATAGAGGCCGGTCTTCAGGGACACTTGTTAAAATTAGGCCCAAACCTTGCAGTTCATGCTCCCAGAATACCTTGCGCTGTAGATCATTATTATGTCAAAGTTCTTTCTTTCTCAGAAACACATGCAGTGTTGGGAGGACAAGGTTTTCGTTCAAGAGATTCATGCATAATGAATTTCTATGTGCGGTTATCTGTATATATGTGTGCTTGTGGGAGTGTGTGTGTGCTGTGCACAGTGGTTTATGTGAAGTTAATTGTCCACAGGGAGAGTGGTGTGGTATTGTGGAGGAACAGACGTGGATCCATTATTGACTCCCTTGTGGTTACTTGGGCTTGTTTGAAAGCTGTGTGTCGCTTGATGCAACACGTATGCTCCCGTGGGTGAAGTCTCCTGAGCAACACAAGTAATATTAACTCATTCAGTTAGCAAAATAGCATAGCTGTAATAGGCGCTGAAATAATTCCTTTGTCATAATTATAATCTGCTTCACACTCAAAATTGTGATATAGGAGGGTATTCCTTTAATATTAAGTAAGGTTCATCAATTACTAGATTCATTTTAGGATGCCAATTGTAATGCAAATCCAGTGCATCTTTATTTTTTTTTGTCATTGTTCTTGTCCAGAACGAGACTCAAGCAGTGTTCAAGTATGGTAAGTGTACTTCATTGTTTAATCTAGTGTTCTGTTAGATATGGAAGAATCTTTATTGGTTATCTAACAGGTGGCTTTGAAGTATTTGTTCATTCTCATAGCAATGACAAACACAAATTCACTTATTTTACATATACATTACAGCTTGGCCATAGATATGCCTTACAAAGGCAACTAGAAACTTCAACGAGAACATTGAGACAATGATTGAAATTATACCACAGATATTTATAAGAAAACGGAAAGCGAACAAATTCATCTAGCATTGTTGAACACATCCTGTGGTTTCCATATTAAAGTGTGGACAGACTTCATTCTCTGTTGCATGTTATTTATAGCACAGTTGTTGAAGACCCATTGGGTGAGCTAGACACGATACAAAACCACAGCGATCTGATGCAGTCCAAAATCAATGCCTCCAGCTTGCATTGGTAATCAAGCTTTAACTGCTAAAGTCAAGTATAGTTGGCCCAGCATACAATGTGAGGTGAGTTACAATGAGTAGATGCTGGTATAATCTGGTGCGATGGAAAAAATTAGGTGTCTGGGATTAGCAGATATGCATCAGCCATTTGGCTTTTGTTCTTTTCCAGGTTTTGCTAGTCCAAAGATCAACCGTGGGGTGTTATGTGGCAATGGCCTCCATGATCTCATGGCACAGACATTGGCAGAAGCCGTAGAACACACAAAGGACCAGGGTGGAGGGCACCAGGCTGACCAAGATCACTCCCATCGTGAGCTGCTGGATCATCAGTAAGTAGATCCCCAGTGGCAGCGAGCTGAAGTAGACCAGGCAGAGGAAACCCATCAAAAAGCGAGAAACCGAACGAGACGTCCATGCCCGGCACTTCTGCACGGGCAGGTGGCAAGGCAAGGAGTCCAGGCTGGCCGGCCGATACAAGCGCACCATGTTCAACATGCTCATAGAGTCAGAGGACTGTGACTCTCCAGGGACTTCCATGATTGTGATGACGAGGCAATCGGAGGAGCTGTGGGCCTGCTCGCCTCCGCTCAGGCTGTTGGGTGTCAAAAGGACCTCGCCGCTGTGTGTGGTGCCGCTCTTACGTGCCCGGTCCTGGTAAGTCAGAATGGCCAGTATGTTGCTGTCATCTTGAAGCAACCAGATCTCCTCATCGGGGACGTGAGTCTCATGACGACAGAAGGGGCAGCTGATGATGCTCGGAGACGAGTCCAGCTCTACCATCTTCTTGAGGCATTTGGCACAGACGCGGTGCAAGCAGCTCAACACCTTGGGCTTGCGGGCTCGGGTGTCAAAGCGATTGTAGCAGATCTTGCACTCCAGTTCCTCCACCGTATAAATCACTGGTGCCTGGGAGCCCTCAGTCTCAGAGTCAGACTTCTGGCTCATCCTGAGAGATGGAGTGCAGCCACAGCCGAGAGGACTGGAAGAGCCAGGAAGCAGGTGCAAATTTTAGTATGCTATAGGAGCAGCACCTGAGCACCGTCCTTGGTAGCCCTTGTTTTTCTGCTTTGCGTTTGTTTTTCACCAACAAGGACTGCTTAAATTAATCTTTTCAAGAGCTTGCAGCACATAATGCTGATTAGAAGTCCACAGAAGCAAAACTGAGTCCTGACGGAAAGCTTTAACATGTCCATGATATGACACCCTAATGTATTTATGACAAGCAGACAATGCTAAAATACAACAATATGCAAATTCAGTGCATGCTAAATGAGGATCTCCCTTCACTGTCCGCACTCAGTTCCAGAACTTACTTGGGTTTTTCCAGCATGGTTTAGAGAAAGACAAAACCGAAGAGACAAAGAAATCAAGTCAGTTGACACCAGAGAGGTCCAAAAATATTCCATAGCAGGACTGTCAAGCGTCTGCCGGTTTCTTTTGAAATCAGAGTCTGGACACAGAGCGTGTTTTTGCCTTGTTATCCATAACTGATTCTGGAATGAGGTGGAAGAATCACAGATTCAGATAAAGTCAGCAGAATCATCCTGAATACTGTCAGATATTTTCTTCTTCTAGTAATGGCTACACTTGATCATGACCTTCAACTATGAATGCTTATATTGTCCTCTGAGTTCTTGAAGCTCTTTGTTCATTCTGCAAAAGCTGAGAGAAGAGACAGAGGTGTTATCTAGATAAGAATGTAATTGTTTGCAAAATGTCAACACTTTGCAGCAGATCTGAAGAACGCAAGAGGGAATAGCTTGATAACTACACTTACCTTTTGTGAGTAAAACCCTTCTAGTGTCACTGAGCCAGCAGCGCTAAAAACCCTTTGCATTCATCAAGCCCTTCCTATCAGGTGTATAGATGTCAACATAGGGGTGGGCGTGTGTGATAGAAAGCATGCACACCGCCCGCCAAATACAGTTGTAGTTGTTCCTCCCAATATTCAAGTTAGTGGCTGATTGTTGATTTTTTAATGTCAAATTCTTAAATGTTTAAACCCAGTATTTGGTTACATCCTTGTATATGGCAAAAATGTGTTTCATTGATTACTTGGCTAAAATAGTGGCTAAAAGAGATCCTCAGATGTGCTAGCCATAGGCGTGGCAAGCCATTCAAGCGAAGGCCAACAGAGGCCATAAAAAGTTGATTACAAATGTAATTAGCTCCTGTTTTTCCTGATTCCCTGTGGACGTGACTCTTCCCCCCCCTTTCCCGCCCCCCCCCCCAAACACTCCGATCTGACAGACAGGCAAAAAAGTGATGCAAGTGGATGTTAACAAGAGAGAGGCAAACATGCAAATGTAATTTCCCACTATGAAACATTTCATTGTTTTTCCTGATCTCTCTTTCCATGTCTCAAAGCGCAGGTTGTTCGAATTTGAAGCCGGTCTATAAATAGCATGCATGCGGCGCTAGAGGATACCGCCTCCCCCCCCAACCTTGATGACTGTGATAAGGACTGTCACACACTCACACACACACATGACCAACAGTCGAGGACGCAGTGATGCCCTGAAATTATGACTTTGACATTGTATGGCAGCTTGTCTCTAAGGGGTCCTCAGCTAGGTCATGTAAATGGCAGCAGACAGTCTGTTGAATAAAAGCCAGTGGGTCAAGCATGGCATCAACATGAAGCAAGAGCAGCGAAGGTTAAAAGAACGCAACTGTCAGTAGTCCTATTATATGATGGCTACTTATATTAACTGTGTCCCTGGGTAAACCTTTTACTTATTTTTGTGAAAATGCGTCAGAAGTTTTATAAAATGTCAATCATGCTAGATGTTGTACGCATTGTCGGAACCAAACTCGTCTGAGTGACATTCATATTTTCTTTGGAATGTCCAATGAGAAGTCTTCATTAATATGTCATCTGGGCATAATGAGGTTTTGAAGGTATCAGCAGCCCTCACGCATAGCTGAGCAGATTAGCGCAGGACGGATAATGAAGGCCCTTCAGAGCCGAGCTCGGGCTCTGGGTTTGGGCCTGCACGCTTCAGGAACGTGAGCTGATGAAAGTCTTTGACTGGCTGCAGGTGCTCGTCTAATGAACACTGCGACATCTGTGGCCCAGTGCTGCTGCTATCTGTAGAGATGAGATATGGTGTGATTACTAACGCTCGATTGTATGTTATAACTTCTACGTGAAGCGAAGCACAGTTTTAGCCACTAAAAGCCTTAAATGGAAATATGTGTATATGTTTAATATGTTTAATATTCGAATATTGTTTGTATGCAGCCAGTGACAGATCTTCTCTGTCAAATATAGTAAACTGCCATACTTTCTACTTCCTACATAGGCTACTGCCTTCTAAGGATCCATTTACACAAAACACGTTTGTGATACTTTTCTGTTATTTTTCTAAACATGCACTAGAGACAGACGTCTTTTATTGCGCTTGCATCTTTTGTAGCGTTTCACGCATGACCCTGGATAATAAGAAGTCCATGCACAAGTTAAAAGTAGGCTAGTCCACTTTTTAAAAACGGTTTTTAAAAGTGTTTTATCCACTGCCTCGTGTTTTAGATGCAAAAAAACTGCACTGTTTTTCCATAGTTTTTCTGTGTAAACATGCGCTAGATGGACGTCTTTGCACTTGTGTTTTGCGTCTTTTGCAGGGTCTCGTGCCTGCGCACCAGAACGCAGTGTCAAGCTGAAAAATTGTTTAAAAAAACGTGTCTAGACTTAGTTTTTTTTCTTTCTGCTGCCATGCATCTCGCGTTGACATGTTCTGTCTTACCAACCTGATCTCACGGCAATTCATACGTATTATATGAGGTGGCTAATTCGTACGATTTCGTATGACCTCACTCGTACAAATTTGTATGATTTTTGCTAAATCGTATGTATTTTATGAGTTCCCCAATTCGTATGAATTCGTACGAATGATCTACCCCTAACCCAGCCCCTTAACCTGCCCATCACTGGGGTCTAGACAAATCGTACAAAATCAAACGAGTGAAGTCGTATGAATTCGTTCGAATTAGCCACCTCGTAAAATACATACGAATTGTTCATGAGATAGCGTTGGTCTTACCCTACTCTCACGTCTTTTTCAGCGTCTCATGCAATGAGCGCCATGTTTTTAAAACACCTTATCAAGCAAAAAGTAGTTACACTTTCTTAGGTCTCTAGACCTTGCAGGGCAGTGGAATTTTTTTTTTAAATTGCATCGTGCACTTTTCCATTTCCTTTTCCATTTTTTCTGCATAAACTTGCTAGATGGATGTATTTGACCGTTGAGTTTGCATCCCGCGTTTCAGCGATTTAAAAAAAACATGACGCTCAAGTTAAAAGTAGTTCAGCTTTTTAGAATCGTGTCTCTAGACCTTGCATTTTTAAAAATTGCATTCCTCCACGCACCCTGTTCGCGCAGACATGATACGTCATCAGCGCGTTCATTACGCTATTACAGACTGAGCGAGAAGGAATTATTATTGTTTATTATTGTAATAATATGCGCTTTGTACTGTAATGTTTTCTCACAACTTTGCATTCAACCCTCCCCAAATGCCGTCTCTCATCGTGTCGCTGGCTTCTGGTCAGCCTGTGCACGTTCATTCGTGTGTTTTGGAGGAGGCGTGGCTTTGGAGAGTGATTTGCAGGGAGGGTGGGATCTTATGCTTTCAAAGCTAGCTTGCTATTGCTAACCTCTCCGAAATCACCTACCCTACTTTTAATATTTTGTATTAGATTTTTTTCAATAACTAACTTTCTTCACCAGCTAAATTAAACTAAATTAAAATTGGCAACTAGCTGAAATACATTTTCTATCTAAGCTATCTATCTATCTATCTATCTATCTATCTATCTATCTATCTATCTATCATTTTAATGTTTAAGTAATGAAAATGTTTTTCGTGGTTTAGTTTTAGTAACGATAATAACACTGGTCTTGTGTTATTAATCGCAGAATTGTGTTCTGTCCTGCAATGCTTTCCCATTGTTTATTTTAAATACGTGGTGCTCCTGTTAAACAAAGTACAGCTTATGATACCTTTTTTTCCTCATTCCACTGCCTGCGTCTCATGGTTTTTTCAGCATAAAAGCACATTCTGTCTGAGAATGGCCCCTAAATCAGTATGCTAATATATATTCACTTAGCGTATTGTCTTCTATGTAGAGCAAAGTGCAATGGAGGCTACTA
>JADLZN010006126.1:0-22552 GCA_018155175.1 Sinocyclocheilus anophthalmus
TAACAGTGAAATGTGTTGGATGTGGATGACACTTGGGCTTTGAAATTATTTGGAAAATAGACGGGTCAGGATATGTGGCTCTAATTGTCCCTTTTTATGGTTGAGAAGAGCATAAAACCACCTGGAGCTACAGGGGTAATCACCCATTTTCTTGATCGTAAAGACAGTCACTGTTTAAGCTTGAAATTTCTTACATTTGCTCTCGTTTGGGTCTTTAAAGGAGTGAAAGTCACACTCAGTACTCTGGCCTCATACACTTTGGCTGCAATACAACCAAACAGAGCAATCATTAGACATAATGAGTCCCACGAGATGGCTGCTCGTACTGATCAACCATGTGTTTAACTATTGGCAGCAGACATTGCGTTTCAAGGCTTTCACTTTCTACAGGACTTAAATCCTTCAGCTTTTGTGCTCCTCACATCAGGTTGTATATCTTTGTGCGATGGCCTCGAGTATAAGTGGCTGCCTGTGATAAATTTTAGCTCTACAAACACAAATCTGCAAGTGACACACTGAAGTAACCCTGAAATCCTTTAATCGTGTATGTTTGTGTGTTTTGTAGGCTGGGGATCCGCTCCACGTGGGCATCCCTCTCTCTCAGCAGGTGTCCAATGAGAGCAGACTCTCCATGTCAGAGTCAGTGTCTGAGTTCTTCGATGCTCAAGAGGTGCTTCTGTCCGCCAGTTCATCAGAGAATGAGGTGAGAAGTCTGTTTGTGTTAATTTTAAAGTTATTTTTATATATAGATATATATATATATATATTTTAGGGCTGTCAATCGATAAAATTTTTTAATCTGATTAATCACATCCTTTTCTGTGATTATTGCGATTAATCGCACAATTCATGAAATTAAGCATAGACCATTTATCTTGTTTCAAATTTTTATTTTGTCATCATTTGCTATATCCAGCAAAGTAAAAAAAAGGACACTTAGAAACTCCAAAAGGACACCAAAGATCCAAATGATATAATAGCCCATATAAGCACTCAGTGGGGCAAAAACGTATTTAGTCAGCCACCAATTGTGCAAATTCTCCCACTTAAAAAGATGAAAGAGGCCTGTAATTTTCATCATAGGTGTACCTCAACTATGAGAGACAAAATGATAAAAAAATCCAGAAAATCACATTGTAGGATTTTTAAAGAATTAATTGGTAATTCCTCGGTAAAATAAGTATTTGGTCATCTACAAACAAGCAAGATTTCTGGCTCTCACAGACCTGTAACTTCTTCTTTAAGAGCCTCCTCTGTCCTCCACTGGTTACCTGTATTAATGGCATCTGTTTGAACTCGTTATCAGTATAAAATACATCTGTCCACAACCTCAAACAGTCACTCTCCAAACTCCACCATGGCCAAGACCAAAGATCTGTCAAAGGACACCAGAAACAAAATTGTAGACCTGCACCAGGCTGGGAAAGACTGAATCTGCAATAGGTAAGCAGATTGGTGTGAAGAAATCAACTGTGGGAGGAATTATTAGAAATGGAAGACATACAAGACCACTGATAATCTCCTCGATCTGGGGCTCCACGCAAGATCTCACCCCGTGGGGTCTAAATGATCCCAGAACCACACGGGGGGACCTAGTGAATGACCTGCAGAGAGCTGGGACCAAAGTAACAAAGGCTACCATCAGTAACACACTGCGCCGCCAGGACTCAAATCCTGCAGTGCCAGACATGCCCCCCTGCTTAAGCCAGTACATGTCCATGCCCATCTGAAGTTTGCTAGAGAGCATTTGGATGATCCAGATGAGGATTGGGAGAATGTCATATGGTCCGATGAAACCAAAATAGAACTTTTTGGTAAAACCTCAACTTGTCGTGTTTGGAGGAGAAGAATGCTGAGTTGCATCCAAAGAAACCATACCTACTGTGAAGCATGGGGGTGGAAACATCATGCTTTGGGGCTGTTTTTCTGCAAAGGGACCAGGACGACTGATCCGTGTAAACGAAAGAATGAATGGGGCCATGTATCGTGAGATTTTGAGTGAAAACCTCCTTCCATCAGCAAGGGCATTGAAGATGAAACGTGGCTGGTTCTTTCAGCATGACAATGATCCCAAACCCACCGCCCGGGCAACGAAGGAGTTGCTTCGTAAGAAGCATTTCAAGGTCCTGTAGTGGCCTAGCCAGTCTCCAGACCTCAACCCCATAGAAAATCTTTGGAGAGAGTTGAAAATCCGTGTTGCCCAGCGATAGCCCCAAAACATTTCTGCTCTAGAGGAGATCTGCATGGAGCAATGGGCCAAAATACCAGCAACAGTGTGTGAAAACCTTGTGAAGACTACAGAAAACGTTTGACCTCTGTCCGATGCCAACAAAGGGTATATAACAAGTATTGAGATGAAATTTTGTTATTGACCAGATACTTATTTTCCACCATAATTTGCAAATAATTCTTTAAAAATCCTACAATGTGATTTTCTGGATTTTTTTTCTTATTTTGTCTCTCATATTTGAGGTATACCCATGATGAAAATTACAGGCCTCTCTCATCTTTTAAGTGGGAGAACTTCCACAATTGGTGGCTGACTAAATACGTTTTTTCCCCACGGTATGACATATGAAAGAAAAAAAAATAGAATTTTATAGTATGTGTACATTGCAACGGCAATGAGCTTTTTTACATTTTAGAGAAGCCAAGTTGCAATACCAAACATGACCACATGGAGATGCCAAAAAAAACTAAAACAACCGCCTGCTGACTGCATATATCTAGTACAGTACACTGATCCATTCCGTATAACTAAACACAGCGACATAAACATGACAAATCAAAACATTGGTGAATGTGTGTGGAAACAGCGTGAATGTACGGAAATGTCTGTGCTGTGCATAAATACATTGTGCGATCAGTGCGTCAAGAGCACTCTCATACACGCATTATTATACCGGATTCACGCTTGCTTACTGTACGACTCCTGTACGCCACTGCAGTCGTCTTTACCTTGATTGCAGTCTTCATCCATCAAAACTTAACTAGCAAGACTGGTTATCCAGTCGAGAAAACATAGTCTGCGTCTCATCTGGCCATACAGCAGTGAGATGTGTTGACAATCCGTTCAGTCTGTACTTCACACAACGCTTGTGACGTGTGAGGGCTCACTCTCTTCAGAGACAATCACAGAATATGGCAGAGCTCGTGTTTAAAAGCGAAACATTGGAATGAATAATTCACTTAAAACGCGACGCGAGTCTCTGTTCTCTCTGGAATCTCTGATGTAATCAGCCTGGTTTCCTTTATATTAGCACTGTTTTGGACTGATTGTTTGAATGCATTCACTTACTGAATCATTGGAGTTTAGCGCTTTAAAAGATCTGATCGCAAGCAAGAGAAGCAAATTGGGTTAAAGGGTTTAAAAATAGAAATTGTGTTCTGAATTTGGCGTTAATATTTTAACGCTTACGTATTGTAAAATTAATCAATGCGTTAAGCTTTAACGTGAACAGCCCTAATATAGATACAGCGGATAAAAATAAGTATTGAACACATCCCATTTTTCCCAGTAAATTATTTCTAAAGGGCTGTGACATGAAATTTTCATTACATATTCCCATATTTGCCACGAGTGACTTGTAGTATTATTATTATTATTATTATAAGATGTTCTATGGTGTCCAGACTTTTACATATTCAAGCTCAAGTGAATCATTGCATTACCAGTTATGGATTTCATCTGTCAGTGTCATATGTGTAAGCTGGTCCGTTTTTAAAGGGGTCCTATTATGCTTTTTCACTTTTTAAATTTTAGTCAGTGTGTAGTGTGTATGTTTGGGCATAAAAAAGATCTAGAAAGTTACAAATCTCAAAGTCCACTCCAAAGGGAGATATTTAGTTTTTTTTTTAAAATCCCTTTTCAAGAACTATAACGGACGGCTCGTTTGGACTACAGCGTTGGTTATCCGGGCTTTGTGATATCACAAAGCGACCCATTAGAATATCATTAAAATAATTCCGCCTACAGAAATTCAAATGGTTGGGGGGTGGGGAGGGGCGAGGTTGTGGTTAGAACGCTTGGTTGAGTGAGTGCATCAGACGAGACGACGAAGAAGAAGTGCTGCTGCAGAGTTAGTGCATCAGAGAAAACGAAGAAGAAGAGCTGCTGTGCTGTAGCGTCAAATTTTCGGCATGTCTAGAACAATTCTTACAAGTATAACACGACGTAGCTGGGCGCCGCGGACAGACGCCGAACGGTGCCGCTGGTGTGCTACACTCATAGAAAATAATGTTTTTGAATTTTAAAGATGTGGCGCGACTCTGCGCTTCTCGTCCGGTGTGTGACTGCCTGAAACGCTGTTTTTTTTTTTTTTTTTTTCACCTTCGTGCCCAAACGTCTATGCAATTTTTTTGGTTGCAATTTATTTTTTAACTCTGTTCCTGAGCATTATAACCCCAATTTGCTATTGTGTGCTGCGCATTTGACTGAGGACAGCTTCCACAACATGAGAGAGTACAGTGCGGATTCGGCCCCCCAAAAGTTTTTGGTTTGAACCAACTTAGCAGGTGCATGGCAGCACTGAACGCGTCTAAGCTGTTCGCCCAATCACAACGCACTGGACAGGCTAACCATCACACCACCTTTTGTTTTTCGGAAGGCGACCTTCATCAACCGGAACTACTCGAGCCTTATGTGTAAAATAATGTGTTTTTCGAACCACCAAGCATGAGAGCATGTTCTAGTACACCCCCAAAACAAAATCAAGACTTTGTAAAAGAGCATAATAGGACCCCTTTAAGTGTGTTTATTTGTATACTTGCACACTGCACTGCAGTAGGTCATTACACACACACACACACACACACACGCACACATATTCTTACATTTAGTCAGCACTGCGCAAAATGAAAGACAGTGAGTAACATCATCTCTCCCTCTCTCTCTCTCTCTCTCTGCTCAGGCCTCTGATGACGAGTCTTCCGTCATGATGTTAGGTTGATAACATTTCAGAGGACAACACCAGCGTCACAGATAACGTTTCCAGACAGAGTAAGATCGCTCTTCGTTTTGTTCCGTTCATTAGAGCAGGACGCCGTCCTGATGGGACACATGACCTTTGCGTTACACACACACACACACACACATAAAATTATGACTATTGTAATGTGAATATCAAAATATAAAATGCAAAGGGATTAATATCACAGTATCTGTCAAGAGCATGTTGGGGTCATATTTCACCCCAAAACCAAAAGAAAAGACAAAATTAGTTTAAATGTTTAAAAATGTAAAGATTGTTTTAGGACCTTTTTGATTTGAGTGTTTTTTGTTTTTGTTTGCATTTTGCATTTTTATGTTATTTTCAGGAAAATGAATCGCATTTATTTATATATATATATTCACATTACAATAGTTACATTTGATTTAATATACTGTAGAATTATGGGTCTTATGAAAATAGTGCCATTTCTTATTACAAAATGTAAGTTTATTTATTTTTTTAATTTTCCTTTGATGTTGGGAATACATGTGACTTTGTTTTGAATTAATGAAAGTATCACAAATACACCTTGTGACACATGCATGATCTGATACTTTTCATGCCTCATCCTACGCATAATTGGATTGTGACTGAAACTGCCTCAGTTGTGTGACTGAGACCCAGCATTGTCTGCAGGTTTGGTTTTAATTTTCTTTTACACAGAATTGCTAGACACAATTTCAGTGCATAAATAAACATAAATTCAAGGACCTACATAATCAGTACAATATAGTGAGATATAGTAACGTGATTATTAATATATTATGCAACCTTATTACTATTTTTTTTTTTTACTTAACTTAAAATTGTCACCATTTGAGTGCCAATTATGTCAGGCTCAAAAACTGGTTCATTATTATTGCATTTCAAGATATCTTTGTCATCTTCTGCAGAGATCCTCATTTTAAAATATTGCTTGCATTACCATCTCTGCATTTATATACAGGTATTATCATTCTGAAAGGAAAAAGCAAACAAAATTCAGGCCACATAATGCATGCAATATTTATGACTAGTGGTCGACCAATATGGGTTTTTTGACAGCCGATGACGATATCTTGGAAAGCAGGGTGGCCGATGGCCGATATAATTGTATTTAATTTCATTATATTTAAGAAATTTTAAATCATTTGAAAATGGATTAAAAATAATTGCGTAAAATAAACATACTTATACCTTAGAAGACCAAACATTTTTCACAAATAAATAAATATTTAATAAAAATCTAATTATAAAGGAAGTAAACACTGTAACCAACAGGGCACTCAGTATTCTGGGAAGTTTGTGTGCATTGAAAATCTTTTATTTTTTTTAAATAAAGCCAAGGTAACACTAATTTTACATACAGCATGCAATGAAAATGACATGAATATGACAGCGGGCAAATGCATAATGCGCAGCATAATTTGAAATCACTAGTTTAAAGTTTGTCGATCGCGCATTTCCAGTCAAGCAGAACTCTCCTCCTGTCAGCATTCAATTTGCACAGACCAACCGTCACCCAGAGATCACGCGATCATGCAGGATACAAATGCATATTTCAGGTTTGTGAAATTAAATGTTCATTAGTCATTCAAAGATTTGTTTAAATTATATAAATGCGTATTTGCTGAATGCTGATGGCAAATGAGAAAGTATTATAATGTTTGCCTTTCTATTACTAATTATATTAAAGCAATCGTTATAATACTTTTTTTTTGTATACATTTTAATTCCTTTGCTTCTATCCATATTAGACAGAACTGAACGACGACACTGCTCACATTCTCCCTCTTGTTCGCTACAAGAGGGAGAATGTGAGCACTGTGCTCTCAGCGTCATCAAAATAAAAGTCTTCTTAGCGCCGTTAAAATAAAAGTCCCGCCTCGAACGCATTGGCCAAACAGAAAAACTTATCGGCCATGCCGATATTTGAAAAATGCCAAATATTTCGATATATCGCCAACGACCACTATTCATGGCAAGCCAATACATTTATATTTATTGGGTAGGCAAGATGAATATTAAAACCTTCAGTGACATGATCTGTATCCTCCTGTTTCTAAGGCAATTAAAATGAGACTGACAAGTTCATGTTTAATGACTGTGAGAAAAGTTGTAGTGGGGCTCATGGGTATTCCCTCTTCTGAGCACAGTGCAGGTCCACGGGGCACAAGCCATCTGATTCTTTGACAGATGTACGGCTTTTGCCACAAAAAAAAAGCCCTAAAAAAAAGGCCTGCTGCTAAGCCTTTTCTCAAATGCCTTCATCCATGCAACTAACATCCTAAGAAAGGGTCAAGTCATTCCTTGACTACAGACATCTGGGCTGCTCCATGCTAAACAAAACAATTAACTGCGGGGGCAGGGACTTCTCAATACATCTCTACAGTGAAGGAACAAGGAACGAGAAGTTCATTTCAATAGATGGCTGTTTCCGTGAGCTGACTTGGCAGGATAGATGTTGATGAAATGCTGCGGAGGACATCCATTTTAGAGAAAGGCAATTTAAAGTTGAAACATACCATTTCAATGGCACTAACAGTTCAAAATTGCAACAATAATGACTACAAAATAGGCTGCCCAAAAGTACCTAACCAGACACTGACATGTCAGGTTGCTCAAACAAACATTTCTGAACTGGCATAAAAGAAAATATTTTAACACAGAAAGTGAAACAGTATTTTTTTTTAACCATTCTGCCATTTGCAAACACAAATATATACAAACACACAAACAAGGACATAATGACAAAAAAAAACAGTAACTTGATTGTACCATGGGACTTGAAAAGTTTATTTGAAATTAGTTTGCGATTACGATTATTTTGCAAACTCTTCACATTCATTCATTCCAACTAGATCTGTGTGCGATATGGACAAAAAAAACCTATCGCAACTTCTTTGATCAGTTTTGCGATTTTTATTTTAATCACGATTTTGACACACACCGACATGCTTTACAGTCATAAATGCATTCAATGTGAATTTGAAACATATTTCCATAAGAAAACCAATTATCAAAAAACCTTTATCAAAAAGCTGTAACATGTCTCTAGACCAGACATAACGCAAAATAATCACTAAGTAAAGGTGTAACAAAATGTCTCTAAAACAGACATTTGGCAGAAAAAAATAAAATAAAAATCCCGTGTCCAGGATAGCATACTGCGGGAGGTCGGGGGCTCGGAAAATCGTGCTATAAAGTGATTTAGAAATTGCGCACGCTCAAATCGCGATTTTATGACGATTTCGATTAATCAAACAGCCCTATTCCAAACCTGTACAACCCTCTACATTGCGAGTAAATCACTCGCATACGCGACTAAATCTTCACTCTGGGCGACTAAATGATGTCTAATATTAGCCAATGGCCAATAAATTCTCAGATTTTACTCGCCAGTCGCTTTGTCTCACACACGCAGAGAGAGAGAGAATTGAAGCGCTACATGTAAACAATATTCTTTGTTGCATTTTCCTGTCAAAATAACAGAGTTCCTTTGGAATTCTTCAGTTTTTAAGAACTGCCGGGTTTTCCTGTTAGTGGGCGGAACTAATGCGCAAACGCAATCTCATTGGCTGGCGCTAACCTATTATCATCCCTCTTTTGATTTCAGCAAATCAGTTCAAGCGAACGCACACAACCTGATTAATACTCATGAATCCAGCAGCTCATTAATCCTTAGTTGTTTTATATTTTTCTTATTAGTAGAATTCGTATTATTATCTTATCAGTATTTTTGTTAGTTTTTTTCCCAATTTTCTTTTACAGAAGCACTGAATGACCAAAAAAAATCACCAGCCCCAAGTTCAGTTAAAATGACAAATATGCACTCATTCATGGTTACCAAGTTTTAGTTCTAATCACTAAAGTTCTATCATTAAATAATACTTGATTATCATATAATGCTTGACTGACTGATCTTAATAAGATTCCAGATATGTAAAAAACTGTGCCATTTTACAAACATTTATTATATATATATATACAGTCTGGCGAGTAAACTAAAAAAATTGCCAAGGTGTCCGTAGAGGGTTGCTGTACAAGTTTCTTTCTGTGCATCACAATAGAAGATATTTTCAAAAATATAAGTCAATGCAGGGCTCGCAAAATTTCAAAATCCATGGTAGCCCTTCAGGCAGGCATTCTTCACATTTTGGTAGCCCAAAATTAATTTAACTAGCCCCCCCAAAAAAGACCTTTTTTTAAATATAGAAAATCAGATAGGAGTTTAAATGTCAATCAAAAATATTTTCAATACACAAATATCAACAAATATGAAGGAAGGAATTTTATTTCACTGTTTACAGGGTATCTGCAGAATTTTTAAAATACATTTAAGGCGGTTTATGACCCATTTTAAGAGCTGCACATGTAAAATGAACACACAGTTATGAGTGGGGTTGGACAATGTCTGTTGTAACATACAGTACTGAGCCATAAAATTACATGATTTACAGTTCAGATACAGGTTTTCACAAAAACCTTATACAACAGCATTTCAGCCTTTAGACCATTTTTATGAAAAGGGATAAATCAAGCATATAAATGATTATGTCAATTTAAAACATATAAATATTAGTCTTAATTGTTTGGATTTTTAGAAGGCACATTAACTTCTTTCTCATTTACAACTCTATGTGTTTGCTGCGTAAAATCATGAGTTTATATTTGCATTGATCTGACCATAAACGGCTAGAAAGGCTTATTGGAAATGCAAATTTATTCTCTGCCATGAGGTGGCGCTTTAGGAGCGCTGAAAACGCTGCTTTATCAGGAATTTAATTATAGGTCAAATGAAACTAAAATGCCAACGACACGTTTCTGAGGACAGTCGGTTCCCTTCAGATACATTCAAATAAAGACATCCGCGCCGCTTTTGACTTGAAACGTGCAGCGCTCATATTTATTTAATGAAATCATTTATGTGCCCGATCGGGCCTCAAAAAATAACACATTTGCAAAACAAAATTCATAAATTCACAGCACAATTTACATTTTGAATTTACGAAATCGATTTTGTAACAATTCATAAATGCACAAGTAAAAGCATAAATATTTCCCAAATGCTCACACAAATGCATCTTACCTAAATAAATTTAAAATGTTTACACAAATATGTATATATACATTTCTTGAATTAATTTCCATCACACATTTATGAATAATGGTACATGTATTTATGGATCGTTGAATCTGCATTTGCAAATCATCACACATGCGTGGACTGCTTTGAATTTGTGTGTGGTATTTTTGAGACCTTCCTGGCAGGTTAAGATTCATAAATATCTTTTTTTTGGAGGATGTTCCGTTCAGCCAATCGCGGTGAGCTTTTAATCCACCAATCAAAACGCTCTTTACTGAACAGACTCAAGAAGCTCAAGCTGTGCTTGTACTGTGCAGTGTTCCATGATCGGGTCCTTGATATAAAGACATTTTAATGGGTACTCTTTTTTTTTTTAGCACCGGATTACAATTTCTACAAAATCACATTATGATTTATATCGTTCGCACAAAATACAGCTACCCGGTTAGCCTGCAAGTTGGTAAGTTGCACATACCCTGTTTATTCAGATCAATCTGTAATGTTATCAAATAAGTGTTAAATGTCCAGATATTTCATTTAATAACAACAATTATGTAATGTGTTCTGTTGTTGTTGTTAGTAGTAGGCTATCAGATTCGCAATAACTTTTGATCAGGCATTAAAAACAGCTATCACCACCGAAGGGAGATTTCTAACACACAGCGAAGAGATTTAGCATGGAGGATGAAAACCATACTCAACGAGTGAGTAAAGTCGTTTTTTTATCTGATGGCATTTTCTTATGATTAAAGATTGTTTTAGTTAATTAAGTGTGCAGTGTTACAAAGTTGTTAGTCCATGCCAGCTTTCTTATAGTATAACTGGTGTTCGTAGGAAGACTTTAGTAATCACAGGATGAATGGGCGATAAACAATCAGTAAAACAACGATTTCGATGCTAAACTATTGCATAATTTTAAATACGATTTGTAGTCAGTGGGTTCTAAAGTTACCATTGCGACCAGCTATAATCATAAGAAAATGCCATCAGATAAGAAAACGACTTTACTCACTGATTGAGTGTGGTTTTCATCCTCCATGCTAAATCTCTCCGCTGTGTGTTAGAAATCTCCCTTCGGTGGTGATAGCTGTTTTTAATGCCTGATCAAAAGTTACTGTGAACCTGATACTACTACTAACAACAACAACAACAACAGAACACATTACATAATTGTTGTTATTAAATGAAATATCTGGACATTTAACACTTATTTGATAACATTACAGATTGAGCAACTTTGGTGTATAACGATAGCGTTACGATATAAATCATAATGTGATTTTGTTTGTAATCAGGTGCTAAAAAAAGAATACACATTAACAGTGTTGGGCAGTAACACATTACTTAGTAACGCGTTACTGTTATAGGATTTCATTTTAAGTAACGGAGTAATTTAATGCGTATTATATTTAAAAAATAGTAATTATAGGCTATACTATATCGATCTATACTTACAGAAATCAATTTGGTTAGTGGAGAGTGCGAACATTAACGTTCCATACATCGCAAGACCCTGAATATTTTTGTGAACACAAGCACAGACAGAACAAACCAGCAGGAAGCAGTACTACCATCTTTCTCCTTATATTCTGAATACAGAATAAGAACATACATTGGCAAGGCCATATCGCCAAGTGCCTCCCCTACACATCTCTCTCCATGACGGTGACAGCCACACTTTTTATAACAAGGCAGTAAATGAACCAAACCCTCCCGAACTAACTTGAACATAAACACAAATAACATTGCTAACGCAAAAACTCAACCATCTTGCTTAACACATAAATCAACTCAGGGCTCGACGCTTACTTTTCTTTTTAGGAGCACTTGTGCTCCTAACTTAAAAAATTTAGGAGCACGTTCAAAATTTTAGGAGCACCTTCTAATCAATAATCCAAAATGTTATCAAAAAGTAGCCTTTCCTTTACGAGGTGATATTTGACTCCTCTAATTTTATTAAAAGTATGTCATCTTTAATGTCAAATTCAAAAAAATATTTTTTTTATAAGCTTTTTAAAATTTCTAATTAAAACAACAGAATAAAAAAGTAGAATAAGAATAAAAGTTACCAATCAAATGATCATATGAACACAAGGAATTTGTAGAGGTTGCACAGAAGAACACAAAAGTGGCTTGGTGTATTTTCAGACATTTAATGAGGTTCAGAGGTGGCATGAGTGGAATTAAATTAATAAATTCATGTTGAGAATTATGTTTTAAATATAAAATTGATTATATAAATATTAAATGATTTAAATAACTGAAAAGATACTTTAAAAATGAAACTAAACTGCCAGCAGGTGGCGTCAAGTCACTGATTTTTATCACTGAATCAGTCATTCAATTGATTAATTCGAACGGCTGATTCATTCAGGAATGAAGCAAGTGATTGTCTTTATGAATGGGTCATTGAATCATTGACTCACTTGATTTGTTTAAAAACGCAGTTCATTCATAAACGAGATACTGCTGTGTTTGAATGGAGATGTGCAGCGGCTCCGCTGTGTCTTTGTTTTTAACTATTTTCGACGACGAAATGGAGCTAAATCAGACAATAGTGTTATAGTCAGAATGTAAGTCACTTAATATTAGCTTCTTGTTTATTTAATTGTATTGTATTAAATCAGTATCACATTTAAAAACTCCCTTAAAAATCATTCAAAGCGGTCACTCATCTTAGTTAATTGCGAGCTCACATTTATAATCAACGAAGCTCTCTACACTGCGTGATGAATCTCTTAGTTACTTTGCTTATGAAAGGATTCGTGAGATGTCTGTGATACATTACTCGACGCTGCAAACACGCGTAGAAACATTTGAAGCTCCCCTGAGCGCAAACACAAATATGCTGATCAGGTCAGTTGCACTGGTGCACCTAAATATTTTTTCAAGTTGCACGCAGTAGTTTTCAGTTGTAAATGCGACTGAAATGGTCGCACTGTCGAGCCCTGCACTACATACCATAAGGTACTGGCTGCTAGCGCCACTGCCATTCAATACGCAAAACCATGCACCAGTCAGCCGCTTGCTTAGTAAATACAGTGTTCTGGTGAATGTTTGATCCTTTAATAACGAATACTGATCGGGTGAGCGTGTATCTGGGATTTCATAAATGTACTGGAGATTAAAGTAGCAGTAACTATTAAGTGTAACTATTGCTAATTACTTTTGAAATAAAGTGTAATCAAACAGTAAAACCTGATTATTTAAAGGATAATCCGTAAGCAAGTATTAATTACATTTCAGAGTAACTTGCCAACACGCCCTAAACTTCTTTCTATCAAGACCCTCATGAACACTGCCACAGTACAAGGTGCAGCTTGACTTCTGAGTCTGTTCAGTAAAAAGCGTTTTGATTGGTGGGTTAAAAGCTCACCGCGATTGGCTGAACGGAACATCCTCCAAAAAAAAGATATTTATGAATCTTAACCTGCCAGGAAGGTCTCAAAATACCGCACACAAATTCAAAGCAGTCCACGCATGTGTGATGATTTGTAAATGCAGATTCAACGATCCATAAATATTTGTAACATCATTCATAAATGTGTGATGTAAATTAATTCAAGAACTTGATATATAGTACATATTTGTGTAAACATTTTACATTTATTTAGATTATATGCTTTTGTGTGAGCATTTGGGGAAATAGTTATGCTTTTACTTCTGTATTTATGAAATGTGTTTTGAATTTACGAATCGGATTTTATAAATGTAAATTGTGCTGTGCATTTACGAATTTTGTTTTGCAAATGTATTATTTCTGAGGCTGATCTGGCTCCATATGCATTGCCTTTGAGTTTAATCCAGCCGTATCGCACTGGTGTCTTTCCGTCCCCACCTGTTCATACCTCTTGAAATTATCATTCAGACATTTTTATACCATTAACTATTAAAACTTTTTTGCCATAAGGTTGATACAACTTCACTTCATACTTTTTAGACCCGCGGGAGATCTGTATGTTAAGATAGCCCATCGGCAGCGTTTGCGATACGTTTGGTTGCCCGACCTGGAAAACCCCAAACCCCGGTGTTTCGAGCTATCGTCTTTTGCGATCCCTTCAATGAATCCAACGGTGATTCGTGTCCACTGACTTTTGCAATAAAGGTACAAAAGCTGTCACTGTGGCAGTCCCCTTAAAAAGGTACTAATATGTACACTTTATGTTAATCACTAGGTGCTGTCAAATGATTAATGCATCCAAAATAAAAGTTTTTGGTTACATAATATATCAACAGTACACACCATCTATTATGTCGCCTAATCCAAACATTATATATGCCTGTATATATTAAGAAAAATACTGTTATGTTTATATATTAATATATTTATGTATAATATAATATATCATGTAATACATATATATATATATATATTATATACACACACACTATTGTACGTATTTAGATATACACATAATAACTATACACATCACATACATATGTTATGAAATCAAACTTTTATTTGGGGATGCGATTATCGTTTTACGCATTATATATAAATAAAAAAAGAAAAAAAAAAAAAAAAAAAAAAAAATAAACTAGTAATAACTGTACCTAAAGGTAACGAATATGCACCCTTTAGTGTACTTTTAGGATCAAATGGTACCTTTTGAAATATTACCACCACAGTGACAGCTTTTGTATCTTTTTTATGAGAGCGTAAACAAAACCAGTCAAACATTTTTGTAAACATCTCTTGTACTGCACAATAAAAAAAAAATGACAAGAATGTGAGTAAATGAGTAAATGCTGTGCAGTATTTTACAGTAGCTATATGAACATCATATCCGTTTCTATATCATATATATTTTAGCAAGACTGTATTGATTAAACCACCATCCATCTGTTTTATAAAGACCATTACATAACTCCAGCTCTCAGATGTCAATCTATCATTAGGGTCAAAGCAGCACATATGGTGTTTTAATACTGTGTTTTCAAGCCCAGGTCGATGTGAGTGAAGTTCAGAGAGCAGCAGGGTAGCTGCACTTAAACGTCTCAAAATGTGTGTGTGTGTCTAGGTGAGAAGTCTTGGGCACTGCTTCATTTCCCACTAATGCATTTCCTATACTCTTTCAGTCAGCAAGGGAGAGCAAAAATGAGATCTGAATCACCGCTCAGAGTTAAAAATAACCAAGTCATGGTCAAGCATGCATTTCCTCTACCTGAAATCTCTATATGCGGTTCTGTGTCATGACGTAAAGTCTCCAATAATTGCTTTGATTACAGAAATACTCACTGGCATCATTAGTGACGCATCACGCGAGGAACAAAGTTCACGTTCCTCCAAGTTGTCAACAAATCCTACAGAAGGCTCAGCAACAGACATTTTCTCCTCTAGCACTGTCTACTGAGATCAGAAGAATGTTGCAGGCACACAGGAGAAAATGACTGCTAATTACAATCATTACACAGCAAGGCCGTTACCGCCGCTGCATCCTCGTTTCTAAGGCAACAAGACAAACAGAGGATGCTGCCTCGCAGTTTTCACCCACCTGAGCAAAAGTCAGGCAGGTGTTGTGAAATTGGGAATCAAGCCAGTTAACGAGAAACAGAGTTTTAAAGGTTTGTCACCAGATGTTATACCACAGACATGTTCATGGTTCTACACTTGGATTTTACATTAGGCACTCTAACAAAAGCTATTTAATAGGCTATATTACAAACTCACACTAACAGACTGTTATTGCTATGCAGTTGCCAGGTTAAACCAAGCAAAAATTGTAAGCTCAATCACACAAGTAATAGCGCACTTTTCTACAACTCAAGCTGCACAATTTGATGCATCGTTCAAGCACAAACAGTGCACGACAAGTTGCTAAGTTTAACACTTAGGGTTGTGAGTTTGTTCAAAAGCCTAAAAATGTTGTAATATTCCGACTAGAGCCATGTCCGTGTAACTATAATCCTGGTGGCAGACTGTCCTGTAAGAGAGAATCGTTTAATAACTCATTATTTTTTTATTTTGCGCACAAAAGGTTTTCTTGTAGCTTCATAAAATTACGGTGGAACCACTGATGTCACATGGACTATTTTAAAGATGTCCTTACTACCTTTCTGGGCCTTTAACGTGGTAGTTGTGTTGCTGTCTATGGGAGGTTCAGAGAGCTCTCGGAATTCCTCAAAGATATCTTTATTTGTGTTCTGAAGATGAACCAAGGTCTTACAGGTTTGGAACGACATGGGGGTGAGTAAATGATGACAGAATATAAATTTTTTGGGTGAACTCTCCCTTTAACATAATAGCACTTTAATGACAATCAACTTTTACGTTGTAAAATTGACGGCAGCATAACCGGCATCCCTAAGAGCTGAAACATGTCACTGTGTTTTTATGGTAAATTTCTGGCCACCACAGCTGCCGTTTTTTAACGGTAAATTTAACAGAATACTTTGTAATAGTGCAAGTATGACCGAATGTTATGCTTTATCAAGTAATACTTCAATTTTCCCAGCTTTTAAGAACTGAGTGAACCTTTTTTGCAGCCTTGCCTGTTGACATGGTGATTTCAACTTTGTATGAACAGACTGGCATTGTGAGGGAATGATGAGATCGGAATGATGCCAGGAGTTCAAAGAGAGTAAGAATTTTAATCCAGAGAGGAATGTCTCATGCTAATTTCTCAACATCTGAGATTAAATATGAAGGAAAACATAGATAGCATTACAGTACTTTAAGAAGTATCTTATATAAGGTTCATTACCTAAACTGAGCATCACAAAAGAATGCAGGGAACTTTATGCTCAGCTGAACTGAACCTGTACTTAACCTGCCCAGGAGCACCTGAGCTGTGCAGTACAAGTTGCCATGGTAATCTGCTTTTCTCAAAAGTGAGCCACTGCAGTGATGGAGTCAATCCTGTACTTTTAATTTGATAACTCAAATTATACCTGCTAGTGCACCTACACAGTACACACTCTGTTTCCATTAAAAGACTCACAGCTTCTTGTTTTTACTAAAAATCCCCACAGATTTTTCAAATGAGGTTAATCAGTTTAATCTGCATTTCATAAATTGTGCTGCTAGGAAGATATAGAGTACTGTCAAAGCACACTTCCTAAATCAGTATCACTTACTTTTATTACTGATTTGATACCAATAATGTTTAATATACCCAAAAAAAAAAAAAAAAAAGTCCAAACAGGTGCCATTTCACCTAGCAGTCTTATGATTCCAGGCACTCCTGGGTTTTTAAACGTTTCCCATTTTCTAACAAAACTTTCCTGAAGGCGTTACCCTTAACAGCAGACAATGAATTGCCTGTGATTTCCCTTTTATTGCTGTCTGTGGTTTCTGAATTACAGTAACCGCATAGCCAGACACACAAACACATCTGTTCACAACTCTGAGGCAAAGAAGCAACAAAGCCACAGAGTAAATGTATTCCACAGAGAGTCAACACACTTACAATCACCCAAGGGAAGTAAACAAATGAAATTTGGTCAATCACTGCTCTGAGTTTTAATTGACTGGCCATTATACAAACAAGCAGTTAGATCCTGCTTACTTTTGCAAATGTTCATTTGTGAACCTGAACTGGACCAATTTTCACTTTCAGTTCCTTAAAAAAAAATTTAGAATAGCTGACAAGGTACTTAATCTAGCCATATTCACTGTACTATTCAAACTAATAATTGAAACTTTTTTTATTACATGGAACAAACTACTATAATCTACTATTCCACTGCATAACTAGCTATTGTTCTCAAATCGGTGTTGCCTTTGGCAATGACAGATGCAAACAATGAGTTAAAGCGCTCAGTGAGTTTGACGTGCCTCACAGCCATTTTTCTAGCAATTATCCTAAAAGTGGCTCTTGTATGGCATTGTTTCATGGTTCAGGTACTGGGCAAAACTGTTTGCATGACAGATCTTCTTTGAAGTAACACTAGAAGTAGTGGGATCACAACCGCAACAGCTGATCACAAGATCTGAGTGCTCTTCCAAAATGGCAGCTTTCTAGACACCTTTCCAGCGCTCTGATCAAAGCAGGTTCAAATCATTCACTGGACCCGAAAGAAAACGGCCCACTTGTTTTGAATGAGCAGCTTGTCATCAGAGTGAATCACTCTTTCAAAACATCTGAATGACAATGGAAAAACAGTCGCTCCTGGAATAAAATCCCAGAGGAAATGATCACCAAGGTATGATATTATCCATGAATATGGCTGCATTATCTACAGAAAGTCTGTGCTATTAAAGGATACATTTACACATGTTAAACCAGCTTTGTATTGTTACAATGAGGGTAGTACAAGTAAATGAACAATGTGATGTGACTTGCACCAATAATATCCCCATTTATTTGTATTATAGCAATAGTCGGATTAGAGATACCAAAAATACCAAAGTATACAATAAAACACTCAAAATTAGACTAACCGAGCTAGAACAATATATAAAACCCACAATCTCGCTCTCAGCAATATAGGAACATTTGTAAACAGCACATCCCAGTTAGAACTAACGTGTGTCCGACAACAAAGATGCACAGCGTTTCATTCTCCTTTACCCAAATAATCATTAACCTTCACTTCCTGGTGACAATGTTTGCTTGGAGTCACAGAAAACCTAAATTCACACGCACACGAAAATGTGGCAAGGGATGCAGAGGGTACTGGGGCATTCACATTTGATTGTTCCTGTGCTTGCTGGCCTTTGCTACAGCTCAAATGGATGACCTCACCGCTATTGAGTCCAGATCCCTCTCACTCATTCCACATGGCCAGCCTCGCCCATGACCCTCTGCTCACACCTTTTCAAAACAGCACAGCAGACTTCCTGCTAGAAGGGTTACAGAGTTTAAAATAGTTGCAAAGGCAACAAAAATACAAATGGAAGAAAATCTAATTGTCGTTGGCAACAAATGAGAAAATTTGATTTGAATCGATACGCACTTTATCAGAGTGCATCTCTACAGTGCATTCCAGTGTGTCCTGCACAGCTATTCAGCATCAACAAACTTATAATGTATGAAACGCCAACAAATGACTCATATGAGCCTGTTTTTTTTTTATCAGTCTCAAATTCAGGGTTTCAGTCTGAATCAATCAATCAATCAATGCAATGCATCATCCACAAAATTTAACTTGTGCATATACACAAGTGCTTCTCAAAACCTTTTAATGTTTAGGAGTACTTTTTTCAGTTTGGATAGAATTAGAAATGTCTGGCATATTCTGATTCAAACAAAGGTTCTCTGACCCTGTGATAGTTTTTGCTAAAGAACACCACGTTACTACCAGACTGCCACGAAAGCAGTGTTACATATGACATTGAATTGATTTCACATGGAGATATTCAGTTTCCTGGCAATACATTCACTTCAAGAGAGCCAGGAAGAACTCACCGGGTCAGCCAGAAGTTCTGCTGATATCACTATATATCAAAGATAAAGAGCAATGTCCACACACACACAGAACAAGAAAAAGCACTGAAAATAGACTGCTGCCAATACAAAGTTTATTAGTCTATTAGCACAGCTACATCTTTAACCACAAAACCACTTAGCCCTGGTGCAAATCCATTACAGATTTATCATTCACATAAACACTACCACTGAAAGTGGATTAAACTAACAATATCACAATAGGCTGGAGATCATTATAAGCTGATTAAAGCCACTTGGACTTTAGTGTTGTAGTGATTTGTTATTAGATGAAAAGTTCTTTCCTGGCTGTTTCTGTTATCTGTTTTTTTTTGTTCGAGGTTATATTTCTGAGATTCTGTTAGAATGGCATTTATATTTGTTTTAGTGCCCTTTAATTTTATTTTTTTTTAAATACAAAATGTAGCCAACTCAAAGCAGTGGGCGTTTACTTTCATTATCTATTCAGAGGCAGCGTTCTGATGATGAGGGGGTTCAAAAACAGGACAGAAAATAGCCTACTTCTTCTAAATTATGTTTTTTGATGTAAAAAATCTTGATAACATTATAAGAGGACCTCAGAGAATGCACAAATAAAAACAAAGGCAGTTCATGGCCCCTTTAAGCTGTAAAGCTCTCAGGATTCCAAATATACCATTTTTATTATGGAAATTAATTTAAAAGTGTATAATTAGAGAGACTAGCTGACTCTCTCAGAGTTGATCTGATGCATTGTGATAGTTTTCACGTGACGTCACACTCTTACAGGAACGCCCACATGGAGGGCAAAACAAAGCTTTGCTCCACTGACCACCAGTTATTTTTACTAGGTTTGCATTAAGTAGTAATGTAGTAAAACATTGATATTTAAAGGCCAAATTCAGTACACACCTTATTGATGATGCAAACTCTGCACAGGCAAGCAGATGAAACTAGAATATAAACGCAATGTGCAAAGTTTAATATAAAAATTTTTCCCATAGAAAACCATTATAAAGAAAACACTAAACCATTTAGCGCATTGCGTTCATATTCTGGGCTCATTTGCTTGCCTGCATAAAGCACGCATCATCAGTAAGGTGTGTACTGAATTTGATCTATTAATATCACTGTCAGTAATCACATGCTGATGGCCGGCCATATAGTCAATAATCAATCACACTATTCATATAGACCGCATTCACACCGATAGCTGCTCATACAGTCAGTAATCACACGCTGATGTGCGGTCATACAGATGGGAATCATGCAGATACAGCCACATTCCCCACAAAACACAAACACACACATATATGAAAAATGTTGAATAGTAAAAAACAAGAATTATTTTAGCAAAAAGTTGATCGCTAAGTTACGTCCCCAACAGATGACAGGTGCGTCACAGCATGTGTCATGTGCCGTCACGAGAGAGGACCAGAATTCAAAAAACAATATTCCGCATATCTTTGACTTTGTTTTTAGTGGATGGTCTCATTCTGTTTGTGACACTGTATGCTACAAAACCATGTTGCTTTTTACTACCAAGATGCAGTTTATTTGAATTTAAGTTATTCCATAACGGATACAAACAAAAACTCTTCCCGAAGAAATGAGACGTAAACAAAGAAATAACCATCCATATTACAACGTTATTATTTCGTTGGGCTAAAAGTGCTCTATGGGATGTTGTTAAGTGGACCCTTACCTTTCTAACTAAACCAGGATTTACAGCTGTGGATGCATTTATGACTCGTTATTACGATGAATCTGGTACGTACTGCGTTTCCTTATAAGCTTTCCATTGAAAAACAGCGATCTATCATCGATGCTTGAGGCTTAGACCTTTAGAATGATATATATTTGACAAGATTAATTATGTCCCTTTTCATTTAATCTATTCATAAATAGAATAGATTATTTATGAATAATTGACATGTGCAAACAAAGAGCGTTCAGTGTGCTGGCGTCCAGGTGCGGGTTAACAGGTTCAAACAAAACGCTGCCACATACCTGGAAACAAACTCATTTTTAATGTTAAAGCAATGTTAAAGCATTTCAGAACCAAAGACTTGTCTTGCCACTGATCTAGAGTCAGCTTCTCTATTCTCATCAGGAATGAAGGTATAGATTTGGAGTGTGGAAACGGTTACGGCCAGCAGTTATTGGCAGCGTTTTCCTGGAGTAGCTATCAGAAATCCCTATTAATATCTATGACCATATAAACACATCACACTCGTGTCCAGAGGAAGGCTAAGCGTCATCCACCTCTGATCAACACCATACACTGGAGGAAGTCCAGCCTCAAATGAATCTGCACATCACAATCGTCACATTTGGCGATGGTCCCGCTCTATTGGGTTCACCGACATTGCTCACAATACATGATTGGCTTTTGCTTTGCTGTTGCATGCAGGTGTGGTTGTGTCAGGTTGCACATGTGTTCCTGTGACCTTTCTATAACGATTCAATTCCACTAACAACCATCCCTGGTTTAGTGGCCATTCACTTTATTGCTCTACTCTCTGTCCCAGGCAGGAGTTTAAGAATTCAGATTGTACTTCCTAAAAAAATTGCTTGTCTTAAAACTGTGGCACTTAGGCTTCTCTCAATCCATTTAATTAAAACAATACTATAAATTACAAGCAATTCTATCAGGGGGAAGGTAAACTGAGAGGAGGCTAAATTATGACCTTGTGGTGCAGGAGCATTTCCAGCAGCACTGCATAAATCCAGGACAGGAAGTGCTGACATGTCAATCACCAGGCTTTTTCCTCCCCGAGTCCCACGCGCAGACGGAGTATCATGGAGGTTTCACGGCCGAGAGGATTCGGAGATCAGGTAATGACTTGCACACTGCAAAAACTCGTCCCGCAGAGGCCAATCGTTTGACTCCGACAGGTAAAGCTGAGGTCACATCGGTCCTTCAAACTGCTGAACCTCAAGAAGCCTTTCATCACACATTTCTCTGCACTTTTTCTTCTTCTCTCTGTTTCTTTTCCCTCTCTGCATGTCCCGCTCACACTCAGCAGCATTGTCTTTGAGTCCCTGGAGCAGCAGATACAAGCGTGATTGACAGGGGAAACTTCTCTCTAGATCGGACTAATCACTTCTGATGAGACAGAGAGCAGGAGGAGATGTGTGTGCTTTAG
>JADLZN010006127.1:0-149421 GCA_018155175.1 Sinocyclocheilus anophthalmus
TATCAGTATTATCTGCTCTTTATTCCTCAAACAGTGATGTACAGTATGTGATTGTGAAACTCATCATATGATTTGTACGATATTTTTGGTTAAAACTACAGAAGTTCCAGACCTGCCATAAAACATGCAATTGAGCCATAAACAAGAGACAAATAAAGTTTCTCCCGCTCAAAATCCATGTCTCTCATTGGGCAGGCACACACAGAATAAATTGCCTCAAACGATCAGGTCCCCAAAAATAAACTTGATGCGCTCATAAAACTTCTTCTTCGTTGTTGAGAACAACACCTTTCAACTCGCAAGACCTTCCTCTTGAGTTTTTCTTTCCGGCAGTTTTTACTTTCAATTAACGTTAGTCGCTGTGGACTTCTTCTTCAGAGGAACCAGAAGTAAAAACTTCCAGCTGATTCCTCACGAACTCATCAAAAGACCTCTGGTGTCTACCGCGTCAGGATTCTTCTTCAGCAATCGAAAACCAATGCAAGTAACCGCTTAAAATTATTCAGATGCGTGTTTAAATCTCAGTCCCTTTTAAGGTGATTATTGGATTCTTTGATGATTTTTCAGAGGTTGTGGTTAAGTGATGTGAAATACTGCCATTCTTTTTCTATTCTCTATCTTTTCCTTACTTTGTTTCATTCTGTGTATATATGTTTTAGTTAGTTATATGTTCGATATAGTTTCATTTTATTAAATCCCTTATATTCACAACGAATTGTCTCTGTTTACTGCTCACAGTTCGAAGTCAATGAATGTTTGAACCCTTGCTACATTTTGCTAAGAATTACTGCTAGCACTGTACAAAGAAGGACAGTTTATTGTTCCGTGGCCAGAAAATAAATATTCCTTGAATTGATAAATGATTATATTGTCTGCTCGGTGGACGGACAGATCAAATAATTGTAATATTGATTCTGCTACAGTTAATTCGAAGATATAATCTAAATATTTATTATGAATCATAACCAGTTGTGATTCGTCATAAATATTCCCCTTTTTAGAGCTAATAAATAATAATAAACGTTACAGTGGAGAAAGCAAGCAGAAATTCTTTATCCACAAGCTTGTTCAACTGAGAAGTCAAAGATTTGTGTTGTTTTTTTTTGTTAGCAGTTTAATACAGTGTAACCTTTTGTTCATTTTGGTTATCGTGTGACTCCAAAATATCTCCATCAGATCCAAACGAATGTGTGGTTAATCATAATAATATAAAATTATTTGAATCAAATTTAGATTGATAAACTAGATCTAATCTATCATTAAATGACTTATTTATTAACTTATCATCCTTCAACATGTGTTTGGTGTACATTAGATGGTTATGAGAGTGCATATGCTATGTCATATGAGATTATATGCATGTATGTGCGCTCAGGAGATGCCAGGGATCATCTCAAATGAAACCATTTGGGCAGATTTATATGAAATGGTGTTGGATATATGTGCAGGGAGAGTTATCATTAACCCCAGGGCTTTCCCCTTCTGCTCTCCTCTCTCATTTCATGCTCCTGATCTGAGGGTGTGAATTAGCCATCACCTCCGGCAAGCCAACTCAGTTACCAGCTGGACAACATGAAAGAAATACACAGAGCTGCATAAAGAATCCTCTCAAAGCATCCTCCCTTCCTCCACCTCCCTCTTCTCTCACTCTCCTCAGTAATGTAGAGGGGTAGACCTGTGTCGGGCCCATGGTGTCTACGCAAGCTCACCTTGGCCTGGGCCAGCTGCAGCTGTGTTGTGAATGGTGTGATTTACATGGCTCTTTTAAAGCCGAGGAGTCAGCAGATGTTATTGTCCTTCAGCATTTGGCAAGTGGCGAAAGAAAAATGAGCTGTGTGACATCTCATATTTGAATGTGACACATACATGCTGGCTATAACCGTGAGCGTGCTTACACTTGATGCTGTGCAAAAATGCAGAATCATAATCAGGATCAGAATTAGCTTTATTGCCAGGTATGTTTACATGTACGAGGAATTTGTTTTCATGACAGAAGCTCCACAGTGTAACAGAATGACAGTGACAGAACAAAAACACAGATAATAAAAAATAGAAAAATAGAACGTAAATAAGGAATAAAAATATACAAATCGACAATTGTATGTACAGGTATATAACAATAGACAGTTGTATGTACAGGTATATTATGTGCAAATTGAAATGTAGACTGAGTGTGTGTGTTAGATAAATAAGTGTATGAGTGAATCAATAGTGTGTGTTCCACAGTTATTGTCAATTGTTCATGAGACTGATTGCCTGAGGGAGGAAACTGTTCCTGTGTCTGGCCGTTCCGGTGCTCAGTGCTCTGTAGCATCGACCAGAAGGCAACAGTTCAAAGAGAGAGTGGGCTAGGTGTGAGGGGTCCAAGGTGATTTTCTTAGCCCCTTTCCTCACTCTGGAGATGTACAGTCTTTTGAAGAAGGAGTGTTTGTACCATGATTTCTTCAGCAGTCCGGACTCCCTCGAGTCGTCTTGAGGTCAGATTGTCGCTGTGAGGCTGAACCGACAGTATATTGAAGTGCAGAGGACAGATGCACTAGATGGCGGAGTCAACGTTTCAGCACTCCTGTGCATGTTACTTCCCTCAGGGGCGAAGGATACAACCCTCTGGTGGGCCTTTTCACAATGAAGTCATGTGGTCCCACGTCAGGTCTGATAGATTGTTGTGCCAGACCCTGATGGACCTCCACTGCAGTCACAGTGGCTGTCCTGATGGTGAAGTGGGGGGGATGCAGAGTTGTGTTGTCGGTTCGGGTGCTGTTAAGGGTGTGGGCCACATCATCTCCACAGTTTTTAGCGTGTTGAGCGCCAGGTTGTTGAGACTGCACCAGACAGCAAGCTGCTCGACCTCCTGTCTGTAAGCAGACTCGTCACCGTCCTGAATGAGGCCGATGAGTGTGGTGTCGTCTGCAAACTTCAGGAACTTGACAGAAGGGCCTTTAGAGGTGCAGTCGTTGGTGTACACGGAGAAGAGCAGTGGAGAGAACACAACCCTGAGGAGCTCCGGTGCTGATGGTGCGGGTGTTGGATGTGAGTTTTTCCAGCCTCACTAGCTGCTGCCTGTCGTGTCAGGAAGCTGTTGATCCCCTGACAGACGGAGGTGGGCACGGAGATCTGAGTTAGTTTGGGGAGGAGGAGGTTTGGGATGATGGTGTTAAAGGCCGAGCTGAAGTCCACGAACAGGATCCTCACATAAGTCCCTGGTCTGTCTAGATGTTGCAGAACATAATGCAGTCCCATGTTTACTGCATCGTCCACAGACCTGTTTGCTCTGTAGGCAAAGTGGAGAGGATCCAGCAAGGGTCCAGTGATGTCCTTTAGGTGGGCCAGCACCAGTTTTTCAAATGATTTCATGACGACAGACGTTAGAGCCACCGGCCTGTAGTCATTAAATCCTTTAATTTTGGATTTCTTTGGGATGGGGTGATGGTGGAGCGTTTGAAGCATGAAGGGACTTCGCACAGCTCCAGTGACCCTTGAAGATCTGTGTGAAGATGGGGGCCAGCTGGTCAGCACAGGATTTCAGACTGACTGGTGTAACACAATCTGGGCATGGGCTTTTTTCCTTTTCTGCTTCCGGAAAAACTCTTCTTCGCTGATCTGAATTGCAGATGTGGGGGAGAGGGGGGTTGCTGGAGGTGTGAAGGGTTGTGTGGTTATAGGGTGTTCATGGGGGGGGGGGTGTGGGGTGTTTTTTCAAACCTGTAGTAGAACTCATTCAGATCGTCTGCCGGTTGTTGATTCTCCGCAGTGCTGGGGGATTGTGTCTTGTAATTGGTGATTTCTTTTAGACTTTTCCACACTGTTGCCGAGTCACTGGAAGAGAACTGAATCCTTAACTTTTCAGAATAATTCCTCTTTGCCACTCTGATCTCCTTTTCCAGTGTGTATTTAACCTGTTTATACAAGACATTATCCCCCTTCCTGTGAGCATCCTCTTTGGCCTGATGGAGCTGTCTGAGTTTTGCAGTGAACCTGGTTTTATCAAAAGTGTAAGTATAAGTTGAGTGTGCATCCTGGTAGGAATGCACATTTCTTCACAGAAACTGATATATGATGTTTCAGTCTCTGTGAGCTCGTCCAGATCGTTGGCTGCAGCTTCAAAGACGCTCCAATCAGTGATGTCAAAACAAGCTTTTAAATCCTGCTCTTTTTCATTAGTCCATCTTTTTACAGTCCTAAATACAGGTTTAGCTGATTTCAGTTTCTGCCTGTAGTTCGGTATAAGATGAACCAAGCAGTGATCAGAGTGCCCCAAAGCTGCTCGTGGGACAGAGTGTTATGCATTCTTTATTGTGGTGTAACAGTGATCCATTATATTACTGTCTCTGGTGGGACATGTTATGTGCTGTCTGTATTTTGGCAGTTCACTGGAAAGATTTTGCTTTATTAAAGTCCCCGAGAATTATTAAAACATAGTCCGGGTGTTGTTGTTCTGTGTCTGGGATCAGATCAGCGAGTTTCTGTAAAGAGGAGCTCACGTGCGCTTGCGGAGGAATAAAAAGACTCACGAGAATGAACGAGCAAAACTACCGCAGCGAGTAGAACGGCTTGCAATTAATGAAGAGCACTTCTAGATCTGAACAGCACATCTTCTTTAACACAGTTACATCTGTACACCACTTCTCATTGATGTAAAAGCATGTCCCGTCGCTGCGTGATTTCCCTGTTGATTCTGCATCGCGATCTGCTCTGAACAGTTGAAAGCCCGGGAGACTCAACGCGCTGTCAGGAATGGCATCTTTCAGCCAGGTTTCCATGAAACACAGAGCAACAGAGTTTGAAAAATCCTTATTTTGTCCTGGAAGATCGATGAATGAGGTTCGTCTGTGTTGTTGGGTAGAGAGCGGAGGGTTCTCATGGATGCTAGGCACCGCGTTCCATGACGCCGCTGAGTGTCTTAGCTTTGGACGAGCTGTCGGGGTGGTATGAGTCCGCGTCCTCGCTTCCTTCCCCTCAGTTGCCTGCTCGTCCTAAGCGCTATTGATCAGCGCCAACAGCTCCCCCCGACAAATTTCTTCATCAAGCAACCATCTCCGATCATAGTCAAACCGGTGAAATATCAGGTGGTTTGTATTTCCGAATGTCCAGCAATTCGTCTCTTGTGAAACTGATTGCAGGGATATAACTAAAGACAGGACAAACTAACAAAAACATAAAAACAACTGCGGAGCACGCCACGGAGGCAGCCATCAGCGTCGGCGCCATTGTGCATATGATCAGTGCATCAATCTTAAGTTACTAACTCTTTATTTTAAACGGTCAACTGATACATTGGATATGAAATGTTTCCTATGATATTTCTGGATTTGTAGTACCTCATATTTAAAATTTGCATCATAAGGTTTGTGCATGAAAGCAATTCATATTTTTCTGTGAATGCAGTGGCATGTTTTTCTACATTTACTATTATCCTACATACTCATGCCATAGGAGTCTGATTAGAGGAATTTGTGAAAGACTTCTTGGGATGGGTCTGAATAATCCCCTGACTGATTTGCGGGTCTCCCAGTCAAACTTTCAGGTGTCACCATGAGCTCAAAAACCTTTATTCTGCTTTTACTCACAGGGCTGTACAGTGCGACATATAGTTCTGATCAAGAAGCCACTTAATAGTGTGAAGTGATATCATTGTGCTTGTTTGTGTGAGTGAGAGATTGATTAAACTAGGGGTGTGCGATATGACAATTTCTGATCGTAGATCGGACGGCTTGTTTCTATAAAACACCGTGTATATCGTGCTAACAGCTTTCTATTATCCTCCGTTTCTGGCACCTTCCATCTTAATATAGACTGTACACACAACCACATATATTCACTCCTTCCACATTTAACTGAGCGGTAGAGTTACACTCACAGGACACTGCACATATGCGCAACCACAAAAGTACATTATTTGCATGTGCTTTAAAGCCTTGCCGGTTAAACATTTCATTTGCGCGCTGTTTTGACATGTGCTTTTTCTCACCGCATACACCGGAAACGTGTGCACAAAAGCCTGTCAAACAGCGCCGAATTACTGGACTAAGTTGTCTTTCGCATCTGATTTATTTTGCTCTAATACTGTCAAAAATGCACAAGGTTTACATATAGACTCAGTTGGTTACGTCTAAAATGAAAGTAAACAGTTGAGAGAAAACGGATGCTCCGCTCTTAAACGGGGGGCGACAGTACTGAAACATGCTGCCGACGGGGTTAAAGGGATAATTCACCCCAAAATTTAAATTTTGTCATTATTTATTCACTCACATGTTGTCCCAAACCTGTATTAATTTTTTTCTTGTGCTGAATAATAAAAAAATATTTTAAGAATGTGGGTAACCAAACATTAGCTGGTCCCCATAATTTACTTTTATAGTAGGAAAAAAATACGATGGAAGTAACTGGGGACCAACTGCTTGCTTACCCACATTCTTAAAAAAAAAAGAAACTTAAAGATAAAATAATGACAAGGATTTTTATCTTTGCCCATGCACTTTGGCCTAAATGTCTGCCATTTTTTATTTTATATTTTGTTGAGGTGTTATTCTGCACTCTTCCATTTTTATCAAATTAAGAATTTTTTTTTTTGCTCTGTATGGAACATCAATGCCTGTTTTTAAGAAGAAAAAAAGAATGAGAATTATGTGTAGTTTAGTCATGTAGCTATATGTAACATATGATTTAAGGTCGTAATAACATAGTTATAAAAAACATAGTAATTACACAGACAACAAATACATCAAACTGATTTTGTAGGATTTTTAATCAGGCACTGAATAGAGTACCCATTAAAAGTTCTATCAGCACTCTATCAGTCTAAATTATTATTATCAGATGATTATTATCAGACAATATTTGTAAGAATTAACAATAGATTTTATGATTTTGAATGATAAGAATTGGACTCGTTGAATTGAAGAGTCAGGGCTGTACGTTAACTTTTTTTTGCACATAGCACTGGTGCTACAGAGGTTGAAAGGTTGAAAGTTTTGTAGCACAGGTCAAGCAGTTGTAGCACAAGTATAAAATGTTGGTTATCATGTCTGAAAACAAACACAAGTAATGGAGTTCATCATTTAAATTAGCTTAGATTTTGCAAGCTAATCGCTCAGTGTACTACATAACATAGCATGCTAGCTTTAATCTATATCTCTACACAAGTCACTAACCTTTTACATAATCATAGCAATCCTTACAGCTTTTCATCATTAGCATTAGCAACAGCTAACATGTGCTCCAAGATGGACTGAATTTCTTATGACACCATCAGTTTAACTTAATTTTTACTTAACCTAAGGAGTCTGATAACAACGGCAGCTTTTGGTCAAACAAAATCATAATACTGTTTTGCTTTACATTTTATTTACTACTTTTATTAAACTCTGTTTTCCCCTTGTAACTTATTGGGGAAATGAAGTAGAAGTGCAATTAAGTTAACAGTGTCACTGACAAACATCTTCATAACACTGTATTTACTGCTATGTTTTATTTTATATTTAATTTTTGTTTATGGACATTTTTGCTTTAATATGTAGGACAGTAGAAGGACAAAGGGTTGGAAATTTAATTGTGACATCACATGCATATGTCATTGTCAATATTTCATCATTTTATTCATATGGGATGTTAGAATATAGACACTTAAATGCCAAACAGTGTGTGTTGATGTTGATACGCAGAGCTTGTAGTCAGATGTCTTTGTCAAGATTACTGGGGAGTGTATAGCTTTCGCTCTAAGTCTGCCATCCCCCTGTGTATCATTACCCAACTTTCAGCTGTTTGCATCTAATTTGTGTTTTTAATTGCAGAAGTTTGATTAAACCCAGCCCCAAGTGTTAAATGGCATTAGGCGCAGCCATATGTTTTGGTGGCAAATATGCAGATATCCATTTTCATTTTCTTTTTCTCGTTCGAGGCAGTCGTTGCTTCCTTGAGCGTGTGAAGTGGCTACGATTGCATCTGCCCTAACCTAACTTAATGTTTTCCTGAGTTCTGCTTGCTCTCTCTCTGTGACCTTTAATCTAAGACATACAGAGCGCTCCCAACTATCATGGTTGTCAGTTTGGAAATTGTAATCTCCTCTGAAAAGTCTTTGCGAGTGGAGCTGGATTACTCTGAGATAATTAATCATATTCAGTCGCGTGAAAACAAATTTTGTTTACATGTTTAGGATTACGTGCAATGAGGGGAAATGAGTAAAATTCTGCAAGGAGCTCTGTAAGCAAGGTAAAGCATTTAGCCGCAAAGGATGATCGCTCAGGCAGAAATGTTGAAGGAAAATAAAATACTAAATAGCTCATTGAAGCCGTCTCAGGGTTCGAGATGCACTTTCTTCCGAAAACCTGGACAGTGAACCAGGTGAGCTCCCTTTGCCTGAAATTAAAAATATGAAGAATCTTTTTATTTTTTTTACATTAATGCCGGACTTCTCCATGGGCCCTCTTTTAATTTCGCAAAATCCAGCTCTGGTTCTGTTTTTTTTTTTTTTTTTTTCTCATTGAAAAGAATACATTCTTCTGAAAAAGAAGAGGGAAAAATCAGTTCCTTTTTCAATTACCCCCATCTACTTCACCTTCTCCCTCCTCCCCAGATCTGCCTCTCTTGGAGAAAAAAAAGCAGCCTCGCTTTTCACTGGCGTTGCGGCCCCCTCCCTCTCTAATTCGTCCAGGCCTCCACTTTTATGCATGAAACACAGAAGTAGATTGAAAGCATTCAGTGGCCATTCAGACACTGAAGAAAAGAGATCCTCTGAGCTTTATTAGATATGAAGATCTACAATAAAAATCCATTTCTGGCCTCTTTATGCAGTTTAAATGACAAAGCTTCCACCCATTCAGCAGGCATTGTGTGGCAGAAAGTAATTCTGCAGCAGTGGGCGAGACAAGAGCCCTGTATACTTTCTGACCCGATTGCAGATTCTAATACGATACAGACCTACTGAGATAATAGCAGGCACTTAATATCATCTGTGGAGAGGAAGAAAAAGTTATCTGATATCTTTTGTGGGGGTTAAACACTTTCATGGTCAGAATATTAAGTAGACGAAGACGGACGAGGATTTCTCTGAATGTGGTCCACCTGTATCTCAGAAAACAGCTGAAAATGGAAATCTGCTGTAAAGCGAAAACTTGTGACAGAGCGTTCAGTCTACTATCTGTGCTTTCCTTCATGTCTGTGGTGCTACAATCAATATTAAGAAGAAATTACGCCTATTTGCATGTCTCTGGTTATATATTCATTTGATGACATGAATATGACATTTGACTTGATTTTCCATCATCTAAAATAGTCTGTAGTCATTGTAATCCATCAAATTAAACAAATAATTCACCAAATGCATTTTTAACACTTTTTAGCACAATTTGGTTTTCAGGGGTGGCAAGGTAAGTTTGTAGGCTATACACCATTTAGCTCGCAATTTTCTTGAAAATATGTTACATTCCAATTTTACGATAGTGCCCTGTGAATCAGACTTGACTTAAGTGGGATTCCAAATCGCAGGGAGTATATACACTACTGTGCAAAAGTCTTAGGCGATATTTTGAAGAAAGTTTGTAACCAGGCTGTTTTGGGGCACCATTGACTTCCATAGTAGGAGAAAAAAATACTATGGAAGTCAATGGTGCCCTAGAACTGCTCTGTTTCCTACATTCTTCAGAATATCTTCCTTTGTGTTCGGCAGAACAAAGACATTCATACGGGTTTGAAACTACTTGAGGGTGAGTAAATGATGACAGAATTTTCATTTTTGGGTGAACTATCCCTTTTAGTGTCCAGTGTTTTTTTTATATTATTTATTTATTTTCAGTTTACTTTACTTTACTTTACTTACAGCTGCAATTTACTGCAACCTGGTTTAAAATGTTTGTTTATATAAAAATCGTGAGATGCTACCCTTACAACATGACAGTCACATGACAACTTGGACACAAATATATTCTAAAGTAATCAAATCATATTTATTTTCATATTAAACTTCACAACATTTTCTCACTAAATGTATGGATTTTGAGTACACTGAAAATATTTACTACTCTAAACATTGAGCAAGTTAAGGCCCATTCACACCAAGTACAATAACTAAAAAGATAAACATAACCAAAATGTTTAAAAAAATACTCTCACAACAATAATGTCACAGAGGAACAATATTGTTAGAATCCCTTTCAGAGCAGCCAATCAGAATTCTTCTTACTTTAAAGCACATACTGTTATGTTCACAAAATGCAACTGAAGCATATGCTTAGAATAAATAAACATAACTTTATACGCTATCATGGACGATAACATAGTTATCATTATATGTTCTTGCTGTGAATATACCTTAAAAATTAGTTTAAGTGTACGTTTACTTAAAATTACCTAAAAAGATTTTGGTATAAATTAAGTAAATCGTACTAGTTGTTTTTTCAGTGTACAATTAATTGTATTCATTGAAATTATAAAAAAATATTATTCAATAAATGCACATGGATGCATACAATACATTTATACATACATATTTATAAGCAGCTGGTGTTTTAAAATTTTTAACTTTTGCTAAACTTGCTTGTTGATTTATGTTTTTGCATACTCTCAAAATACTTGAGATTACAACCCGACTCATGAGCAGAGCACCTTGTGACAACCACAAACTCATTGGGCCATACAGGATGTAAACCCAGCATGACATAAGGCTGAGACCATGTGGATGAAGAAGGAAAAAAAAAACTCTTCCTGAACAAGCCTAGCAGTGCTTATCTGTTTTAAGAGCCCAGCTGTGCTAATAGCATAATTCAATAGCGGAGGAGCAGTCTACTTCACAGTGCCACAAAGGTAATCTGATTGAGTTTAACAGGAAATTAAAGGCAAAACCCTATTCACATCCAGAATAGGGTTTCAGCTGCCTGATAGATAAGCACTTAAGACACGCTGTAAAAGTATATGATGCCTTTTCTCTCACAATAAAAGTATCTAGGAGTACTAAACATTTTCCTACTTTTCAGCCTTTTCATTACTCAAATGCCGATACAGGCCCAAAAGCTGGGCCTAAAGCCATTATTCAATGTTTCCATGACATGTCCTTTCCCATTGGCTGTTTTTTTTTACCGGGAACTATAAGTTAATTGTTGCTATACAGCAGTAGATTAACCCGAAGCGTTTGTCACGTAATTTTTTCTGAGCGTCAAGATAAACGATCGGAGGTGATCTAATGGAAAAGGACTTTGGCGGCCTGGGTGTCCGTCTGCGACGCAGACATGCCGATGAATTGGCATTGTGAATCCAATCTCCAAGGGCAGAGGAATAAATATCAGTTCCAGACTTCTTTCCTCCACATCACTGGAGACGCAGCAGTCAAGCGATTGTTTTATTTTAAAGTCTTGACTGCAAGACAAGCTCTTATTTTAAATGAAACTTTCAAGGTCTCTCAGTCATTTATTTTTGTCAAAAGAAAGCCAGAATGAAATTCCGGGTAACAATAATAAATCCTCGGCGGACATAAATATGTGACAATAACTTCTCTCTGTGTCCTACCACGATGCTCGCTGTTTGTTTGTTCGTGCAGCAGCATGAGGAAAATCCAAGACATCCAGATTCCTTTTCAAAGACATACCACGTGGAACAAATTCCGCTTGAAAGGGTTTGTGTCTTAGTTTCTTTGTCTTAGAATCTGCCGTCCTCAGGTAGGTGTGACTTAGATACATGTCCTCAGGAAAATGACTTCTCTTCTGGCAGCTGCTGACCACTCAGCTGTGACCGCTGGGGCTTGATTGAAAGATAAATAAACCAAGGTGTCCCGGTGGCTTGAGCTAAAGTGAAGAACTGTGGAATACTGGCTTTGTCAAAGACGTATTGCAATGCCCTGGAGAACACAGCACTGCATTGACTGAAAACAAAGATGCTATTAGCTAGCTTAGGCACTATCTTCTCTCCACACTACACCTCCCATGACACCACACACTCCAGTCAGGCCTGCATTTTTACGCTCTTATATATTTATTTCTTTTTGTTGCGTTCCCGTTTTCTGCTTTTTCTAAGAAAAACACATCCTTAAAGAGATTATGTTGTTCTGTAGAAGTTAAATAATTATCAATGCTTATTCCCTTCTGATTAGCCGTGCACTCTCTTTTGTTCAAACGTAAACCGTATTATTAAACTGCATTTTTGGAAATAGAAAAACTTGTTGGATTTCATCCAGCAGATAATGCTTTTCAAACAGGGCAATAAAAAGGGTGACTGTTCATCTATAGGGTTCACTTACCTGAGTTAAAGGGATAGTTCACACAGATTTGTTTATTCGTCATCATGTCTTACCAAACCTGTACAACTTTGAAAATAATGAATGAGGGCTTGCAAAAATGTAAAACTAGCAAGATTAAAGTATCATACAAGTAGTACATATGACATGTGTGCTGGATTTCAAGCCTTCTGAAACACTGTGAAATAGCTTTGTCTGAGAAACAGCCCGAAATGTACAAAAAACTAAGATAAGATTCTGGCAGAAAATTACCAGTACCCTTTCCTTTAAGTTTACAGACATTTCTTTCAACACTAAAACACAATGCAATGCAAAGCATAATTCAAAATATGGTTGAAACACCAGTGAAACAATTGTATGGAATTACACTTCATAATTAACGTGGGTCACAGTACACCCTGAAAAATAAAAGAAAAAAATACAAAAAATCATATGTATGGATTTTACTTTGGAAACTACATTTTATCACTTCAGAAATGGATAATTTCACAAATAATTACAAATAAATGACATACTGTATAACACACTTAAGAGTAATATTACTCTCCAACAATCTTAATTTTACTTAGAAAAAAAAAAAAAAATTTCCAGTGTAACATGTTTGTGCGCACGTATTTCTTTAACTTTTCTGGAGCTGTAAGTGATGTCACATTCTGTTTCATCCTTCATTTTCAAATATATTGCGGTTGATTCATTTAACCACAGTCTGTTAATATCTTGTTACAAGAACCCGATCACTACACTGCGTCGGCCAATGAAAATGTCTTCTTCTAGCTCTAGATCTTGCGTCTTGTGTCCAGCCAAAAATATCTAAAAATTCTAAGTATCATCAGATACAGATAAACCAAGTCAATTTCTAACACTTAGTAAACAGCGCTCCATATTGTTGTCAGAAACGATAGGCACTCTCTTAAGATGCATTACGCAAAACGCATCTCCTTCTTCGTCAGTCCGTTTGTCTCCATCAATCTCCTGATCTTTCCGCGATCGCCTTGTTCACACGTTCTACGCCCCAGTTCATGTCGTCCGACTAGTTGGCCCTATTGTCAGCACGCAGCAGTTGGAGCAACAATCCGTCCTTTCTGCTGAACTATTCTGTAGTCTCTATTTAATACATCTATTCTTGTAACTCTTTCCTTTATCAGGTGCTTTCAAGGATAATCATCTCTACATAAACATTTGTGGTTGCACCAACATATTTTTTGCATCCTAGTGTTACTGTAATGCACGCAAACAGCCGGACGGTTCATTAGGGAAAAGTAAACGCACTCTACATCTCCGTATACGGCAGCCGCTCTCGTAGCCAACTCTCCGGAAGCCTAGCCCACTCCGTCGAGAATTTTCTAATCATCACTTTTCTCATGATCCGATCTCATGATCAGTACCAACTCAATTAGTTGGGCCGGACTTTTGATCAACGTTCCCGAGGTCTTTGCCAAGTCCTGTCCGCCGCTTTCCCTTGATACAGTCAGACTAGTCATGTGTGTAAGGCCTGGCACATTTCCTTAAACGTATTATCGTTATTCTCCCGTTTGACAGCTATTATTCAACACGCTTCTTCTGCATCGAACCTGCCACAGACTTTTTTTTCCCCAACCACAGTGGGCGGTCAAATCGCCTATCTGTCTGAGTACTAACATTGCAATTGTACTCCTTCAAGACCATTAAAGAGACGTGCATAGTAGTGAGCTACCAGCGTCAGTTGCGTCAGTTTAATAAATATAAACAATAAACTGCCATCTAAAGCCACTTTTTGTCTATTCAGTTTTGTCATCTGTCATAATGATGTAATGCCTTTGAATCATGTTTATTTAGGTGTTTTATTAGTAAATATTGATATGTGCCATTAAATGTGATTATTATATATGTGAAAATATATAAATGTGATATATTTTCATTAATTAATTGGAATGTCATGTAATTCATTTGAATACAGTTTTGAATCGATCAGCAGCCCTAGTTTTTGTTTTAACTCAGATTTGTGTGTGGGATGGCATTGTGAATAGCTATGGTTTCAACTCCAAATCCTCCTCAGTGTGTGGACACAGAAGTTTGAATCTTTTCATTATGCTTAAAGTTTGAGTGCGTACGCAGTACCAGTTCTCTACGGTTACCACTTCGCTCCCTCGCCCCTCTCTTTTTCAAAAATGAATCAAAGGGGGTATTAGGCAGCAGGGTTATCCCCGCTACTTTGCTGGAGGCTGCTGCTAATCTGTGCGTTTTGGAGAAACGAGGTTAGTTAAGCATTTTAATGGCCCTAGTCCTGTGGTAATTAGGCCTGGCCTAGAGGGAGCTCTGCTTGAGCCACTTGGGCCCTGAAATCAAGCCAGGGAACTAATGCCCTCGCGCACACACAATGATCCTGAACTAATTCCCTGAGTAAACATTTTCTTTCCCTTCTCCTCATGGTGGCTTTCTCTTTAAAGTCCTCAAAGGGCCAATTCCTCTTTCTCTCTTCCCTTCTTCTCGTCTTGCTCTCTCATCTCTTCTGCCATCCGTCCTTCCCTCTGCTAATATTTTTAGAGGACAGTTTTTCTTCTCTAGGTCTTTCTCTTTTTTTTTTTTCTTTTCCTTGTCGTTTGTTCTTTCTTTCTTTCTTTCTTTCTTTCTTTCTTTCTTTCTTTCTTTCTCATACCATTAGCATATAAACAGGAAGGTTTAGAATTATGGTTACTGTTTTGGTGTATTTTTGTTGTTTTTATATACTCTTGGTTGGTAAATTTATTCTTGAGCTGCTTATATAAGGTTTGGAATTAAAAAAACATTTTTCTTATTATTGACAAATGATGGAATGCATTTAAATTTCCACTTTATCCAGCGCTCTTTTTGTTTTTGTTTTCATTTTCATTTTTGTGTGTGTGTGTGGGGGGGGGGTTGTAAAGTGTTCCTTTACTGTATTACCAAGTGAAAAAAAATGCTTCAAACCATTCATTCAGTGAGTCAGTTGTCCAAATGATACAGGCAGAATCATGGACTGATTCAGACAGTTTTGCGAAATTATTCATTTATAAGAACCAGCAAGTCTATATTCTAAACAGTCTGAACAAAAGGTATGCATAATTTGTTTGCTGAAATATTTGAATAATATAGCTTTATTACTGAAAATCTATGTGATTTATAAAAGTTGTGATTCTACCACAAGTGAAATTTAGTTAAAGTGTAACACTTTACAGTAAGGTTTAATTCTTGAACTAACACCACAAATGTTTGAGGTAAAATGATTGATTAGAGTTACTTCAAGAAACCTAATGTCTTAAACAACTATTGTAAAAATGTTACTAGTTAAACTAATAGCTCTGCTAAAGAAGAAATACTGTTAAAAATACACTGTTATTTACCAAGTGAGAACAACCACTGCATAAAATGACAGTAAAAGATAGACCATATATAAAAACACTATAAAAGATTAATGTTAAATATTAAAATGTTATATATTTATATGTACAATATGTTTTCTAAACCTCCATTTGTCTATAGCTTTATGCCTTCAAAAGCTTTTTCCATATCACCTCTCTTCTTTCTTTGAGCATTTAGAGGCCCCTGGGCCCGGGTTGCCATTGTGACCTAACACAAAAGCAACACATCACATTTGAAGTGCTGCATATCTTCCTGGACTCATATTAGTCATACTCAGTTGATAAAAAAAAAGAAATGGCTTGCTTAATTAAACCGCTAACAACAACTAAAAAGATAAACAGGCCTCAGTGTTAAACATTCAGGAAGCTTCTTCACTCTGCTCCATGCTCTGGTTGACTTGCTTGATTGGTGTGGTGCAAAAAATTAAATACATAAATAAATAAAATAGCAGTACACATGTCTGAATGTCAGATTAGACTGTAATAGACAGGGTCAAAGAGATCAAGGTATTAAACTCTGTTGTTCTACAAATATCAGGTTTGGAGTGTGAATGCTCAGGTAGTGCTGTGTTTTAGACATGATCAGAGTGTACATGACATGAGGACCCCGAGGTGTTGGAGACACTGAAACAGGTTCAGCTTTTCCAGGAATAGGGCTTGTTTTACTCACAGTCAGTGGCTTTGTCAGAGTCATCTTCATCTCTCCTCTCCACGTGCTAAACGCTGCCCCGGGCCACTGTATCAGGAGGTATTTATCTCCTCTGTGCACGTATATCTGACTGACGACATATAAGTGTGTGTGTACAGGTCTCAGAGGACGATTCTTTTAGGGGACGTTGAATTTCTATGATTACCTTTACGGCCTCAGTACTTTCTGATTAATGTCACTTGCACTGTGACTCGCTATATAAATAAAATCTGCAAATAATGCTCCTTTGAATGTTTGATGTCTATGTTATCGCATGGGCGCAGTACATCATTTAGGAGCCCTGTTCATTATTTATTTAATGTGTGTGCTGCAGTCTAATTTTTCACTACATTATAATTAGGAGATATTAATGGCTAAGAGTCAGTTTAGTTAACTTCCATAAATTTAGCTTAAGCTGTGCATGTCAGTGTAGCAGCAGTTGTCAGTGGTAGTTTAGGTTGATTCATCAAAGTATTTTAAGGGAAAGAACAAAACAAATGTGGTGTTATAAATGTATGTTAAAAAGTCAAGTACTGATCTCAGTGTGTTAATAGCTTATTCTGCATTCAGTACAAGTTAAGCTCAAGCAACAGCATTTGTGGCGTAATAATAATAATAATAATAATAACGAAGAAGCAATAGGAAGAAGCTTGTTCTTCCTATTTATATAAAAAAACAAAGAGTGATGAACTTATAATGGAAGAGGTAAAAAACAGAGGTCATTGGTAAAATTAAAATACCTATAGTTTAATAGCATAGCCAAAATTCATAACAATGCATTTGTTAACATGATTTTAATGTATTAAAAAAAACTTACTAACCTATTCAGTGTAAAGGCGTTTGTTTAAGTCCAATGTTCATTCTTTTATTTCTTTGACAACATAATGCTATAAACTCTAAAATGGCCATCAAAAAAAAAAGTATATATATAGCTCAAATAGTATACACAGTTGTAATAGTTATAACAAAAAATAATTGGAACAAAGCTATTTTTTTTTTTATCAAAATTCATTGTAGATTTTTTTTTAAATCATCCAAAAAAATGGCCCCTTTACTTCCATTGTTCCATTATTTTTTAAGGAAAAAAGGAGCATTTTATATATTTAAAAAGTTGATATATATGTATATTACTTGTGGAAATCAACATTATGTCACAAATTATGGTGAACCCAGAATAAATTAGGTAAATTTATATAAGTGCATAATACTTCATTTTATAGTTTCTATCGGCATTTAGCATAACAATAGGCAGGCAAGGCAAGGCAAGTTTATTGATATAGCACATTTCATACACAATGGTAATTCAAAGTGCTTTACATAAAAGCAAAAGAAAAGATAATAAAAAAAAATTATCACAACAATAAAACAAGGAAATTAAAAACTTTTAAAATTATCTAAAACAGTGATTATTTTTTTAAGAGTTAATGATTTTAAAAACAGTTACGGAATAGAAATGATATACATAAAATATAGTTGCAATCGTTCGACATTGCACTAGTGCTCATCAATAAATGAGCACAGCTTCTAAACCGATGCGTTTTGAGTTTTTGAGTTTATAAACGAGTAAAAGTACTTTTAATATAACTGGAAGCCAGTGTAAGGACCTGAGGACTGGTGTAATATGCTCAGATTTTCTGGTTCTATAGTCAGAATTCTGGCAGCAGCGTTCTGGTTGAGCTGCAGCTGTCTAATGGTCTTCTGGGGAAGGCCGGTGAGGAGACCATTACAAAAGTCCACCCTGCTGGTGATAAAGGCAAGAACAAGTTTCTCCAAGTCTTGACTGAAAACAAAACATCTAATTCTTACAATGCTTTTTAGATAATAGTATGCTGATTTAGTTACAGCTTCGACATGACTACTGAAACTAAGGTCTGATGCCAGAATCACACCAAGATTCCTGACTTGATATTTTGTTGTTAGAACCCCTAGAGTCTAGGTAGCATTACTTAAGAAACGTCATCTTGGTATCCAAAATGCAAGACTTCAGTTATTTTTCCCTTGTTTAAAATGACGAGAAGTTCTGGCACATCCAAACTGTTACATTTCATCATGCACTGGACGAGGGAGGACCCCCACGCAATGGGGGGCTTCTTCTAGTCATTTGGTGATAAGGCTAGTTAAATCTGGGTATCATCTGCATAGCTTTGATAGGCGATTTGGTTCTTTCTCATTTTTTGACTTAGTGGGAGCATATACAGGCAGGCTAAACAATAGTGGTGCAAGAATTGAGCCTTGTGGGTCTCCGTATGTCATGGGTGTCCACTTAGACTTGTGCTCTCCTATGCTCACATAATAACTTCTCCCTTCTAAGTATGACCTGAACCGTTTGATTACCATCCCAGAAAGCCCGACCCCAGTTTCCGTCTCTCTAGTAGTATGTTATGATGGACCGTGTCAAATGCAGCACTGAGATTTTGCCAGAATCAGAATTTAAGCAAATATAATTTATTATCTTAATGAGTGCTGTCTCTGTGTTGTGATGCGGTCGGAAACCAGATTGAATTGTCCAGGTATCCATTTGAGTTTAAATATTTGTTCAGCTGATTAAAAACTACATTTTCAATAATCTTGCCTAAAAAAGGAAGATTTGATATTGGTCTAAAGTTGCTCAATATGGTTTTATCAAGATTTCTCTTTTTCAGAAGGGGATTAATAGATTAGTAATTTAACAAAAGCTGAAGTTCAGGGAGAGTTTGAAAAAACCGTCCCAGAAAGAAGTGAGGCGGTTCACCACCTCTAAGAGATCTGCTTTCAAACAGGAAGCACCCTTTGAAAAATATGTGGAAGTGTGTCATGCAGGTTGGACGATTTAAGGTGCTGTACTCTTTCCAAAAGTTGCTATCAATTTCTTCAAAAAAAGCAGACATAGGTAATCTTCCTTTTTGATATTGCGGTCGAAGCTGTCTGAACTCTGCCATAACTTGGGCATGTGCTAATCACCTCCTGTATATTATATTCTACAGGAAAAAGAAGAGGAAGAGCAAAATCATGCATTTGCGGTCAGAGAGATTTTTTAAACTGGAATCTGACTTGGGGGGGGGGTTTTGCAGTCTCTACAACAGTAGCAAAAAGAAGTGGTGAGGGTGTTTAAGTTACTGTTATAAGGTTTGAGAAGAATGACGTCTAGTTTGCCTAGTTAACATTTTTAAAGCACAAAGGCTTGTCTTTATAAGATGATATACCTAGTAGATTTCAGAGTTTGTCTTCCGCCCACATCCGCCATCGCTTTCTGGCATGGTCTTTTCATCTATGAATTCTGTTGATTTTCGCAAAGCTGATTCTCTCTGCCAGTCTTCTGTCTGCCTTTCAAAGGAGCAATGTCATCAATAACATTCTTAACTTTTGAGTTAAAGGAATCAAGGAGAAGATCAACAGAGTCTGCCAGAAATGCTTGGTGTTAAAGATATAGCCTCCATAAATAGCACACTAGTGTTTTCGTTATTGCATCTCTTTCTGACAGAGACATATCTAGTGCAGAGTGAGAGTGGTAACAGAGATCAATATATCAAGAAAATACAGAAGTGATCAGATAGTACTACTTCCTTAATAACAATGGATGAAATGTTCAGACCTCTACTGATGATTAAATCTAGATTATGTCCACGATTGTGTGTGGGTTCATGCACATGCTGAATCAGGTCAAAAGTGTTTAAAGCAGTTATAATTTCTTTTGTAGTTTTGTATTCTGCATTATCTATGTGAATATTAAAAAATATAAATAAAAAAAAATAGTAAGGACATTTTTATTTGATCTGTGTCTGTCGGTCTTTCCTTATTATCATGAACTTTTAAAAACCTGAGATCAAAAGTGCGTGTGTGAATAAGTTAAAAATGGGAAAACATTTTGATATTTGAGAGAATGTGTGTCATCTGCTATTCTTTGCTAATAGCCATTAACTTTTTGAGTCAGTGGGTAATGTGAAATATCTGATTTTTCTAGACTGTGTGGAGTGGTAGGACGGGTATTCATTCGGTAGAGAGGGTGAGTGGTAGGGCTTGATGGTCAGGGGGATGTGTGTGTTTGTGTGTGTGTGTGTGTGTGTGTGGTGTGGGTGTGTGTGTGTCTGTGGGGGTGTGTACTCAGGCTGGGAGGATGTAGGTGGAATGATGGAAAGTTAGCAGAGCTATCAGACAGAAACATCACAATCAAGCCGTCAGCTCAATGCCTCCCTCTCCCTGCTCCTCTCTTTGATAAACACAGGAATAGGAGTACAATTTGGACAGGGATGGGGCCCACAACAGGGAAGGACTGCCCAAACTGTCAAACCACAACGACATGCTACACCCAGCAACAACAGCTCAAGAAACACCTTCTAGGTAACCTTTACACTACAACCGGGCTCAAGGTGTGGTAATACAAATACTATTTTATTTTATTCTTTTAAAGGGGTGATATGATGCAATTTCAAGTTTCCTTTCTCTTTGGAGTGTTACAAGCATAGATGTTACAAGCATTCGTGCATAGATAATATCCCTAAAGTTGCAAAGACTAAAGTCAAACCCAAAGAGATATTTTTATAAAAGTTAAGACTTGTCCACGCACTCCTAAAACGGCTCGTTTAAACACGCCACAACATGTCTACTTCACTGTGTGGGAAGATTTGCATACCACCGCCCAAATGTTCACGCAAAGAAAAAAAGTGTAACTTTGATTCTCGCTGTAGTATTGCTGCCACCGCCGCCAGGGCGTGGAGATTAGTGTCCCCATTCAGTCAGTCACGTTCTACGTTACTTCAGTCGTGACTGACGAATTGGGATCACGCCCGAGAGCCCAATCACCTTCGAGTGATAACTAAAGCCAATGACAGTTGGCGTGCGTGTTTCGCCTCGCGCACCCCGCCCCGCAGCGCGGGTTATAAAAGGAGAGCGCGTGCAAACACACATCAGCTTTTCGCTTCAGAGCCGACCCTTCTCAAGACGAATCTCCGCGAGTGTTTGGAAGAAACAGCTGGCGTTGGTGTTACGGCGCGTCAGCGGGGGTTGCATTCAGTGCTGCTCATCTTCGGCATGCTGCAGCTACCATTCTGCGGTCTCGCCGCGACCTCCCCTGGGCGCTCCAGTGCTCTCTCTAAAAGAGTGTTTCTTTTTTCCTAAAAGAGCAAATATCTAAAAGAGCTCCACGAGCGACGGGCGTCTTTTTAAAGATGGCTTCCCGCTCGTGCGTTTCTGGATGTGGTCATTTCCTGGCTTCATCTGATGGTCATGATCACTGCCTCTAGTGCTTGGGCTTACAGCACGCTGAAGAAGCGCTCATGGATGAGTCATGTTCTCAATGCGGGAACATGACCATCGCGACATTGAGGTCCAGATACCTCCTCATTAAACGGGGGGTATACCCCTTGCCATGCCCCGCTCTAGCTCCTCTTGTTCTCGGAGGGCTACTTCGGTTCATGTTCAGGGAGACCTGAGGGTTACGGTGAGTGCTTCCCCGTCGAGTACGTCTCCGCGTGCCTCTCATTCCTCGAGCATGTCGCACCATCTGGTGTTCCCGGACGAGTGTGCTGGTTCCTTGGACAGGGCGGGGTCCAGCATCTTGTTCGGGGCACAGGCAGAGGACAGGATGTAGGTCGCTGCATCGGAGGGCGAGCTAGTCTCTGGAGATGATGATTCGGCTGCGCTACCACCGTCAGGAAGAGTGGCGTTGCCCTAGTCGGATCCAGAGCTGACCGCTATGCTTTCACTGGCCGCCGAGAGTGTCGGGCTGCACTAGAGGCCTCCTCCTTCTTCCGAACGCTCGAGGCTGGATGATTGGTTCATGGGGGCGCAGGCCGGGCGTCGGCAGCCGCCTCCGGTTCCATTCTTCCCGGAAGTGCATGAGGAGGTTACTAAGTCTTGGAAGGCACCTTTTTCTGCCCGAAACAGACCTGGTACCTCCTCCGTCCTCACCACCCTCGACGGTGGGGCGGCCCCAGGGTATGTGGACATCCCTCCGGTCGAGAGCGCGATTGCCATGCAGCTCTGCCCGCAAAGCGCCGCCGCATGGAGAGGTAGTCCACGCCTTCCGTCCAGGGCCTGTAGGTTCTCATCCGCTCTGACGGCTAAGGTTTACAGTGCTGCTGGACAGGCCGCTTCCGACCTGCACGCCATGACCCTCCTGCAAGTCCACCAGGCCAAAGCGTTGAAGCAGTTGCACGAGGATGGTGCTGAGGTTTGGGGGGGGGGGGCGGGTCTAGGGGCTGCAGGATCTGCGCACGGCGACGGACCTCGCGCTAAGGGCGACGAAAGTCACGGCGCAGGCCCTGGGCCAGACGATGTCCACATTGGTGGTCCAAGAGCGCCACCTATGGCTGACCTTGGCGGCTATGAGGGAGACCGACAAGCATCGCTTCCAGGACTCCCCGATCTCCCAGGCCGGCCAATTCGGCGAAGCAGTGGAGTGCTTTGCCCAACAGTTCTCCGGCGGGGGGCCGGACGCACAGAAGCAGAGAGGATTCTCAAGACATCATGCCACGGCGGGCGGTGCTGGAGCCCCCCAACCGCCGGCTGCAGCCCTTGCTGCATCGGCGCGAGAGCGCCACGGCAAGCGGAACGCACTGGAGTGCAGTGGCCTGGGGCTACGCAACTACACGTTTCCACCAGTGAGCCTTCTCAACAGACACCTGTTGCAAGGTACAGGGGAGGACGAGGAGCAGTCCCTTGGTAGCGCTTGGCCAGTCGGACGTGGTTCGCCGAACGCGGCTCCTCGCGGACAGCACCTCATTGGGAATTCCCTGGGAGGGATTTCTGCCTTTAGAGAGGGGGCATCCCCTGGCACCAGCGTCCGACTTGGGATCTCCAAGATGGTCCCTGGACGGGACGCGGGAGGTTCTAGGTGGGGCTTACTCCAGCGGTAGTACACCCATCGCTTCAGCTAGAGCAATGTCTACCAGAAACGATTACAGGCGGAAGTGGAATCTGTTCGTTGAGTGGTGTTCTTCTCGTCGGGAAGACCCCCGGAGATGCCTGATCGGAGTTGTGCTGTCCTCTTTGCAGTAAAGGGTTGGAGCGAAGGCTGTCTCCTCCACCCTTAAAGTGTATGTTGCCGCCATTGCCGCGCATCACGAGACAGTAGACGGTAAGTCTTTGGGGAAAAAAAAAAAAAAAAAACACGACTGGTTCATCAGGTTCTCAGAGGGGCAAGGAGGCTAAATCGTCCGCACCCTCACCTGTTACCCTCTTGGGATCTCCTCTCGGTCCTGACGGCCCTGAAGGAGGTGCCCTTCGAGCCTCTGCAGTCAGTAGTGCTTAAGGTTTTGTCATTAAAGACAGCGCTCCGCACCGCATTGGCCTCGGTCAAGAGGGTAGGGGACCTGCAGGCATTCTCGGTCGACGATTCGTGCCTAGAATTCGGGACGGGTAACTCTCACGTTGTCCTGAAACCCCGGCACGGATATGTGCCCAAAGTTCCCACCAAAGCCTTTCAGGGATCAGGTGGTGAACTAGCAAGCGCTGCCCCGGGAGGAGGCAGACCCAGCCATCTCTCTGCTCTGTCCCGTTCGCGCTCTGCGCTTTTACGTGGACCGTACGCGGAGCTTCAGGTCCTCAGACCAGCTCTTTGTCTGCTTTTGAGGTCAGCAGAAGGGAAAGGCTGTCGCCAAACAAAGACTTGCCCACTGGTTAGTGGAGGCTATAGTCTTGGCATACCAGGCCCAACGTTTACCATGCTCATGCGGGGCGCCTCGATAGCAGACATCTGTTTGCGAGATTCTATAATCTCCGTGTAGAGCCCGTGTCCTCTCGTGTACTCGCCTCAGGTAGGCAGTAAAACCGGATTTGCTCTGTGTCGATCATGCTTGCTGCGCCATTCCCCTCTACGGGCCGGATACGTGCGCTCTTGTGCTCCTCAATCAGTTCCCCATGCCGAACCCTGGTGGAGTTCCTCCCGCAACCTCGGCGGTCAGGCGTGGCGGAGCGACAGACGCCAGGCTCAGCACTCGTGTGAATGCCCAATGTCAGCCCTTATGCTGGGCTAGGTGCCCGTGTGTAGTGATTACCCCTCCGGGTGATCCCACATGTGTATTCTTCCACGGTACGGCTCCCCTAACGGTAAGCCCCCCGGGGGGGGTTTCCTTTTTTTCCCTGGCAGTCGTTCTCTGTCATCTCTGTTGTGTAGTCGTCTCACCCCAGGCGTGTTGAGTCTACCGCAGAGACTTCCATTTGTAGTACTGCCCTGGGCCAGTCCATGTGTGTAATTCCACATGATACCTCCTATTTGCGGGATGTGGCTTCCGTAGCGTCCAAACTGGGTACGCTTTCCCAGTGTTATACAATGTACCACTGTATGGAACAGCAGCGGCGGACACCTCTGCCTAGCCGCTGTCCTATCTTCCGCCCCAGCTGGTGTGGGGGGACTTGCCGGCTTCCGCAGGGCACTGGAGGGGGTAAGCAATAGTGGCGTTTTCCATACGGATCCCAATTCGTCAGTCATGACTGAAGTAACGTCGAACGTGACTGACTGAAAAGGAACATCTCGGTTACGTATTGTAACCCTCGTTCCCTGAAGGAGGGAACGGAGACGTTAAGTTCCGTCGCCACAGTTGCTGTACCACCGCTGTATGGCCGGGGCACGTAGTTTCGGCTCCTCAGCGAAAAACTGATGTGCGTTTGCACGCGCTCTCCTTTTATACCCGCGCTGCGGGGCGGGGTGTGCGTGGCGAAACACACACGCCAACTGCCATTGGCTTGTTTAGTTAACACTCGAAGGTGATTGGGCTATCGGTCGAGATCCCAATTCGTCAGTGACGTGATGTCTCCGTTCCCTCCTTCAGGGAACGAGGGTTACACAAGTAACCTAGACGTTTCGTTGTGAAAGCAAACTACTTTGTTTGGCCTTCAAAAAGAGGGCACAACTAGAAATCAGGGTTAAGTTGTATTACAGATCTGTTCCCGTTAAAAGCAGTTAAACCCACTATTAGATGTGTGCAGTGCAGTTCAGAGAACGTTTCTGAACCTGGGAGAGAGCCTACATTTGCGTCTTGCGACAAGGCTGTTTCTATAAATGGCAGTTCACAACTTGACTAAGGTACAGTCTGGTGCTTCTGACTACACGCCTGTACGCACGTTTTCCTTAAAGAATGTACACCTGATGATTCAAACGCGAGTTTGAGCAGTGTAAAGTAGCACTTGTTGTTGTGTGTCTCTGTTTCTTTTCTAATACAAATGCAGATATAAATAGACGTGTAAGTCAGTTATAATAAGTATTTATGTCCCATGGATGCAACAAGTTGTTTGGCATGGGTTTATTGGTTTTGTCTCATCTGCACATTGCAAACAGGGCATCAAAGTTTGGAAGGGGGTAACATTGCACACACGTGAAGTATCGGACACTTCACAAACACACGGAAGCTGGTCCAATCAGCGTACACCTCGCTTGTCAGAACGTGAGCTTTGTAAAAATCGACCCTCAGAAAAGGCGGGCAGTAGAGGATAAACAATACTGTACAGTATGTGGAAATAAGGGTTTAGTGACTTAAACCGCATAAACAAATTGCATTACACCAAAAATACACAACATAATGTTCTTTTCAGCATAGTTAATTTAATGCATTTAATTTAATTTTATTTGATTTTAAACTGTATCAGAATTCAAAAGTTACAGTAAAGACATTTAGAATGTTACAGAAGTTTCTATTCACTTCTATTCTGCCTTTTTATTCATCAACAACTCCTGAAATCAGGTTTCACAAATGGTTAAGCAGCACAATTGTTGTTCAACATTGATAGAATAATAAATGTTCTGCGAACCAAATCATCATAGTAGAAGTTTGCCCCACTTATATTAAGTGGCCTTAAATGTATACATCAAAATTACGCACAATGTACTTATTGTGTTCATAGTTTGCCAAAACCACTGTATATTAGGTGGCCTTAACTACTATGTACTTACATGAAAAATAAGTACATTGTATTTATTGTGTTCATATTGTATTGCAAAAATATTTTTGCTGCTATTGAGGTGGGATATGTGTAAGGTTAGGGACAGGTTTGTTGGTATTGGTAGGTTTAAGGGTGGGTTCATGTGTAAGGGATGGGTCAGCAGTGTAATTATAAATGTCATTACAGAAATTAATTACAGATGTAATTACATGTAGGTATTTTTAAAATATAAGTACAATGTAAAAACATGTATGTACACAATAAGTGCATTGTATCAAATTATTAATTTAAATGTAAGTACATAGTTGTTAAGGCCACTTAATATAAAGTGGGTCCGAAGTTTTCTAAAGGATCATGTGAGACTGAAGACACTGCTGAAATTCCGCTTTGCCATCAGAGAAAAGATAATTACATTTCACAATATTTACGCGTTGGACTGGATGTGATCAAATACAGGTGCATCTCAATAAATTAGAATTTTGTGGAAAAGTTCATTTCAGTAATTCAGCTCAAATTTTGAAACTTGTGTATTAAATAAATTCAAAGCACACAGACTGAAGTACTTTAAGTCTTTGGTTCACTGTCAGGCAGTCACGTTCTACGTTAGGTCAGCGTGGACGGACGCATTGAAGCTCGTCGACGAGAGCCCAATCACCTTCGAGGGTAAACTAAACAAGCCAATGACAGTTCATGGAGAAGCTCATAGCCCAAGTTGCTGAAGTCCAGTGTTAAGTTTCCAACAGTCTGTGATGATTTGGGGTGCAAGGTCATCTGCTGGAGTTGGTCCATTGTGTTTTTGAAAACCAGCTCACTGCACGTGTTTACCAAGAAATTTTGGAGCACTTCTTGCTTCCTTCTGCTGACCAGCTTTTTAAAAATGCTGATTTCATTTTCCAGCAGGATTTGCCACCTGCCCACACTGCCAAAAGCACCAAAGTTGGTTAAATGACCATGGTGTTGGTGTGCTTGACTGGCAAGAAAACTCACCAGACCTGAACCCCACAGAGAATCTATGGAGTATTGTCAAGAGGAAAATGAGAAACAAGAGACCAAAAAATGCAGATGAGCTGAAGGCCACTGTCAAAGAAACCTGGGCTTCCATACCACCTCAGCAGTGCCACAAACTGATCACCTCAATGCCACGCCGAATTGAGGCAGTAATTAAAGTAAAAGGAGGCCCTACCAAGTATTGAGTTCATGTACAGTAAATTAACATACTTTCAGAAGGCCAACAATTCACTAAAATCTTCAACTTATGAAGTATTCTAATTTGTTGAAACAGTGAATTGGTGGGTTTTTGTTAAATATCAGCCAAAATCATCACAATTAAAAGAAAAAAAGACTTGAACTACTTCAGTCTGTGTGAATTGAATTAATTTAATACACAAGTTTAACAATTTGAGTTAAATTACTGAAATAAATGAACATTTCCAGACATTCGAATTCGTGGGAGAGCATTGTAAGGGGCCTGATGGCTGTAGAGACTTACTTCTTTCAAAAACACTGAAAAAAAAAACAATTCTTACCCCAAGCCTATAAAAATAGTATATTTGTTTATTTTTATTTAGACTATTTAAAAATGGGTTAATTAATCGTGAATAATTAGATGTAATAAATTGAGACTGCGTACAAAAAAGGAAAGGACCATGAACTTTATGCAAGTTGTGTCAGATGAGCGATGATAAAAACTTTTTTTAAACTTAAGATTTATAATTTAATGTTAACACAAAAAGGCATGTGTACATTCAGCACAAAAGCGCTCCCCTGACAAGCCCGCAGAGGACGTTCTGTTAAATGTTCCAAACCAGAGGAAAAGCTAAATAATATTTGGAGACCAACGGGGGGCAGCAGGCCAATTAAGATGTATTAATTAATGAGGAGGAGTGAGAGTTAATTTCTCCAAGCTGTCACGGTGCGTGCAGGGAGATGAAGCGAGGACTCAATCACTGGAGAAATTGTACTTTTATTTTAGTAAAAAATGAAAAAAAAAAAAACTCAAACCACCCCGAAGGGGAAAAAACAGACAGGCAGGCCTAAAGCTACACACATGCAGACACGAAACACACACAACGAGAAATGATGGATCAGCACAGGATGACAGAAACCAGGAGAATAAATAGGAACCAAACAAGGAGGCTAACGAGGGAGACACAGGTGGAGCAACTTAAACAATAACAAGCTAACAAGATGGGAGGGGCCAGACAATAGACAGGAGAGAGCACATGGCAACAGACAAACACAACAAGCCATGTGCTCCCAGAACACAGTCATCTGGTGGCCCTCCTGGGCACACTCGCTGAAGACTGTGACAGAACCCCCCCTTAAGGAGTGGATTCCAGACGCTCCAAGAGCAATCCCGGAGGGAGGCGGAATGGAGGTGGATCAGGGGGAGGGATGGTGGGCCAGGCCCATGTAGTTGAAGAGGCCCTGGGGATAGAGGTAAACCAGTGTTCCAGGGTGGGGCCGGCAGGGCAGGAGGCCAGGGTGGGGCCGGCAGCAAGAGCAGAGCCTGCCTCAAGGAGGGAGCCGGCAGGGCGTGAAGCTTGGGCGGAGCCGACAGGGCGTGGAGCTTGAGCTTGGGCGGAGCCGACAGGGCGTGGAGCTTGAGCTTGGGCGGAGCCGACAGGGCGTGAAGCTTGCGCTTGGGCGGAGCCGAAAGGGCGTGAAGCTTGAGCTGGGCGGAGCAGACAGGGCGTGAAGCTTGAGCTTGGGCGGAGCCGACAGGGCATGAAGCTGCGGCGAGATGAAAGGGAGTGAGCTTGAGCTGGGCGCGCGCGGCAGGGCAAGGAGCTTGGGCGGGGCCGGCAGGGCGAGGAGCTTGGGCGGCGCCGGCAGGGCACCATGCTCTAGGGAGGCCTCCCGGCCTTGAAGGACGGAAGAAGCCTTCCTCCTCCTCCTTTTCTGAGAGGGTGGCACTGCAGCTTTGTCTGCCGCCTCTGGGTGCGTTGCAACCCCTTCGGCCACCACCGGGGGCGCTGCAGCTTTATCGGCCGCCTCTGGGGGCACTGCAACCTCTTCGGCCACCACCAGGAGCGCTACAGCTTCATCAGCCACCTCTGGGAGCGCTGCAGCTTCATCAGTCGTCTCTGGGGGAGCTGCCCCCTCTTCGGCCACCTCTAGGGGTGGCGAGGCGGACCCATTCTTCTTCCTCCTCCGTTTCCGAGAGGGTGGCACTGCAGCTTCACCTGCTGCCTCCGGGGGCGCTGCAACATCTTCGGCCACCACGGGAGCGCTGCAGCTTCATCAGCCGCCCCTGGGGGCACTGCAACCTCTTCGGCCACCACCAGGAGCGCTGCAGCTTCATCAGCCGCCTCTGGGGGCGCTGCAACCTTGTCAGCCATCACGGGAGGCGCTGCAGCCCCCTTAGCTGAAGAACGTGCCAGGAACTCCACAAACCCCTCAAAAGATACATGACTGCATCCTAGCATGCTCCAGGGGCTAATGGGCTCATCAAGGCCATAATTTAATAAGTCCTTCAGCGCAGAGTCATTATAGCCCAGCCCCTTTGCCGCATTCCTGAACTCCATGGCAAACTCACTCAGATCAGTCCCTCGTTGACGGAGGGAGCTCAAAGTATCCAGCTGGAGCATGCGCTGGTAGAGAGGGCTGGAGAAAGTAGAGACCGGTAGTCGGGGTGAGCCCATTCTCCGCTGAGTCCCCATGTTGGCTGATCCGTTCTGTCACGGTGTGTGTGGAGAGATGACGCGAGGACTCAAGTACAGGATGAATGGTTCTTTCTTCTAATAATAAAAATGAAACAAAAACAAACCCAAACCACCCCGAGGGGGAAAAACAGACAGGCAGGCTCAAAACTGCACTCCATGCAGACATATAACACACACAATGAGAAATTACGGACCAGCACGGGATGACAGACACAAGGAGAATAAATAGGAACCAAACGAGGAGGCTACGAGGGAGACACTGGTGGAGCAACTTAAACAATAATGAGGTTACAAGATGGGCGGGGCAAGACAATAGACAGGCGAGAGCACATGGCAACAGACAAACACAACACAAGCCATGTGCTCCCAGAACACACAGTCATCTGGTGGCCCTCCTGGGCACACCCGCTGAAGACTGTGACACAAGCTTGATGCTCTGCCATTTTTTGCCATTATCTGCAATAAAGAGGAAATTCTCACTGTGACCTAGAGAGAGAGAAAGATTTCTTTATTCTCTCACTCTGTGAATCGGTATTCAAGTGAACGCTTGGGCGAACAGAAATTACCGATCTGCCTGCTCTCTCTGGCAGCTCTACCTGCTCTATATATAACGGATGGACGGATGACAGTGTGACCTGCTTTTCTTTTTTCTCTCATTTACATGTGCATATATTCCCTTTTTCTCTGTGCAATTGCCCCAGGAAACTTATATTATCCCCGTGTTGTTTCATTGACCCTGATTCTTACTTGCCCTTTTTCTACTGCTCTTGGTTTTCTTCACTCTCTTTCTCTCTGTCTCTTCTTCCATCCCTCTGTTACTCAGTCAGATGGGAAAATTGTGCTTTAACGTGACATTTATAATCAGTGGTAATGGAAAGATAGTTGGTTATATCACTTTTACAGGCCAAAAAAGTCCACAAAATAAAGAGTAAACATGCCTCATACACCTGGTTGCAGGCAGATGCTCAGGACACAGTCCTTATACTGACTGATATCTGACTGTCAGACTGATCTGTTTCTTTATTCATTGAACATAACACTTTTCACTGAGCTTACAACTAATGATTTATATTTTCTTATATTGTCTATTCCTCACACAAAGCTATTCAGAAGACTTTGAATATAGTAAACAAGTTGTGTAGACTGCTTATCTGGAGCTTGAAACACTTGGTCACTTGAATTTTGTCACTTGTCATTTTATTGGAAAAGGGTGTTAAATTATTTCCTTTTGTATTCCACAAAAAACTGCATATAGGTTTGGAACAACATAAAGTTGAATAAATAAAAAATTTGGTTTGCATTATTGAATTAATTGATAAAACATCAAATTTGACAAAAGAACATGAATGTGACATTTATATACAGAATAAAATTAAAGATGAACTGAGGTATCAATTGTCCTTATAGTATAGTAATTAAGGGTTAATAGAAAATGTACTTAATTGGGTGCAGTGATCCTCTCTGAGTTTTCAATTAGGCTTTAATTATCACTGTATTCCTTGCTTTATGTAATCACGGCCATGTTGTGTCTTTGTTTCTGATAAATTAAAGACTTGCTTGGCAAAGGGAAGTTGGAGCTGGCTTTGTGTCTTTCTCTGTCTTTCTTTCATCTGCAAATGGGATCATAGGAGGAAAATCGAAAAAATAAGAATACTGTGTGGTAAAGACTAGAATACTGTGTGGTAACAGCATCTGTGCAAAAACAGTTTACCACTAACCTCTGAGCTGACCTGCTCTAACATTTCCATGTTGTGTTATTTTGTGAACTCAACTACTGCACTCCCTCCCCCCAGCCACCATCCACTCGCTGTTTACTGTGTGTCATCCAACATGGGGCCAGCCAGGGTTTTTGCCATGAGACGGTGCGAGAAAAGAGGCATCGCCATCTCCTGCCAAAGTAAGCAAGCCAAGGAAATGCCTCCTACTGAAGGAGAGTCTGGCCCAATTGAACGACATCCCCCAGTATGTAATTCCCTGAGTGTGTTTGGCACTACCAGGGCTCGACTCAATCAGGTGTTTAAGGCCTGAAGGAGGCCCAGCTCATTATCATGCCAGAGTACAGAAGGAATTCCTCCACAGGGGATGAGAAAGAACAGGCTTTCTTTGATATGGCCATTCCCACTTGGATGTTAGCACAGAAATAGATGGCATCAGATCAGTACAGTCATTCATCATGGCTACTCTACTAGCCCAATCCTCCTTCAGCTCTGCCACCGATGAGGGATTCAGAGACAGACACTAGAGTTCTTGCTCACAGGGAACGATTAGACCCACAAGAGCAAGTGTTTGTTTATTCCTAAACAAAATGCAATGTTTTTGGACAAAGACACCATAAGTTTGAGCTATTTCTTGTTACATCAGTACAGTTCTGAATGTAATATTATTTTTGTGAAATATTAAACAGGATGCAGGTATTATCAGGATCAAATGGATTTGAAGGTTTTAAAAAAAAAAAAAAAAAAAACTAAACAAAAAAAAAAAGGTTTATAGGCCTTATGGAATAGATACATTTGTTTGAATTTTAGTTCTGAAATGTAGTACATTCCTCTTCCTTTCATTCAAGTTCCAAGTTCCTGAGAAGTGTGACTAATTAAATTCGATTTCCATGAATTGAAAGAGAACCAATGCTTCAGTTCTGAACACTGCTGGCCACAGTTGGACCGTTAATACAGGAGAATGTTTCTCTAGCACAATATAACAGTGTTATCTCTGTGGCGGGAGGCAGCAGTGCATGTGTAACATGCATATTCTTTACATCAGGACGTTCAGAGACCACAGGAATGCACAAGAGAGTATAAACACTCCAATCGCCCTCCAACCACAACTTCTGTCTGGCCTTATCTGGAAGCAGGGCCTCACTCACTTCTCCAACGGAGAGACAGACACAGCCCTGCATTTAACAAGAGACCTTTGGCTCCCAAGTCCCCTGCAATCACACTTGAATTGTTTTGGTCTGTCCGAGCAACATTTAGGTCTGGCTGAGTTGGGCACTGACATTTCCCTGTGTGTTGTTTTAATGATTGGGGCGAGGAGTGCTTACAGGGTCTCTTTTCAGGTAGCAGCATGCTCTTCAGATAAGCTGACATGGCATGCTTTAGGAAGCACCCTTACACAGAGGATAAGACAAGAGCAGGAGATATGCTAAGCGAGGGGAAGCTGGCCGGGGATGATCTATTGTTAGGTGAGCGTTGGGAGATTAACGTACGCGCCTGTGGGTGCTTTATCTGCCTGTGAAACTCACCATCAGCTCACCTTTATCCAACAATGACAAATACAGAGTGGACAACTCTTCCTCTTCGAGCTCCGCTGTATTTATGCCAGGTGCTACATAATCACACACGTCAGCATCTCAAAAGTTCCTCTGGTGGAAAGAAAAGAGGCTGAAAAGAATCAAGAGATGCTCCACAACGGGTAAATGGAGAGTGAGGGAGGAGAATGCCGATGGAGAGGACGGTTCAAGAAGAGTGTGAGAGAAAAGAAGAAACATGGGAATAAAAAAGATAAACAGTTTGACCTCACAATTTTGCCAATTTCTACTGGCCGCCGTTCTTTCTTGCCCCTCTCCTCTCCTTTCTTGCCCTCAGCCCTGTGTGGGACCAATCCTTTTTGGAGGGATAAATAGCATGGCTGTGCTTTAATAGCCCCAGTCCCAAACAGCCAGCCAGGATAAATAAAAGGAACGTTAACCATTTATCTCTTGGAGAAAGGAGTTCCTATTAGGGTCCCCACAGCCACAGGGTCTTTCCCTCCCTGTCTGCACAGCTTTGGAGATTGCCTGTTTGCTTTAAGATGGTATTGAGCGCTCACCAGGACAATTACACGCATAGGACCACCCTTCCCCCCACCCTGGAACCCCCTGCACCTCCCTCCACTCATCACAGACTTGTCCCTCCTGTACCTCTGTGCCAGTGTTGCAGGAGATGCTTCCGATAAGGCTGGATGCATGCGTGTGTTTGTCTATGTGTGTGTGTGTGTGTGTGTGTGTGTGTTAGGGAGGTACGACAGAAGTTGTGGACGGGCAACAAGTGATAATGGTGGCGCACTGAATGTTGAATAAAGTATCAGGCAAAGCACTGGACCCACCGTCAAGACAGTCAGGGTAGGAATCAAAGGTTTTACCCAACACAGGCTATCTGTCTGGCATAATGATAGCCCTGGCAAACAGTATATATGATTGAAACAGAGTCGGGGAAAGAATACAAAAAATAGCACACCTTCACGGAAAATGAATTTATGTTGCCTTTGGGGATCTTCAGACACACCTTTGTACTTTCCCTGTAGACTCTGTCTATTCCTCCTTCTATCCCCCTCTCTCAGTATACTTTTTTTTTCATTTGATAAGGCACAAAGTAGATATTTCTGTGAGGAGCAATACAGGCTGATGAAAAGAGTGAGTGGTGGGGTTTAAACAGACCTAACCTCTTGACTGCCATGTCAATCTCATTTCAGTCTAGTTCAACAGATCAAGATGCTTATTTCCTCCAAAAAATAGTGAAATGAGTAAGGAGATTTTTGTTCCACATTTCTCTTGTAGAGCCACAATATATAATGTGGAGAAAAAGAAGCAGTAGATACATCATGGGATTTGATTAAATATTTACTCTGATTTGTTTGAAAAAGTTCATTTCAGAAAGATCCCATGTCCTACTTTCCCTATTCGGCAAGACGTAAAGTTGAATTTGCAGGAAAAATGCTTTAAAGACTTCTCTTGCCAAATAAGTCACAGCAGAGGAATGGATACATATGTATCTGCTTTTGTTTGTGCCAAAGCTGCTTCCTCCATGGAGACTGTCTTAATGTGGCTCAAGACTACAAATTCAGAGCCAGTGCGTGTGTAACATAAGGAAAAGGAAGTGATTTTGTAAATCTCCCATCACAAAGAAAAGATCCGGGAATGCTGCTGGTGATCCTGGATCAGACAGAGGAATCTCTGATATTCTGGATTCTTTCAGGCAGAGACTGTGCCATATCTTGGCATAGACAGGCCTAGCCAGGATGCAACTACATCTCAGTGCTAAGAAACAGGGATGTAGAGGATGTAATGTTCACCTCCAGTCCCATGAAGCACCTAAAGTGTTGTAACATAAAGATGGTGGTTCAGGGATAAGAAGTTGACAGCTAAAAAATCATTCCGTTTTTGCCTTGAATTTACACACTTGCTAATAATGGCACAACATACGGCCCTTTATAACATAATGCCATTTTGTTTTTAAGTTCATTTTCAAGTTCTAGGATGTTTTGCCAACACAACCCACTGATCAGACTTTACTTCCCTTATTTTCATTCATTTCATTTCTTACCAAGTTTCTGTGGCACAATACTGCTTTCAGTATGACTTTGTTGTTCCTAGTAGTCAACAATATTTGTGTACTTTTATTTTCTAAAGATGAAAAGTGATACCAGTCAAGTTTGTACCATGATCACAAGACTGTCTATTAACCTGCCTCAAAAATCAAAGAGTAAATTTCCTGCCCATGACGACGAGTAGCAAGCAGATTTTCCCGAGGTTTCTCCTCTCCTTTTGAAGCAGCTGGTGTAGCCACTTTCAGTCAGGCTATTATTGGCCATCTCTTTTTCTCTTACAATGCCTTTGTAATATATCATTAGGCTTCCCAGTGTCCTAATATCTCCACAAAGTTTCCTAAGGGTGCCTTCCGCCAGTCATTGCTAAGTGGTCTAAGCCGGCTGCGATAGGGCAGTGTGCTGAGCAGGTTCTAGAGATAGGGACTCTCCGGTGGCGCGGCTCCTCTCCCAGGTCTCTCTCTAGCAAAAAGCTAAAGAAAGGGAATAAAAAAGGGTTGGGAGAGAATGAAAAAGAGGCAGGAGGGAATTGACAAAGAGCTTGGCTACACGCCAGCGCCGGCCTCCTTGCGTTTAATGTATGAGCGGGGATTTATTTAAACAGTGAGAAGAGAGGACAGCTTCACAGCGCCAGATTAATTCCACTTTTTTATTCAGAAAATAAAAGAGACTTTGAATTATTAAGAGATAGCGGGATTAGGAGCCTCTCTTTCCAACCCCAATCTACGCTCCTTTTAATTTCCACTTCATTAGAATTCTTTTTGAAGTATTTTAATGTGAACAAAGGGAGAGAAAAAGAGAGAAAGTACAAAATATTAAATATCAGTTAAACTGTATTAAACATAAGCCAGGGCCTCTATTCCACACCCTTCTTTTTTCATAGTCATAGCGATCCTTCCCTCTTGCTTCTCAATTATCAACTTTTATTGTAGGTTCAGCCAAGTGCAGAGCTGAAGATTTTTCAAATGAAACGGCTTCTATGGTCTATTCATGCGGAGGGCTCCAGGGCTGCAGCTGGTTCTTGCTCTAGCTCAAGTCCCCTCAAATGTGTCAGCCGGGCCTGGCGTCAAGCATCTTGCTCATATAGCGATGAATTTCAGGGAAGTGGCTGAAGTCTAGTTCATAAGGTCATGCTGCAGAGTAGCAGTGTTTTAATTGGACAATACAGTTGCTTCCCTCATCAAAACAAGGCTGTACAGTAAAATAAAGCAGTTGGGGGGTACAAATGTGACCGATTGTGCTCTGTTGAAAGATGGCAGCTAGTACACAAACTGTTTGATGGCAATGGCTTATTTTTTTCTTCTAAGCGGTTTTGGGATTGCTGCTTTTCTTCGGTCTCGTCCTCACATGATTGGCGATATCAGTGGCGTTGGCTGTATGCCCTCTCCAGCTCTCAGCAGAGGCTAAAATGTGATTGTGGTGGAGGATTCTCTTTCTGTCAGGCGACCGGCTCCTAATCTCTGCCAGGCTTTGTGTGGAGGGATTACTGCTAAAAGTGTTAGCGCATATTTACAACTTCTCTTCTCCAGTAAAACTCACACAGCCTCCCTGTTTCAGAGCCCCAGCCACCACGGCTAAGCCACATTTAGCATATGTAATCAAGGTCTTTTAAACAACTATATATGTGTGTGTGTGTGTGTGTGTATTTAGTCTCAAAGAGATGAGCACTGTTTGACCAGCCAGTTTAAATACTGATTTGCTTGAAACATTGGATTACCTGTGTAAACTAAAGATGTCTATGTTTGCTTTGTGTATTTGTGTAATTTGCACCTCTCATGGGGCTCTCAAGGGATGAAGTGTTGATCACAGCGCTTCACTGCTTCACTGCAGTTGCCCCAACATGTTTAGCAGTATGGCTTAGATTTTTTGATATGTGTTCTGCTCTTAATAGTCAATATTGAATAACATATGATTAAAATCAAAATAGTAAATCAAAAAACTAGTTTCAAGTTCTTAGAAATATACTTATTGTGTTCATGTGGGTGTCATATGGTTTTGAAAATTGTCAAGAAAAGTTGAAACACCTAATGACTCTAAAAATGGCATGTGGTGTAACCATTGAGTAAAAAAGTAAAAACATCTTCCTTATATCTTGACTACATGTAAGTGTCCACATTTAAATCATTATACTCAAAAAAAAATTAATATATACAGTATTATACTATATATTATATATATATATATATATATATATATTATATATAAAATAATATAATATCATTTGATTCTTTAACATTGAATTTTTTAATTATATTAATGTACAAACCCAGTTCCAAAAAAGTTGGGACACTGTACAAATATTATTGTGAGTAAAAAAGGAATGGAATAGTTTACAAATCTCATAAACTTATATTTTTTTCACAATAGAATATAGATAACATATCAAATGTTGAAAGTGAGACATTTTGAAATGTCATGCCAAATATTGGCTCATTTTGGATTTCATGAGAGCTACACATTCCAAAAAAGTTGGGACAGGTAGCAATAAGAGGCCGGAAAAGTTAAATGTACATATAAGGAACAGCTGGAGGACCAATTTACTTAACTTATTAGGTCAATTGGCAACATGATTGGGTATAAAAAGAGCCTCTCAGAGTGGCAGTGTCTCTCAGAAGTCAAGATGGCAGAGGATCACCAATTCCCCCAATGCTGTGTCGAAAAATAGTGGAGCAATATCAGAAAGGAGTTTCTCAGAGAAAAATTGCAGAGAGTTTGAAGTTATCATCATCTACATTGCATAATATCATTCAAAGATTCAGAGAATCTGGAACAATCTCTGTGCGTAAGGGTCAAGGCTGGAAAACTATACTGGATGCCCGTGATCTTTGGGCCCTTAGACGGCACTGCATCACATACAGGAATGCTACTGTAATGGAAATCACAACATGGGCTCAGGAATACTTCCAGAAAACATTGTCGGTGAACACAATCCACCGTGCCATTTGCCGTTGCCGGCTAAAACTCTATAGGTCAAAAAAGAAGCCATATCTAAACATGATCCAGAAGCGCAGGCGTTTTCTCTGGGCCAAGGCTCATTTAAAATGGACTGTAGCAAAGTGGAAAACTGTTCTGTGGTCAGACGAATCAAAATTTGAAGTTCTTTTTGGAAAACTGGGACGCCATGTCATCCGGACTAAAGAGGACAAGGACAACCCAAGTTGTTATCAGCGCTCAGTTCAGAAGCCTGCATCTCTGATGGTATGGGGTTGCATGAGTGCGTGTGGCATGGGCAGCTTACACATCTGGAAAGGCACCATCAATGCTGAAAGGTATATCCAAGTTCTAGAACAACATATGCTCCCATCCAGACGTCGTCTCTTTCAGGGAAGACCTTGCATTTTCCAATTTGACAATGCCTGACCACATACTGCATCAATTACAACATCATGGCTGCGTAGAAGGATCCGGGTACTGAAATGGCCAGCCTGCAGTCCAGATCTTTCACCCATAGAAAACATTTGGCGCATCATAAAGAGGAAGATGCGACAAAGAAGACCTAAGACAGTTGAGCAACTAGAAGCCTGTATTAGACAAGAATGGGACAACATTCCTATTCCTAAACTTGAGCAACTTGTCTCCTCAGTCCCCAGACGTTTGCAGACTGTTATAAAAAGAAGAGGGGATGCCACACAGTGGTAAACATGGCCTTGTTGATGCCTTGAAATTTAAAATCAACTTATCTTTCCCTTAAAATTATACATTTTCTCAGTTTAAACATTTGATATGTCATCTATGTTGTATTCTGAATAAAATATTGAAATTTGAAACTTCCACATTGCATTCTGTTTTTATTCACAATTTGTACAGTGTCCCAACTTTTTTGGAATCAGGTTTGTAAATGTGTGATTTGACAGACAACCCTTTCCTCTTGTTCTCTCTCTCCCTTATTTTCCAATCCCCCTATAAATACAAACTTTTTGCCAGCAATAGTGTAGTTAGTCTATAATGTGGTTTGTGGAGTCGCAAGAGTCTTTAAAAAACCTAATGCGAACAAAATGAAGAGGGCTGGGCGTCCATGCCATTGGCTTCTCACTAGCATCTGCTGCTTATCAGCAGATCAGGACGCTGCCATGTGATTTAAAGCCTGATGAGGTGGCCCTTGTGTCTGTCTGTTGTTATTGAAATAAAGCTGGGGACCCGTCGCCCCTCTGTACCACCACCTAACTGAAACAAGTGTATCTGCAGAAACACACTGGCTTGTTATGGTAATGACCAGTGTGTGTGCTTTGTGTATGCGTTGGGTTCATGTGGGTTTGTGATTTTCCCCCCAGAGTATTTTGGGAGCCTGGTTCCATTTTATGTACACTCTGAAAATCTGTATGGCCCAAGGGGACAGCGCTAAACATGCTAACAATGCTAGCAGAGTGAAGCTTGACCTTTTTGCACTTGTATAGCTGATGGAAAAAGGAAGAAGAACAATGCAATGGAACACATACAGTCTTTTATACAGTAAATGGGGGTTCTTCAACTATGGCTACTTTTATGTGTATATAATATACGATATATATCTATTATTAATTTAGCATATGCTTTTATCCAAAGCGACTTAAAAATGAGGAAAATGGAAGCAATCAAAATTAACAAAAGAGCAATGATATACAAGTACTATAACAAGTCTCAGTTTGCTTAACGCAGTACACGTAGCAAGGTATTTTGTTAAATATCACTAAATTTTTTAAAAAAAAGAAAAAAAACAGAATTGTTAAAAAAAATAGAAAGAATAGAGCAAGCTAGTGTTAGGGGCCTTTTTTTGTGCTTTTTGTTAATTGTATAATAATGCAAACAAGGAAGATAGAAACAGAAGATTGAAAGCAAGTGTGTGGTGTGTTTTAAGAAAACAACAGCAGCAAATGAATAGATTGCAAGTCTAAAAGGGACAAGTATTTTTTTATGAATAGAATTAGAATAGAGAGTGCTATAGTTAGAGGGTCAAATAAAGATGGAAGAGATGTGTTTTTTTTTTAGCCGATTCTTGAAGATGGCTAATGATTCAGCTGCTCGGATTGAGTTGGGCATTTTATTCCACCAGGAGGGAACAGTTAATTTAAAAGTGTGTGAAAGTGATTTTGTGCTTCTTTGGGTTGGCACAATCAAGCGACGTTCACTTGCAGAACACAAGCTTCTAAAGGGCACATAACTCTGAAGTAATGAACTTAGGTAAATGGGTGCCCCGAAATCCGCCCAGTTGTGGTTTTGTAGGCAAACATTAATGCCTTGAATTTTATTCGAGCAGCTATTGGTAGCCAGTGCAAGTTGATGAACAGAGGTGTGACGTGCATTTTTTTTGGCTCATTAAAAATGAATCTTGCTGCTGCGTTCTGGATTAATTGTAAAGGGTTGATAGAACTGACTGGAAGACCTGCCAAGAGAGCACTGCAATAGTCCAGCCTGGATGTATGTTTTTATGTGCACAATAAATTATATAATATCGTACATCTAGATATATATATATAGATATATATAAGTTAAAAGTTGATTACACACAACCAATTACTATTTATGTTTGTAAATGTTTTTTTATTATTTTATTTTATTTATTTTTTTAAATAAATTTTTATACAATTTAGACTTTCTGTTGTGTTGTCATTTCCATTTGCGTACTTATAAATGTCCTTCAAGCTGTATTTCATGAAATATTTAATTGATTTTAAAATTTTAGTTAATTGATTTTAGTTAGAATAAACATATAACTTGGCTAAACAAAAAAGTTGGCCATTTTATAAAAAAAAAAGTAATTTTCATCACTGTAATTTTCACCACAGAATGTTATCAAAAAAAGTACATAATCTCAGTGGAAATTACTCTGTGATCTAAGTGTTTTTACGGAGCCCCGCACATGAAAAAATAAATAAATCGTGCTCACGATTTATTAATTTGTTCCCTCAATGTACTAAAATATGCACACGATTACTATTTCATTCCCTCGATTTGATCATTCGGTCCCTCCTCATCTTGCTCAATCGTGGGTGCACCATTTTACTAATTTGTTCTCTTGATTTATAAAATGTGCATAATTTATAAATCGAGGGATCAAAATATTAAATAAAAAAAATAGTTTCAAGTTCTTAAGAACGAGACTTTTGTTTCAGTGGTGTCATATGGTTTTGAAAATTGTCAAAAAAGTTGAAACCCTAAGGACTCTAAAAGTGCATGTGGTGTAACCATTGATAAAAAAGTCACAAACATCTTCCTTATATCTTGACTACTGTAATTCCCCACATTTAAATCATTATATAAAAAAAAAAAAGTTTTAGCCTACTATTTTTTTCCTGCATGCCATGTGCGGGGCTCCATACGTTTTTGATGTTTCAGGGGGGAAAAAATACAAACAATTTCTGTGAAGCATTTATATACATTATTAGACATTTGTCAACTGACAAATTAAATAAACTAGTGAGTCAAAGTGCCCATAATTGAAAGTGATTCACTTTTTCAAGTAATCCGGTCCTTGCACCGTCTGCTGTTCAAGTGAAAGAGGGAATTTGAATTTCATCCGCACACAAACTATTATGTCAGATAGTCTTATGGCATTTCTAAGATCTTATTTTATTCGTCACAGAAATGTTGGCCACAAACTGACAACCATTGCCTCAGTCCTAAATGGGAAGTCATCCAATATCTGATGCGATCAACAACCTGCAGAGGGGGAAAAAAGTGTCATCTGCCTGACGAGCGAAAATCCGAGGCACGTAATCTTGTGACGGGTGTGCTCACAAAAATAGATTTATAAATAGAGAAAAAAAATGGAGGCTTTCCTGACAGATGGTTTTAAAGTCTGATTCAGTGATGCAAGCAGCAGGACTGCTAATCCCTGACCCACAATTAAAATAATGGAGTACTGGAATATCTACCCCTGGAGACCCTCCAAAAACCCAGCGACTACACAGTATATTAAGATGGTTAGCAAGGAAGAGAAAACGAGTGAGAGAGAGAGAACAATGTCAAACTATCTGTTAAAAAGAGAATACCTGATAAACATCATCTATTTAAACAAACCTAATGCTTGACTGCTTGTTGTGGGATGCATTTCATACATAAAATATGTTCCGTCACTGATATTGGGCCTTATCAGAGGGGAGAGAGGCAGAGGCGGGCTGGGGGAGCTGGGCTGTTTGTGGAGAATGATTGGGGCCCCAGAGCTGGAGATGCTCAGCTGATAACATCAGTCCGTCTGTCTGTCAGCCTCCAAGGCAGGGGGTGACAGAAGAGAGAGAGAGCGAGAAAGAAAGAAAGAAAGAAAGAAAGAGAGCGAGAGAGAAAAATGCAATGGAAAAGGAGAAATTGATAGAAAGAAAACATGTGAAAGGGAGAGGAAGTGCTTGGATGTCTGGTTCAAGTGAATATGGAAAGCCTCCTCTAGGTTCTGCCCCCTGAGACGGATAGAAGTAACTGCCTTACCCCTCGTGGGCAAGAGCAGGGGGCCTGGATTCTCCCAAAGGAACACCGCCACAATAAAGGGAGCACGCCATTGAATGCTGGGTGTGCGTCGATCCCAGAGTGGCTGTGTACATACAGAAGGGATTCAGGCATGGATCAAGGGAGCATAGGCACAAAGATGGAGTATAATGGGCCGGGTGATGTTGAATGATGTCGAATTGTCTTTGCTTCACCATGAGCTGTGCCTTTATTGAGAAGACCTTCTTTTTATGGACGTGGCCAAGGCGTTGCACTCCCAGCACCTCATGACTTGCCAGGTAGAGAGGGCTTTTGTAGGAGCCAAGGCTGAGAGATTCAGACAAGATGATCCACAGGGGCCTCAGCCCAACCATGACCCCACTACAAAACAGAGTCCCTGTGTGTGAGAGAATCAGGGTTTCTTGTGTATAATAACTTGTTGTAACCATCTGTTTGTCCTTTAGAGCTGTGGTCCTCAGCTGGCTTTACTTCATGACATTGGACATAGAGTGATGACCGAATTTAGTCCCAAAACTGTTTGTGTAGAAACATAAAAAAAACCTTACAATAAACTGCACAGGCTGAACTGTATATATCCTTAGTCACCATTCATCCAAATTTTTTCCCATACTGTTAAAAACTAAAAGAATGAAATGGTAATTTTTTTTAATCAAATGTAGTGGATGTGGATTAAAAAAAATATCTTAAGTAAACACATTAATCCCTTTGCAGTCCCTTGGCATAAACAACAGAAAAATGTGATTGATATTTTTTATATTTTGAGGGTTGCAACTTAAGTGAACCTGCAGTTAGTGTAGTATAGTGTTGCTAGTGACAGATAAATTTGCCAAAAATACAGTACAGCATAATCTTTGACATAAACAACAAGATATATGGGAAGTGTAGATGCTGCTACACTATGGAAAATACGATTATGTTTTTTCTCTGAACGTATTGTGATCCACATTTGGGTCTTGACCCACCAGTTTAGATCCATGGCTCTAGAATGCCCCAGAAATGTAAAATATATATTGTGTTTTCTGTCTTTATGTGTGTAAATAGTGTTTAGTTACTGTGGTGTCTTGCACCTGGACTCCATAAGGCAGACATAAACAGGATTATCAGCAAGAGGAAGGTGTGTGTATGTGTGTGCGATTCAAGGTTCTGCGGAGCTGAAAAATTCCATTTGTCAGATCACTGGCTTCCATGAATACTTAAGAAAGGGAAAAATACACTGCTGCATATCATAGACTAATTAGACTTGTTAAGATATGGACCACATATGACTAGAATATCCACTACATAAACATCACATGTGGATTTTTCTTCCTTTTTGAACAGTGAAGTGGCTATAGTCATCTTTTGAACAACAAGTTGAGTGTGCAGACAAATTGTTATTTATAACAAAAAAACAAAAAACAACTGTAAGTTGCTTTATGGTTGTGTTAATGAATATGATTAAACGTATAAACAAGGCTTTCTGTTGAAATCTAGGACTTATTACAATTATCATGATCATCATAATGGCATCAATATGATACTAAATACTGATGCTCTGCAGTGATATGATACATAAATACTGAAGTATAAAGTATGTAAACAAGCTAATGGAATGGAATTAAATGATTGTGAGCACAACCTGTTCACACACATGCATTTGGTACACAAAACTGAAAAGCACTTGAGAAAATCACAAGCAGTCAGATGATATTGCTGCGCAACTACTAGGTGTCAGGCTGTACAAGTCTACAGAGAAACAAAGTTCTCTGTTAAAGGTAGTGACTTTATAATATTCATAATATTATGAGTGCTTCTGAGAGCTGGAAATCACTGGATTTTACCAAGTTTGAAAGGTTCATAATGATTGTATTGAGCTTTTTATTGTTTGAGGCACTTGTAGTAGCATGCGTAATTAAAACTGGATAGGCAAACTCTGATGCAAAACAGTAATGAGGCCAAAATATGTATTATAAAGTTGTGTTTCTACTTCCAATTAATTTGTATATTATATATATATAGAGATCTTTAAAAACAGTTGTTGTTTTTTTTAAGTGGGAAGTATGAAAATTGTATACTATTGGCCACACTCAATATGCTGTCTCTCTGTAGGTCAAATGAGCTCTCTGACGTTTGTGCATTTATGCATTAGGCTGTTCTTGTTCCAACTTAAAAAGAAACAGATATGGACTGAATGTAAACAGAAAAAAAGAAAAGGAAAAATCAATGGAGCTCCTAAGCATCAGCATGTAATTACATGTGTGATTGCTATTGATTATGAGTCATACAGTTGGCCTATATATATTTAATATAATAGATAAGAGTATTTGCATTGTGTTAAATCCGTTTGTGTATTTTGTGGTTTTCATGTTTATCTGTTTTAGTGTATTTATATTTATTTTGAGAAAATTAATATGTTTTTTTTATGAGTTAGAGTAAAAGTAGTATAAAGACCAATTGTGTTACTGTGCATTTGAAGACAAAACATTTAGGAATGCCAAACTGAGTTAAATAAGCATTTTTGATTAGCTCACTAATTGCTTGATTTACCCGTGTCTTTCTATGATTAACTAGCCCAAATGACAATATAAACCAGGGATCCTCAAATCTGGCCCACGAGATCCACTTTCCTGCAGAGTTTAGCTCTAACCCTAATCAAACACACCTGAGCATGCTAATCAATGTCTTCGGGATCATTAGAAAATCACAGGTAGCTGAGTTTGATCAGGGTTGGAGCTAAACTCTGCAGCGCATTGGCCCTCCAGGGCAAGATTTGAGGAACCCTGATATAGACCATGATTTATTAACATGAAAAAACTGCTGCTTAGCTACAGCAGTGTTTGAGTTTGTTTCTTCTTCTCCTCCCCGGTGCTGCAGGTTTTGTGCTGCACGGAGAGGGACGGCCCAGATCACTTAGACATGTGAATGATCTATAGTTTTTACCGAGGCAGATTGTCTGCAAGGTTGAAGAGATTAGTTGCATCTGGGGCTTTACAGAACGTGGCAAATTGTGGCCTTTCTTTAGTGCGAGCGATAAGGCCTTAAATGAAGGGAGTCTTCTTATCAGCCCAGTGCTAGCCATAAATCACAAACGCTTGCTCCCCACAACTACCCCTGGTGGTTTCTATCTGCATTCTGGGGTTAGGGGGAGCCCATCACCACCACACAACAAGCACACACACCATTTGCCTTCTAAATCATCCTCCGCACATCCACACACACTCTAGACACATTATAAACCTAGAGACGCTCTCTTCTCTTCTCTCTCTGACAATCGCTATTGCTTCAGCCATTCCCTTGCTTTTTCACACCCTCATTTCTCCAAATGTGCTTTCTCGAGCCTTCAAAGAGAGTCTGTTGGAGTGCTATCAGACTTTAATCCAGGAAACACTGACATGCTAGTACTACTAGTTCAAATGAATAGCATGAGAAAACAGCATTTAATGGGATATTGTCCCTCCTTTGTCTTTCTCGAGCTAAAAGGAAAATAGAGTGGATAGCGTTAGCTTTAATGAGCTTGTGTAAGTGACTCACTTGATTTATTATTTTTCGCTTAGTAATTAATGATTTCAGTCATGACTTTTGTTGTTTCTCTCTCTCTCTCTTTTTTTTTTGACTATTCACAGCCCTTTGAGTTGTGCTCATCATCTTTTCCAGTTGCATGCGACTGCGTACAACGCCACATAAATAGCTTTCTTACACTTCAACAGGCTTCTATAGACTATTTAATGACAAGCCTTGTGCTGTCATTCACAATAAGAGCTTTTATTGTCCATTGAAATGCTTCATGCCTCTTCTTCCTATGCTGAATGTGCGAAAGGTGACTAACAAGGTTAGCAGAACTGGATCCACTATATAAGTGCCTCTATAACAACACAAGTAACAATGTTGCAGATCACTATTTTCCAGAGAGATAAAATTTGTTTAACATCAAAACTATTTTGACTGACTAAATCGTATAGATACTAATATTCAGATAAAATAGGAAAATTAAGAATTGCATAGCCCTTCCTTACTAACATTCATTGTTGAACTATGCACTTATTGGTAGCACTTCATTTTACTGCCCTGTTCCACTTATAAATACTATGTACTTATTATATTAATTACAATAACTCGGTAATAACCAGGTACTAACCATGAAACTACCCCTCAATTTAACTTCACCCATGTAGTTAACATATACAGTATATCCTAGTACTTTCATAGGAAAGTATACCGTAAGTACACGTAAGTGCATGTACTGTAAAATAAAGTGCAACTCACTTACTGTGTATATGTTTTTAGGTCGTACTTTTATTTTTAAACAAATGTAATTGCATCTATTATTAATTTGTCTGATTACATCTCTAATTACACTGTTGACCCTACCACTACCACTTAACCCACCCTTAAATCTAACCATACCACAAAACCTTTCCCTATCCTTAACTGTATTCCTTATTGTGTTTTGTAATACAACATGAACAATAAGTATGCTGTATCTAACTATTATTTATGTGTTTGTTTCACCATATTAGTTAAAGACACCTAATGCACAGTGGGACACTAGTATTAACTCCAAGGGTGGACAGTCCTCAACCAGGCCTAAATAGCAGTAGATTAGATCCTGCACATTTATCAGTATGTGTAAATGAGAAAGCAGTTAGTGTTGGCCCGGCCAGACCGGGATATTAGAACAAGTAGCTTAAGATGATATCACAGTACACATTGCCTGCAGGCTGACTGCAGATTACTAGGTCAGGAAAACAAGAGAGGGGGAGAATAAAAGAGTGTTGACAAACAATCAGGGCTTTATTAGGCATTAATTATATGTTAAGCCAGCGTTCGCTCCTAACTGGAGAGAACGCAAGCTTATAGGAGACCTGCAGGGTTTAGCACCCCTTGCCTTATCAAGGTCACAAGTCATCAGTCAGTGTCGTTTGACTTCACAGTCTGCTAATCACTGGGGGTTCCAGGCAGGAATGGTTTGTCGTTTCCCCTTAAATTCATTTGACCTCTGTTCAGGAACTCAATGTGAGTTACAAGGCGATACAAATCACTAATCTGACAGTCTAACTGATAAGATGAAGCTTAAACTACAGCGGTGACAGGCAAATTATCATTATGAGACAGTTGGAAGAATTATTAGAGTGCTGGATTCTCTATATAACACAAAACCAGACCTATGATCACCCAAAGTACATGTCTCCATGTTCAGGCAGGAGGTTCATTGTGTTGTCCATTGTGTTGCCCATTCTTGCTTTATCCTGTAGCAAGACACCTTCCTCTGAATGGAGAACTGCCATGTACTCATAACCCCTCAGAAGGAAGATGAAGCAGGCCAGAGAGGAAACAATTTCATTGTTCACTGATATCTTTAATTGTGATGGGAGAGGGGATTATGCAGATTTTGGTAAACCCTACTGACAAGAAATGTTTGAAAGCAAATGGCCCATAGAGCAGGAATGTTTATGTGTGTGTTTAGAAGAACATCTCTTGCCTATAATAGGGTAATCCCAGAGGCAGGGGATCCCTTCTTCTTCTTCTTACCAAAAAGGAAACATATACTGTTGTCTATTGTGTTCTGTGGTCTTCATGCTAAAGAAAGCAAGAGAGGATGGGATTGTAGTAGAGTTGATGAGTTTTTAGCTAATTGGTCTAGAGTTAAACTTGATTCATTATTAAGTGTTATTGCTGACCTGCACAGACTGTGGCAACAGGACATGATGTTGTGCTCTAGGGCGTCTCTAATACACAGTTAATTATAAATAACTAATAATAAATTAAAAATGTTAGCAGTACATGACCCCAAACATCCTACATTAATGCATAAGGATGCCAAAATAACCCATACTGTATTCAATGGTTTTTTATCCATAACAGCATCCTTTTTCATCCAATGAAATCTTCAAGAAATACAATGCTTATTTATAAATGTTTATTTACTACCACCTTTTGAACAGTAGTGTATATTGCAAGTGAACAAATAAACATTTATTTTATAAATGTTTATTTGTTCACTTGCAATATCACTACTTTTTTCAAAAGGTGGTAGTATTTTTGTTTTTTTTTTTTTTTTTTTTTTTTTTACAAATCCTAATGTTGACCAGGGGCATTGATCAAAAATACTTCAGTAATATTGATCAGTAATATTGTGAATAATAATAAGTGCTTTTGCAGTTTAATCTATTTTTTAAATGATATATTCTGTTATTATTATTATTAAAGCTGTATTTTCTGAAGCCAAGCACTCCATTACTTCAGTGTCCACATCTCTTTCCAGAAATCATGCCTAATATGATTTTGGTGCACAAAAACGTCTTATTAATCCTGCTAAACCTTTTTTTTTAGTATTTGTGCGGAAACTATGAAACATTCAGAACCTTTGATGAATAGAAGTTTAAAAAGGCATTTTTTTGAATAGAAATATTTAATTTCATTATAAATGGCCTTCAAATTTGATCAGTTTAATGCTTTTATTATAAAAAAAATAAATAATAAAAGTAAAAATCTTACTTTCGACATTTGGACACACCATCACAGTTTTTATTCAAAAGAAACTTGACATGTAGTGTATGAAATTACTTTTATGGAAATTAAAAAAAAACTTGAGCAAGCAAGCAAGAAAGCAAATAAATAAATACATAGAATTGTACTTTTTTTTTAGCACAAATTATGAAAATAATGACAAATCAGGAAAGCACAATTTTTATTTTTCCAAGGAGTGTCTAGGAATGAAGTATTATTTTATAACCAACATTTTAAATAGATTAGTAGACTAAATATATAGTCAAAATTATATATAAAATGCAAACAGGCCATTTTGACACCCTTTACAAAGACTGGGGGTAGTGAGGTCTAGTTGCTGGGTTTTGTTATATCAATATGTTAAACCTGATGGCAAAGTAAACTAACATTTTAATTTATGCAAACACTTTGTTCACATGCACTTTAAAATTTTCAGTCACTGTGGAACAATAATTAGACTTTTTAAAATGTCATCTAAACCTTTAATCTGACTGAAAGTCTAACTGCACATCAGTGATTTTAGCTCAGCTTTATCCAGCATGTACAATATATGTTAACCAGACCACAAGTGGCCTTGCCATTGTGAGCATGCTCTAAAAGACAGAAGTGACATGTATTTAATCCTTCAAATATTCAGTTACACGTGTCATGTATACCTGGACAGACGATAGCTTAACTACACAATAACCCACTTTATCATAAACCCTGTAGATATACTGTAGATACTCTCAAGAATGTCTGACAGGTGGTTGAGGCCCTAAAGCAAAGTATATAATTTTATAAGATTCTGAAGACCTTGATTAGTTTGTTCAGGTGTGTTTGATTAGAGCTGGAGTTCCAGGAGCAAGGTTGAGCATCCTTGGACCAGTATCCTCTGTCTTTGGGTCATGCATTGAGCATGGCAATCCTTTTCTGAGGTGTTTTATCTGCATAGAATGCAGTTTAATTGGGATGTATTCATACATATACATTTCGAAGGCTGTATATCATCACTGTATGGCCTATACACTGCTTGGTATGATCTGATGGCAAAGGTCAATCTCTTGTGATTTCAGTGAGATTCATCCAAGGATTTCTCTCTGTGTTTAGACTGACTTCTGTGCGCAGAGGCAGGAGAAGGAGGGATGCACGTGAAGGGATGTAAGAAAGGAGGCCGTGTGATTTGTGTAAAGGATAAACAAAGACTAAAACTAATTACCGCTGGAGGTCAGCACTCCAAATGCATATTCAAAAGTGCGGGGCGTCGCAGCAAATTTACAGCGGTCACACTTATTTAGCGGCCTGAATAGGCAATTTCGCAGCGAATCTGGAGAGAAAGGGGGACATGAAAAGTTGTGAAGAATTGATGACGGACTCCTTGAGAGTGAGCAAAATAAAATTGACCATGAAATTTGGAGCCTGGAATTAAATTGGCTGGAAGAAGAGATGAAAAAAGGGAGAAAAGGTGCGGGGTGTGACTTATAAAAGTGGTTTTGTGTGAATGCCAAGGTTAATTTGCACATCAGTTAAATGGATTATTAAATTTGAGAGGATAAGTTTAAAGGAAGGAAACCGTAAAGGCCTGATAGATATCATTCAGCGTTAGATTGATGAAATCTGCACAGGTTGTGAGGAACAGCATTCCCCTAAGCTCAGCAAGGTTCAAAGGCGAACCATTCTCATAGCTGATATATAAAATAATACGAATAATATGTAAAGTTAACAATTCTTACTTTGCATGCCAGTCACCTCAACAGATGTCAGGACATATGATGGTTTTTCAGGGATACAAGAAGATCAAAATCTTTGTCACCCTTTCATTTTCATTTGTAAATGCATTTATCTTTTACATTTCAGTTCTCACTTGTTAGTTTTATTCATTATCTGTTAAATTAATCAGGTAGTGCGCAGTCAATAAGTCCCTCAGAGTGTAAAGCTTGACCTCCAGTAAGCAGGTAGCTTGAATATGCAGAGGTTAACCAGGGGCCAGACGCTTCTCTCAGCATCCAATGGCATCCATCACTGCCCAGATTGGCAGACAGCAGTCACTTCAAAACAATCTATAGTCTTTTGAGGCCACATGCAGATCACTGCAAGAGCGGGAAACAAACCCGTCCGCCATTAAAGTAGATACACCAAAACCAATTGTATAATATTAGCTGGGAAATGACAAGAAGGAACTGACAAGGCTTTTTTACTCCCGGATAGAGTTCCTCCAAACCGTGAAATTTGAATACTTGGCAACTAAGAAAACATTTCTTGCTGGTGTGTTGAGTAGCTGCCCTATTTGAGTTGAGAGAGAGTGACCGTGGGACAGAAAGAGATAGAGAGACAGAAAGAGGGCCAATGTCTTCTTAATTGCCTTTGGTCACCCACACAGGCAAAACGGGTGCCACACGGCTCAGAACTGCAGACTGGGCAAGAGGCACAAAGGGCTGATAGATATTTTATCGCTCAAGTTAACGGTTAATACATTTCCATTCCCAGAGAAATCTGTCACTCAAAAAAATAAAGAGTGAGGCAAATTAAAGGGAGATAGAGAAAGACCGGAGAAGAAAAGAACTTGAGTGGGTGACACAGTTTTAGAATACCCTATCTTTTGGCCATCCCCTCTTTTGAAAGGAGTAAAGAGCCTGTGCCTCTTTCTTCTCCTCCTTTTCTTCTTCCACTTTTCTCTCTTTCTTTTTCTCTCCCACCCATTCCCATATCTCTCACTTTCCTTAGCGGGTAAAAAAAAACTCTCATGAATGATGTATGTGTGTCTTGTTATCAACAGCGATTTCTATAGACCTTGACGCATTCACCAAGACATTCATGGCGTAATTGTTAATTTTAATGCCATAATGGCTTCAGATGGGAGGCCTGATTAGACATTTATTGCACAATTAAATGAAACATACTCAAAAATCACAAAAGGCTTCCATAATTATTTCAGGCCATTAATAAAATGTGCATTAAATTATATTGGACACAAAAGAGAAGTGAAATAGATTTCCATTAGAGCAATGGAGGCAGTGAGAGGGTAATAGATCCTGCCTGAATTCACTCTGAAATTAATTGTTGGCCAGCCTATTTCCACATACAGTGGAATAAATGAATGAGAATAGAGAGGAAGGAGTTGGTGGCCATGAGAGAGGGGCTGTGGGGGTGACATTAGGAGTCTCTGAAAAAGCCCTTTTGTTTGAGAGTCTTCTATAGCCATTATATTCAAAAGTGAAGAGAGAGAGGACGAGAGGCACGTAGTGATTTCAAATAGATTCGAATGTTAAGAGGATGCAGAATCCCTGAATGGCATTCACACCTGGAATAATTTGTGGCATTCAAAACTTTTGCTGAGTTGAGTTAAGTGTGAAAGAATGTTCAAAAAGTGCATCTAGCTAGAAACTGCATCCATATAAAATTATATTTTCAAGATGTAGATGTGGTAAAGCCATGACCAAGGCCATCCTTAGCTGACGCGGGGCCCGGTGCGAGGTAGGGAGCGGGGCCCTCTCGGTGTGGGGGTGCGACCGCACCAGTTGCACCCCCCCTAAGGACGGCCCTGGCCATGACTGTAACTACTGTTAAGAAATAACAACATTCCAATTGGCTCTTATTAATGCACCAAAACAAGTGAATAAACAGACTTTTAGAACATAACACTGTTTTTCATCTCCAACAAACACACACGGGCACTTTAAACTGATTCAAAAGCGAACGATCTGAAAAGCGGAGAGCAGAGTTCTAATAGGAAGCCAAATAGATTTGTCTTTTGAACTGCTGCTCCATTGAGAATCACAAAGTGTAAAGGCAAAGGAGGACTGATATCTCACAATGCAATAACAGATCCCTCTCCCAATAAAAAGAATCAATCAACACCCAGTACCAATGTTTATTATTCCAGTTGCATCTAAATCAATTTTTCTGCATTCAAAGGCATTCAGATCTTTTAATTGACTTCCTTTTATCATTGCCCTTTTGGGTTTCTGTGAAGCTGATTTCTATTTAAAGGATCACATAAATCATAGATAATCTGAGTTTGTTAGCATCAGAGTTTATTCATTCCTTTAGTGTTGCATTCAGTGTTCATTCAGCAGTGGAACTGAAATGCATTTTACTGATTTTGGAGCTTATTTTAAATTCAGTTAGTGTCATTTTATTTCCAAAAAGCCCTTAATCTCCTTCACTACCACTTAAAGGGTTAATTTACCCAACAACAAACATTTCTGAAAACCCATAAGACTTTCAGTCATCTTTGGAACACAAATGAAAGTATTTTTCATGTTCTCTCTTCATTTTTATCCGTCCTTTGAAAGTCCATGTAAGCAAAGTTTGTATGCATTAAAAAAAGACATTGTAAAAGTGGTCCAAATAAATTGGGTGGTTTAATCTAAATCTTGCGCCAAAACCAATGAGGTTTGTGATCGGTTGAGTTTATTTATATGATTGAGGGGTAATAATTTAGAATTTTGGCTAAACTATTCCTTTATATCTTAATGGAAATATGCCTAAATGAGTACAAATAAAAATGATGCTGATTAAAGCAGTGACATCAGTGTCACTGGTTTTGAATTGAGTTTTTATGCATTTTTATTTATTTATATCCGTCTTTATTTTCCATATCCTTCCTCAAGAGGCTGATCTAGCAGGAATTACCAATCATGAAGCTGAAAGTGTGCCACATGTCATCCCAGCCGTGAGCAAGCCTTTCTTCCTCTTAATGAAGGTCAGAAAAGAGGCCCCATTTCTCTTTTTGGGTGATAATTCATCCCTATCTCCTGTTATCTGTGCCTGGCCCCTTTAATCCTAATTGTATTGTATGATTGTGCGATGCTTGCTTCTGTGTCTCTGAAGCATTACCCTCCTCCTTTCATTATCAACCAATGCCTTGAACCTCTTTTAATTTCCATTCTGTTTTATTTCATTCAATCATTGGCTCTGTCTTTCCTTTTTCATTAACTCTGCCCTTTGCACAAGGCATATAATTCTCTAAGGGGCTCTTATTGGGCTTCTTCATGAAATATTATATTGTAAAAATATTTGACCATGAGAACTGTCAATTTTATATGTCTCCCATCGGCCATACATTTCTGCTCGATGCTCATTTTGGTTTTGATTAAGGATTGGTCCCAGCTATTGATAATCACAGATTGATATGGAGAGAGAATGAAGAAGAGGAAACAGCAGAAGATGGACTGGGCCTGACCATGACTGGACACTTTCCCAGACATGTGGCCCAATCTTGAGGCATCGATGGCTTGTCTTTCACCGTTTTCCCAAAATAGCGTTATGCTCATCACTCTTATGGCCGCTTCAAAAAGGGGCCTGGAATGGTGCGTGGGCTAATGAAATTTCTCCAAACCAAACAGATTTTTTTGTAAATATATTTTTTGCAGAGGTTCCAGAAAAATGCTGGCTGTGACAGCTGACTTAAATCAATTTCCACACTGGAGAGAAATGGAAGCCAAGAGCCACGGCCAGAACAAACACTGACAATTTGAATATGCGAAATAATGTCAGTCTGTGAGGAGGAAGCAGGCTGGGGGAGGGAGATGGAACGGAGGGGGGGGGGGGGAGGTTAGGCGTCTTACACTTGTCAACCCACTGTCCTCATATGGCTAGAATTTTCATGATTTTACTTCAGACTGCAGTCGGAGTGAAAAATTGCTGGAGGCACAGGGTTTGCTTAGTGTGACTCAAAACAGCCGAGAACAACTTTATCTTCCATTACGTCTGTCTATATAATTGGCAGACATAGCAGCCCCTTAGGGGGGAGGAAAAAAAAAAAACATTAATAATGTGGTCTTCAAGTATGTAATTTATCCAATGTAAAAAGTTCATTTTAAATTTGATTAACTTCCATTGGCTCTCACTGCTGCTATTTAGCCCAGTAATTACATAGGTAATCTTTGTCATTAATAAGTAAAGCACACAAACACCCACACACAATATTATATATACTATATATATAATATAATATATATATATATATATATATATATATATAGATATATACACAAGTATGTTATGTAAGATACGTATATATAAGCAGATTTATCATGATACAATCACCTTTAAGACTTTAGACTTTAATTTAATAACTGCATATGAGGTGACGCCCAGGCAAAGAGGGACTCAGTCTGCTTTTGAATATGTCTGCATTCCCACTAGGTCAGACATTTTAAATGTTCTTCATGTGCTTTGTATAAATTAGAGCATTTCCGTTGTAAACACACTCCCATTTCCGCTGTTGAATCCGCGATGTTACGCACAGAACTTAACTTACCAAGATAATTCCTAGGGGTGAATATTGGCTTACAAAACAACATGCAACATAGTCCCAGAGGTTTTTGGCAGAGCACACTTCCAAATTCTCAGAGGGAAACCATATATTGCAGCATCAATCGAGCAGAATCACAGTAGCAAATGGGATGTAAAAAGAATAAAAAGCATTGAAATGTCAACACGGGTTTGTGAGGAGTCCTGAGTGGGACCGCGAGTTAGCAGTGGAAAAAGCCACTTAGCGCATCAGGACCATGGACAGCTACTGTACCACCGTATCCATCTCATGAACCCCGTGTGAAAAAAGGGGGTCGGAACACGTGGGATTTACACAGTGTTACCACTGATTCGGAGAAAACCAGGGACAACCACTACAACTGAGATGAAACCGAATTGTTTTGCTGTATTTCATCGAATTATTGTTATTGAGTTGACTTTATTTCATATAGGCCAGTACCACTGAAGTATCCATCCATTTTCCAAGCCTCTTGTCCTGTGAAGTGTCGCGACCACTAAAATATGCGTTGTCATTTGAGCGTCATGATCAGTAAAACATTTAATTTGCACTTAGAAATGTACTGTACTGATTACCTAGGTTCTTAAAAAATAAAATCAGGTGGATAAAATAGCAATACTGTGTAAAAATTAATTATATCTTTAAAGAAATCGCTTTATACATTTACGAGACATTTTTTTTTAATAATTGATTTGGAATTTATGTTGTCTTCCAAGAGGTTTAAGGTAATTCATTTGATTGTTAAACAGAGGGCTATTTTTTATTTTTTTTTAATTCAAGTTCAATACAGCAGACGGGTTTCTGTAGGTCGATCATCTCGTAAAATAATACCTCAACTTTAGGCTTTAAATTGATTTGCATTTTTTTGCACGTAGGGCCTACCTACCTCCGTTGCCTTTGTGCATCTCAGTCGACCTGCAAATGCTTGAGAGTAATACACTTTTAAATTAACAGTTCTCTGAGCATAAATGGTGCTCATGTCAGTAGCATGTTGACCAGTAGCATATATACATGAATGAAAATTCATATACTGTCAGTTAAAAGAGCTTGAAAACAAGTGTGGGTGTGGGGGGGGGGGGGGGCTACATATCCCACACATCAAAACATGAATATACATGCACACCTTTGCATGCGTTGGTGGGATGCTAAACTCTTCGGTAAGCGCATAAAAGAGGAGCAAACAGTTCACTTTGCGCACGTGAGCGATCCATAGTATGCACGCGGAATATCTCCTCCATCATGACGAGCTCCCATTTAATGACGCGCGCGCCTCAGCATGCTTGATTTCACAAACCTCACTTCATTGGCTTTGAGTACATCATCTCTATGTCAAATGCTGTGTGCCCCAATAATTTCTGTTAATTCCCGTTGTAATTTCTGTTTCTATCAGACTGGTGTTCTGGTGCACTGCTCTCGGCTGTGCTCTGAAATGGAGAGGGAGGCTGAGAGGCGGTGGAACGGGAAAGCTTGATGGATATCGAGCCGGCACCACTAAGAAACACACTTCATGCTCCCCAGATGCATTTTCCATCAGCGCCTCATTGAGGATTTATATACACATGGGTTTTAGCTTAATTGAAAGAAAAAAAAAAGTTAAATATAAGTTCATGGATTTGATCACTAAATTATATTGAACGTCAACCGGCTGTTTTTATTTTTTTCAGAAGATATGGCATTGATAACTACGTTTAATATGCAGACATTGTTTAAAAAACGTGAAATGAACAAAAAGGGAGTTATGTTGCACTGCAAAGTAAAGTTACAACAAGAGTAGCAGAAATAAAAATAATTCTTAAGGCTAACAATAAACCATCCTCACCTACAAGCTGCAAGGCTAAAACTCATATATACTGCATATGTCTGTGAAAATCAATACATCTGCATTATTATTCAGCTATTATGTGACCTTGGAAGAGTAAAACTGAGCGAATAAATAATAATAATAATAATAATAATAACATACAAAAATACAAATGAAGTGCATAATCAACTAAATACCCCTCGCCGGTCAGAAAAAAAATAAAAATAAAATAGGTTTGACGTTTTGGGGTGAACAAAGTCCAAACGCACAAATCACAGAAAAACCCATAAATGAGTAAAAATAAATAAATAAGTAAATTAATGAATTAACACTTATTGGAATGCATACATAGGCCTATGTACGACATTTATCTCTCAACATTTAGATTAATACCTGCATGTTTTGAAATAGCGCTGTATCGTGTAATAAGATGCAATAGCTTATATGTTCGTGTGCTAAATTACAGACAGATCCCTCTTCATGTCACGCTTGAAGGCCCCTCCTCGAGATATCACATATCTTATACATTTCACTTAATAATTACACCCGTGCCTCTCATATATCAAGCTCCTTGCCTCAGGCTCATTAAGACCCTGATCTTTTTTAAACACTCAAATTGGCATGTTAAAGGTTTTAGTGCGCGAACCTTAACACAAAACATTACCTTGAATTAGTAGTACTTCTGTTCACACATCTGGGTGGATTTTGACAATTGTAAATGAATTCGGAAGTTTATTTGCCATATATAAAAGAGAAAAGGAGAAAAAAAATCAGGAGAACGACAGGGATAATAAATCGCAGTTTCAATGTTAAATATTCTCTACTGAAAATAATTAAGTAACTTTACTGTGACCATGAATCTAATGTTTAAAGCAATTACATGAAATCTGAATCATTTAATACATAATTTCTGCCACAATGCTTGCAAATATCTGTTAGAAATAGTTACAAATGAAAACAAAAACACATCACCCAGCGCAAGTTTTAATTGTTCTCACAATGCCAGAATTGCGTGGGTATGTTACCATTGAGAAAGGGTCCATGGGCATGTTCTACACATGTGAGATTACAGCAGCAAAACAGGTGCAAGCCCCAACCCAGCCTGTCCCAGGAGAGCTTTGGACAATTGTTCTCATTTAGGAAATATTGGCCTGGGGGCCACTGCTTCAGACAGCACGCTTATTTTCAGAGATATTTAATACCGTTTGTCTTTTCATTATTTCTCTTGTTTAGACATTTCAGTATTTGCGCATTGAGGTTTTAATTATTAAGCTCGCCATATGCGCTTTTAATTGATCTAAAAACAAACAACAACAACTGTTATCTAATAAGCAATTTGTTATCTAATAAAAACAAATCTGCTGTAAAAGGAAATATGAGTAATGATAATAAAAAAGAAGATAAACGTCAGATAAATTGTCAAAATATCTTAAGCAAATAAAGCTTAGCTACACCTAGAACCGTGTTCGTATAAGGAAAGCGGTGTTTAAAATAAGATTTTGTCTATTCTTCAGGCATCTGTCGTCTCTGAAGGATTGACGCTGGTAGATGTCAGGTTTTATTACAAAAAGGTTGAAGGTCTGTGTTTGTAGACCTTCAACTAAATGGATTTGGGGAGGGAAGAGAGTCACCTCCTTTTCCTCCCCCATCTTTGTTTGTGTTGTAATATACATATTTTGGTAGGCATTATGTAGCTTTCTCAGAGCTGATTGGGCGCTCAGGTTGGCGCGTGAACGCCCTGCGAATTATGTCAGATCGCGTGCAGAGAGAACCAGCCCAGCCTTTGAACTTCACCGCTTTTGGCTCTCATTCACGCGCTTCTCCTCATTTCCCAGCCAGGTGCTTCGCGGGGCGAGAATCCTCCGAGAAAAAAAGCGCGCAAACAGATCGCAGAAACTTCGCTTGCCGCGCTGGATTTTGTGGCGCGCGTGGCTGTTCTTCTCTCAGCCGAATAGTGTCGTTTTGAAAAAGAAAAACCTTTCAACTTTACGACAAACACGGAAGAATTACTGGATTTTTCCCCCATTGATGCCGCTTTCCTACTCCTCCAGCTCTCCAGAAGTGGCATGATCCGTGTCTGTCTGCAGGACAGGTGAATACTGTTTTCTCTTGCTTGGTTGAAGAACTTTTTTTTTTCTTTCTTTTTTTTTTCTTTTGAGGGGGTTATTTTAACAGGGAACCGTAAAAATGTCAAAGCCGGTAGATCACATCAAGAGACCCATGAACGCCTTCATGGTCTGGTCAAGAGGCCAGAGGAGGAAAATGGCTCAAGAGAATCCCAAAATGCACAATTCAGAAATAAGCAAAAGACTTGGCGCCGAGTGGAAGCTGCTCTCTGAATCCGAGAAGCGACCGTACATCGACGAGGCCAAGAGGCTGAGGGCTCAACACATGAAAGAACACCCAGACTACAAATACAGACCCAGGCGCAAACCCAAGAACCTCCTTAAGAAGGACAGGTACGTGTTTCCTCTGCCCTACCTGGGCGACACGGATCACCTGAAAGGACTTCAGCTCTCAGCCGCGGACTCGCTTTTAGGATCCTCGGAAAAAGCCCGTGCGTTCCTGCCACCCACATCAGCCCCTTACTCCTTCCTCGACCCGAGCCAGTTTACCTCCAGCGCTATCCAGAAGATGACAGAGATGCCCCACACTTTACCTTACGCATCATCTCTGGGATACCAGAACGGCGCATTCGGGAGCCTGGGTTGCCCCAGCCAACACACCCACACCCACCCGTCGCCCACAAACCCTGGGTACGTGGTGCCGTGTAACTGCACCGCATGGTCGGCATCGAGTTTACAGCCGCCTGTTGCCTACATACTGTTCCCAGGTATGACCAAGAGTGGGATTGACCCGTACTCATCAGCACATGCCGCTGCTATGTGACTCCACCACTAAAAACAGTCTCCTCTTTTGAAAACTTGAATACAGCAATGCATGTACATAAGAAGAGAGGAATGATCAAGACATTTATACTGAGTCCGTGTAGACATGAACTTTTCACCATCTACAAGAGGTTCCTTGGATCCCAGCTTGGATCTTGGAATAGATGTAAGGCAGGTGCCCAGAACTGTAAGAAATGTAAATGTTCAAACGTTTATTATTATGGCTACCGGATTTGGATGCCTTTAATTTTATTTATTATGTACAAGTTGATGCTATAATAATGCTACTTTTGTTTGAACACTTAATATAATGGTTGTTCTCATCATATTTTTATTATTATTTGAATGTCTTTGATTTGCACAACTAACGGTTAGGGTTCATGTTTCTTGTACAGCCTGTTGTATTCACCATTCTTTTTGGCATTCTGAAATTCAAATGATACGACTTTGAGGATTTCAAAGTGAGAAATTCAGCGTTTAATAGATTATACGGGTTATATTGTTTATAGTGATCAAACCGGCACCTAAAAGTAGACGGTCTATTTAAAATATCAAAAGAAAAACATTTTTTCCTTCAATATTTTTAATTTGTACATTTTTTCCCCTGTGGTTCAGTGATAGTCACACGTTTATTTGATTTCAGAAGGAACATAAAGTTTGAAGCGAAGCAGTTCATGTTGTATTTTTTATCTGCGATGGTAACTTAAATGCTGTCATGTTAATGGAAAGGAAAATGTATCTAAAAGGGTGATACCTCGATTCTTTGTTCATTTGCCGAGCAAAGACATTTTGAATAAAGACAATCTGTCTTAAAAATTCATAACCCTTGTTACATTGCCTGTTTAAACTATTTATGAATCTTCTTTTTGACTATGCTCTTATACAGTCGTGCCAAAAGGTAACAGGCAGTAAGTACAGTGATCCCGAACATGCGTTTTATAATGTTTTACAACTTCCAGAACTTAGCGGATTTTATTTGTGCATTAAAATATGTTTTTTTGTTTGTTTGTTTGTTTTTTCCGGGTAGAGAGAACAGCACAGGCCTTAACTGCTGAACATAAAACTGAAATTGATCTTGCACCGATTAGATATCTACAATAATTATCTTCTCAATCAGCACAGCTTAAATAGTCAAACGTTTCGGCGGACGCTGCCTAATAACCATCTGGCTTTTCGGCATAGATTTGAGATGAACTCTGTCAGCGCGTGGCGTTCTCGACTGCTCTATAGGGACCGCCGGTCCAAATTAAATGGCAAAACAATTACTGTATAGGGACGCTTAGGGAAACTGAGGGCGAACATGAATTGTGATTTACCCTGAGACCCACAATAGGATGGAAATTGGACTGAAGAAGGGGTGGTGCGAGTATGAGCCATGCCATTTAGTATTACAAAACAATTTCCAATAAAAACAATTCAACAAAGCGTTAGGTGCTTTAAAATCTGTGCCGATTTTCGCCTACAAACGCGCTGTGACACATTGGAGAAGACTGCAGATGTGGCTGCCAGTTTGCATTACCATCTCCATTTTCCAGTCGGCTTGTTGACGTCTTTCTTTCTTTTTATAATGTTATTATATTGTAAACTCATATTTTCCTGTAAAACGCGCGAGTTGCTTTGTTCAGAGTGTAAAACTTTCTGCATTCAGGTGTGTGTCATGTCTCTGAAATAAGGCGATCACACTCGTTGATGTGTGGTTGTGTATGAAACGTTTCACCCTTCAGGGCTCTATGCTTGTTCCACCTGTTCCACCGCTTAGATCATGCCAACACTTTACCGACAGATACACACGTACTGCTATGCATTTCTCAAAACAAATTAATTAACACCTTCTTTATTAACTAAGTCTACATGTAAAATGTGATTTATGACGTTGCTTGGCTTTTACTCGCCCGTAAATTCTTATCCACTCCCGTAAAATAATTATCGAGCCTAAATATAATTTTTTAAAATCTAAGCTCAATAATAACAATTATAACAATAATAACGAAAACAATGATAATAGTAACATTTATGCTAATTAAATTTGCCATTACTTGCATTTACAAGTAATGGCTTTTTGGTTTAATGTAAAAATATTAATATGTGCAATGTTTTTAAATGCCGTTGTGCCTTTAATTCAGTTTCATTGTTCTTTTCTATTAAACAATTTGACTTCTGATGTGAACAGCAAACATGTTACAACTCGTTCAGAATAACTGCTAGTCTATATTTCTTTCACAATTGGTCAAGATTCATATAATACTGTAATTCAACACAGTTAGTACAAGTTCTCCTCCTGTATTTTGAAAAAAAAAATGTGTTGCTGAAACTAAAGCAGATGTGTGAATGGAGAATGGGATTCACTCAAAGGAAACAAGCTCGCAGAACAATTGGGTTTGGGCTGCAAACAGAGGATTGGAATTGGCCTGTACTTTTGTCTATTGTCGCAGGGATGGGGAATGGGATTTGCACACCGAGGTGTAATAGCATTACTGTATTAATTAAAATTTTCATTGCACATCCAGATTGTTTACTTATCTGCCAGGAACATATGCTGGAAGAAGTTAAGATTCACGATTCTGCACTATTGCCCAAGGTGCAATTCAATATAAGGGAGGGAGGGGGCTCAGATTTTCATGACAGACTGTGCTCTTATCTGCCGCTGTAAATTAGGGTGATACTCCATTGAACCGAATAGCAAGTTTTACATCAGCCCCCTAAAGCATGAAGATTCAACTTTGAAATTGGGCGATGATAATTAGGGAACTTTAAGGAGCACTTCTAAAAGAAATGCGGGAAACGTTTGTTTCTTTTGCATTACTAGATTACTAAAACAACAAGATCGGAACTTAAATTAAACCCTTTCCTATCTTTATTATTTTTTTACTAAATAAGAATTCAGCTCAGCGTACGGTCAGCACGGAAGTCACTAAAATCATTTCATATTTTGACATAACTATTGATCCAGGCAAAGTAACATGATAAACAAAATGACAAACTGAACTAGATGATCAACCACAAGACCTGAATATGAATTACAATCCAGGGTTTTATGTTTAGTTAAGAGCATGTGGGTGTAATTAGATGTTAATTTATGAGCCCTTCACAGCTATTAATCAACTGTGATCACTGCAGCCATTTTGAACTATTTTCTCAAGCATTCTGTGGAAATAAAACGTCGCAAACAAAACCCAACTGGGGAAAAAAATAAGAGGTAAAAATTATGATTTGAAACTATTAGAGCCCTAAATCTATAGCTCTTCTCCAAGACGTTTTTATTTGAGCTCATCCGAGAGCCCGAATTCAATCCGCCTTATCTCGCCAAGACTCCTTTCAGCAGGAGATCAGAGAAAAAGAGAGGATAATTGTTCTTTATTTTATTTTATTTAATGCGACAGGCTGTGCTTTCAGATCATTTATATGCTTCATTTAGTGATAAAATTCAATGAGGAGGGGGACACAAGGCGCTTTCTTTCTCAAACACTTTAGTGGAAAATATAAAACACATGAAAGAAAAGTGAGGGGACATGACACTTTTAATTGAATGCCATGGGTCACTTGCATTATTGTCTCCTAATGTCACCCTGAAATCATGGGCGCAGTATTCAGTTTATGTAGATCAAAAATATCTTGCGCTGAATCTTGCCATGCTAAATTTCTAGGCCTAATTCATTGAAAACCAAAATCAGCTCAGCGCACTGAGGGTGACAACAAAAACGATTTGTTTAAACTGTAGAACCATGCCCTGAGAATATTTTTTTATTAATATTTATAAAGCAATTATTTTTATAACAATATATTTCGAATATATAATACATATTATAATTACAATATATTGTATTATTGTTATTCTATAATTGCCATTTTACAAAAGTGAAAAACATGCTAGATATATAATATAGTACATTTTAATACTGCAATATATTGGGTTTGGTGTAACGCTGATCTCATTTGAAAATTGTAACTATTGTCTCTCTTTCTCGGAAAGTCCTAAAAGCATCATTGCTGAAGCCTCGTCTATCTAAAATTGGATCTGGGATAGCATTTGGACAGAAGAAAAGTAAACCGCAGTGCTGTTGTTTGAAGCGCCGGCCTTGAATTTGGGGGTCCCTGAATTCTCATGTGAAAGAAACGAAACGGTGAAGGAGCTGATAAGGAAATATGGAAGAGAAAAGGAATCATGCCTCGGTGGTTTAATGTGCGGGTCCAGTCGGGAATGTGATATACACTGAGAATTTACCCCTCCGACTGATTCAAAGAGTGTAGGATGCATCTCTCTCTCTCGCACGCACACACACACACACACACACACACACACACACAAAGGCACACACACACACACACACACACACTGAACAGTTTTATGTACACGTAATGCACAAACCTTTTATGAAACAGCAAAACATGCTAATGCATATATCCATTAGCACTTTAAAATATCACAATATCAAATGTGCGCTGGACTCTCTGTGTGTGTCAAAATATATACTAGAACAAAATATGATAATATTGCGAAAAATTTCCCTCTGAAAAGGAAAGTTTTCAATAACGGTCATGTCGTCAATATGAGTCACACATGCTGGAGTGACTGTCAAGGCCGGAGGAATGTGAAAACGCAGTCTATTAAGAACCAGCAGCTTAATTCTTCCAGATTAGTTTACAGGCTATAGACTACGTTTTATAAGTGACGCTTTCATGATGCTTTGATGTTATTACCGCATTTCTAACACATCTGGTCGGGGAACAGCACTGCAGTGTTCATGTTACAGTGTTGTCTTGTTACAATGAACACATTATACGTTACCCAAGGATATAATAATAATAATAAACTCACCCATTTAATTTTCTAAATTTAACCATAAATTTAAAATTGCTGCCAAGTTATGATAAGTTCATGGCACCTTTTCAGTAGAAGAAAATCTGAAAATTTGAAACTTCGAAATTTAGCAGAAATTATAGGAATCATTGTAACATGTTTAAAGGACGGAAACAATGATTCTGATATAACAATACTATTTTGAAACCTTTACAGTGTGCTAATATTGTAACCCGGGTCCATAAAAACTACACTCTAAAAAATGCTGGGTTAAATACAACCCAGTGCTGGGTAAAATAAGGACAACCCCAGCAATTGGGTTGTTTTGACCCAGCGGTTGGGTTAAATGTTTAACCCAACCTTCTGGGTAGTAACCCACCGTTTGGTCAAAACAACCCAATTGCTGGGTTTGTCCCTATTTTACCCAACACTGGGTTGTATTTAACCCAGCATTTTCTAGAGTGTAGGCTTATGATGTTGGCCTATAGATAATATACCGTCTCCTGAAATATCACTTTGAAAGCTTTCCTGTACAACACTCGTACACAATACAACTTCCTTCACTTCAGGCAAGGAGCAAAAAAGTTGGATCCTGACAACGTTCATAAGTTGTTTTGAGGATACGACATATAACGCATGACGTCGGAAAAAGTGTTTGGACGAATGTAATAAAACTTTTTATTTTGCCATTAAAAGTTGAAACTTATATATATTATACTTTTTAAAATATTATTTTTAATGAAATTGCAAGCCTCTGGAGTATTTATTCAATTATTTGTTTATATATTTTGAAGCAACTTAATGATTGACATTCTTGTCTAAATACATAAAACATTTGTGCTCTACCATTTTATGTGTTGCTCTGAACAGCTGTTGATCTCTCATAATTCGTATAATGTTGTAACTTTAAGCCATTTAGCAATTATATATTTAGGTTGGTGAATTTGCCAGAGGTCATCAAACCAATAAACACTGGTGATTTATTGAATGAACTTCATATACACTTAAAATTGAGCCTATGTAGTCTACCTAATTGTGCAATACCAGACTTTTTGCATTGTGTTCTTGAATAGAGCTGAAACATATATGTAGAAATAAGGTTATTTATTTTGGCTTATATTCTTATTTACTGCGACGGGATAATGGAAGGATATAACAACATACCTGAAGATTATACGGATGATCATTTTGTACTGTTTAACTGCTTTGGGGCTTGAGTGTTATTCTGTGTTACTGAGTTTTCATCTGTGATATTTTTCTTAGGCTACACTGTTCTGTATAGTATATGAAGTCAAAGATTTTGGCTGTGTTAAAAATCTTAATGAGCTGATAGCATTCGTAGCCATCATGGGCACACTCCTGACCCAAAGCTATTCCAACAATTTATAGTGCCATAAAATTACCTTGTTTTGGACAAAACCTAAAGTACCATCAAATGTATCCTTTGTGAATAGAGTAAATGTTTTGTCCAAGAGTGTGCACAGGGTCAAAAGTCAGTTTATTCATTAACCATCTTCTTTTTGAATTTGCATGCCTTTATATTCCATTAGCCGACAGTAGTGCAAAAGTTGTTTTTGTAGAAAAATTGCCTACACGGATAGAGCTCCTTTAATGCAAGGGGGAAAAGAGACAGGTCAGGGTTGGGAATATTATCACTTTTCTCCTATGTGGTGGCAATAGAGATGGCACACAGTGTCTTAAGGAGCCATGGTGCAGAACATTGCATGTGTAGTACAGTATGTATGTATGTATGTATGTATGTATGTATGTATGTATATGTGTGTGTATGTATGTATATAAAATACAATGTGTGTGTGTGTGTGTGTGTGTTTGTGTGTGTGTGTGTGTGTGTGTGTGGTGTCCTGGTAAATATGCTCAGGTGGCAAATGTAGGTATATAATATATGCTGCTGATTCAAAACCATTTTATTAAGTCATGTTGTTATTAAAGGGATAGTTCACCCAAAAATGAAAATTTGATGTTTATCTGCTTACCCCCAGGGCATCCGAGATGTAGGTGACTTTGTTTCTTCAGTAGAACACAAATGATGATTTTTAACTCCAACTGTTGCAGTCTATCAGTCGTGTAATGCATGGCAATGGTAACAAAATCTATGAGAGTAAAAAAAACATGCACTGACAAATCCAAATTAAACCCTGCGGCTCGTGACGACACATTGATGTCCTAAGACACGAAACGATCGGTTTGTGTGAGAAACCGAACAGTATTTATATAATTTTTTACCTCTAATACACCACTATGTCCAACTGCCTTGAGCGCGTGCACGGCATCCGGTGCGTGAGGCGTGTACGCGCTCTTACATGAAGAAACAAAGTCACCTACTCTGGGATGCCCTGGGGTAAGCAGACAACTCAGAATGTTCATTTTTTGGTGAACTATCCCTTTAAGTTCCACAGTTTTAGCTTTCAAGTGAAGATGTGTTGAAAGACAAATGTTTCGCTTTCACTGTTGGTATGAAGTGGGTAATCATAATCCTGGTACACCTCTGGGCCCTAGTGTGGTTCTGTAGGTTATTTAGTGAGAACAAACACTTTCTTTATGGGATATTTTAACTTTAAAAGCACAAACCATGCAAGAAATGGAAATTAGGAGTTGCCACATCAGTGTCTATGCATTTTTCAAAAAACGCATAGATTTATTTTATGAAGTACAACACGGAATTCATAAAAATAGGTGCATCGGTTGGAGCTAAAGCCTAACGGCTAACACACATGTGTGACACATTTTTGCTCATGATGCTCAGTGAAGGTGATGGTGCTCATTTCCTTAAGTATTCTCATTAAATTTCCTTAAGTTACAGCAAAGATCTTTTACATTGTTAGAGAAAAACATTTCAAAGTTAAATTATGCTGTTTGAACTTTCTATTCTTCATTAGATTCTGGGGGGGGGGGGAGGTGGGAGTGGGGGAAGCATCACGGTTTCCACAAAATTATTAAGCAGCTCAACTGTTATCATCTTTGATAATAATAACAAATATTTTTTGAGCACATTCATAAATCACTCTGATATGTTGATTTGGTGCTCCACACTTAGGTAACGCATAGATAACAAAATAGTATGTTTATATTAATGTAAATATGATCCTTGTTCATTGTCTATACTTACATATGCATCATAAACAACTAATATAATCAAACTATGAAAGCATAAAATGTAAAAATGCACAGCCATAAAACTAAAAATCTTTTACTATCATGCTGTGTATCATCTCTCATACCGATGACTGCATTATTTACCGATGTTGCCTAAGCAGTAGCAAAAGGATCTTGTCTGTTGACAACATTGGGCTCTATGACACACATTGCCATGCAGGTTGACAAGCTGTCAGTCATCCTTCGGTTTGCAGCATATTACTTGATGGAAAACCTAAACCCCAGTCAATGGTCTGAGACCCATGTGACTAGTTTGTGGGTCCAGATGTCACTTGTCTCATTCAGATCCAGTCACCTGGATCCCCAGTCAGGAACACACAGCAATCAAATGACCCTGAAACTCTCCTGAGCTTAGCCTGAATAAAAGCAAAGGAAAGTAATTAGGCTTTCAAACAGACATTCGTAGTGTTGTACAAGCAAACTTCCAACAGGGAAGTTCTAATGATGGCATATATCACAAAGAACGAATGAGATGAAAATTGTATTGGCTAATTTATCTCTGAATTGTGTGTACAACACAAATGCCTACGGTGTTTGCTTTCAAACAACAGAGAATGTTACCTTCATTAAGATCCTCACAAAGGTATCTTTCTAAGAGAAGTGATGTCAGAAATTACATTCACTTCCCAGACACTCTCAGGTGAGTAGAAAAGATAGAGCACTTCTCCTGCAGGCTGCACATCAAATGTAATTAAATTTTGTTCGCAGTTATATCAACTGAACATCAGTCTCGACAAAAGAGATTAGTGTGTTTTAAAAAGCCAGTCACAATTAATCGGTTTCAGCAAGACAGCTGTTTGTGATGGTCAAACAGGAATTTCTTCAGCAAGTGAGCTCATTTACGTTGAATGACTGACTTCAAAAGGCTTCCTGTGCTCTCAAAAGCTTAAAGGGATAGTTCACCCAAAAATAAAAATCTGTCATCATTTACTTACCCTCAAGTTGCTCCAAACCTGTATTAGTTGCTTTTTTTCTGTTGACCACAAAAGAAGATATTTTGAAGAATGTTGATATTAGCCATTGACTTTCATAGCATCAATACTATGGAAGTCACTGGCTACTGTCAGCTGTTTGGTGAGTAAATGATGACAGAATTTTCATTTCTGGATGAACTATCCTTAATGTTTACTGTATGTAGTAGCTCATTTCGTTAGGTCAGTGCCATAATATTGGGTAAATACATGCCTTTCAAGATATTTAGAGGTTTTTGTTGTTCATCGAACTGCCCTTATGCCAGATAAAATCAAGTCAAGTCATTCAAAAATGACCTGAAACTGGTTTGCCAGACACTTTCTCTCTTTGGGCACAAATAGGGTGTAGTGGTTCGTCTGATTGCAGGCCTGTGGAGGACTGCGCGTATGTGTGCTAAAGAGAGAGAGCGCAGGTAAGCTGAGTGGATGCTAATCGCTGCTCCCCGTGCCAGAGCATGTCTTCCTGGTCCAAATGAGATTAGAGCGGTGTGTGCGTGGGGCTGTGGAGGTGAAAGGTAAAGGCACTTATCAGGAGGGTTCCCCTCAGGGGCCGCGGTGACTGACTCAATCAGAACCCCGGCACGCACTTCTCACTGGATTAGACTAATCAGGAAAAAGCAGGAGGGATGTATAGACCACTTATCGGGACAAAAAACATTGGGCTCCCTTTCCCTTTGAACAGACCCTACAGAAATGTTTGTTAATTTTATTTATTGCAGGATGCTTGTCGCCGTGGCAATCATCCATAGAATCATTAAATAGGGCTCTTCGATGCACGCAAGGCACTCAGTGTTTACATGCTACAGAGATAGCAAAGTCTTTGATGTTTTAAGACCCCCGCTCCCTCTCACTTATTGTCTTTATTATATATTTATTTCTCTCTCTGTTTGTTTAGGAAGCCACCGCTGATCATCCTGATGTACAGTGCTGAATTAAACAAAAAGTATAAATAATTATACCGAGGCAACTTCGGGAGCTAATTGGGCCTTTAGCGTGTTTGCGAAAACACTAGCGATAAAGCAAATTACCACACCAATGAGTACCTCCAAATTAATCTCTTTTTCTGGGAGGGATTTAGAATAGTTTACAAATATACAATTTATCTTTCCCATTCAGATCAGAGAAATGTTATTGGTTTATTACGTGGAAAAAAATAAATAAAAATATGAAACCTGCAAAACAGGCCTACTTGAGATCATACTTAAGAACTGCGACCGGCTCATTAAAGACAGTATGAGAGCAGGAAATACTGTAATCTGGTTTAATTAGGACCACCTGAGGGTAACAAGGGCTGCATTTAAATGATTCAGCCTCATTAGCCCATATGAATCTCACTGACTAGCCTAGCAGTTAACAGACACTTAGTGACTCTGACTCAGAGTCTGCCCCGGGTTCCCTTTCAAGGGAACTTCGAACTGCATCCTCTAGGGGTCGCTATGGGGAACGCTTCGTCATGACCCGTGTCTGAAGCATACATTGAAAAAACACCAACTCGTTGGCCGGCGACAGCCATGACATCACTACCGGTGCGACTATAGTATAAATAGGCGCCGGGAGAACACATCATCCTCTTCTTCGTCTTCATTGACTGTTTTGTTTGAAGCGTGCATTTCCGTGGTAAGAGCGATCTTTATTCCTTCATTATGGCGAGCACTAGCAAAGCGTTTAGAGGATGTGTGCATCCGTGTCATCGTTATTTGACATCTGATGACACGATCTATGCGTTGTTTGTTTGGGCAAAGAGCACGCATGCGATGCCTCTGAGGAGGCAATCGGCGTGCACTGCGGGGGTTTTTTCAAAGGGAAAAAGCTCTGCTCTCGTTTGTTTCTCTTTTCGAGGTAAGAGGGGCAGCCATCTGCTTCCCGCGATTCAGGACCCGCCGCTGCTGAGGCACGGAGGAGAATGAGCTCGTGGGGATCGCAGGTGGATCTGGCCGATGAGTTTGAAAAGGGCTTTCCCTCTCGCGATCGTCGGCTGTGGACGAGAGTGAGCCGCTGGAGGATGATGTTATTTCATTAACATTTTCTGATCCAGGGGCCAGTGCTCTGCTGGGTTTAGCCCAGGAAGAGCAGGAGATGTCTGAGGAGGGCAAAGAAGCTGAGGCTGATCCTTCCCAATCCTCCTGCCCTGCGTATGATGATCTTTTGAAGTTAATGGATCGCGAGCTTGACTTGCCTGTAGAAACGGGCAAAGAAGTGCGTTGCAAGGTCGCTTGATGATGCCGTTTTATCTTTCCTGGCCTACACCGCCTCCAGCTCAGGTGACCTTCCTTTGTGATACAGAGATTGAGAAGTAATGGAAGAGGCCGTTTTCCTCACGCATCCATCGATTCCAGCATACGAGTTATGCCAACATCGAGGCGATGCGCGAAAAAGGCTATGAGAAGTTGCCCCCTGTAGAAGAGACCCTGGCCAGCTATCTCTCTATGGGCGAGACATCCTATCTTAAAACTCTCTCCTTGCCATCTAAGCTTCAGGATACATCTTGTTTGAATGGCAGGGCATACGCAGCAGCAGCAGGTCTGGCTGTCGCTTCATTGCACACGATGGCGGTGCTCCAAGCATATCAGGCTGACCTGTTGAAAGACCTGGATAAAGGCGAGGGCTTTTCTCCTGATGAGGTAGCTGAGTTGCGCCGCACCACGGATCTCGCTCTCCGTGCTATTAAGCTGGCCGCCTCTGCTATGGGCAGGTCAATGGCGGCTATGGTAGTGACGGAGAGATATCTGTGGGTGAACCTGGCAGATATCGGGAAGAAAGAGAGGGGCTTTCTTCTCGATGCTCCGTTTCGCCTTCCAAACGTTTTTGGTACCTCCGTTGAGACGGTGGTCGAGAATTTCAGGGAGGCAAAGACGCACTCAGCGGCCTTCAAATCCTTCATTCCACGAAGGTCCAGGTCTGAGCCGGAACAACCCAAGGGGTCCTGGCCCGTCTCGTTTTGAGGATCAGAGACTGGCTCAGAATGCTAGTGTCGCGGCTCGCGCTCCTCAGCACTTTCGTCCGGATCAGAGTGATACTTGAGTATCTGCTCATTTCCTTCGGGGGTTTTACATCTGCCCTTATCTTCCCCTTCCTAATTCCACTCTAACCACCATCTCTCCACCTGACCGAGGGTAGGTGGGAAATTTCCTGCATTATAGACTCCTATACTGGACCTATTAGGTTTGGTTGGTTCTATGGCTTCATAGTGCCCACCTTAATCTGATGGTCTGGACTATAGGCTTCTTCGCGGCACTTCGTGAACGGGGCTCCGGCGTCGGGGAACCATGGGGTTGAGTACGATATATATATCATATATATATATATAATATATATATGTGTGTGTGTGTGTGTATGTAATGGCACTGGTTGTTGTGTGTATAATCCATCTGCTAGCTTTCTTTGCAGAGGTGTGGGGGGGGGTGTTTTCCAGGACCTGTGTGTTTCTGTCCTTTTTCTAGGGTAGGTCCTCGTGAGCACCCCCTCTGTTGTTTCAGAACCGGGTGCTTGACTTGCAGTGTTTATTTCACTCGTCGATATGATGTCCAGACGGTATGATAGCCTGGTTTCGGCTTCATGCTTCCTGGATCATGCTGCCAGGTCACAGGCTTCTGCGGGAGCCTTCTTGATCATCAGTCTGGGCTTATGCTTTCAGCTTGCACTGTCTGGTACAACCGTAAAAAATTCCTAGGGTCGCCCTGAGGGGCTTCCTGGTCACCAGGATATCCCCTCTTGCTGAGGCTTCGAGCGGGAAGTATAGGTGGCATTTGCGAGAACCTTCTTGTGTAAATGCTGTCTCGGGCAGTGCTCTCCTCACCTTTGAGGGTTGTATTTGAGTTTGCCTCTCCCGTTTGGCTCAGTACTTGGGTATCTGTGAACAGATGCTTGGGAAGCTCTTAAATCCAAGCTATGGTAAGTGCACACGCTAAGCTCTTTGCACTTTCTAAAATCCACATAGTGGTAAGTGTGCATGTTATACTTTGCACACTTTTCTGAAATCCTGTATGGTAAGGGTTATGCGTTATTAGCCTCGCTCCCTTTCTCTGAGTTGGTTTAGACCCCGGTACCTTGGGCTCCACTCAACTAGTGTCTCTGTTGACACACTTTTGAAGCATCGCTCCCCTCACCATTGAGGGTTATTGTGATCATGGTGCTTTCTTTCGAGCGTTTGAGTTCTCTCCCTTCTGAGGAGTTGGATTCCTCGCTACGTGGGCTGTTCTCGTGGTAGTGTTTAGCAGTGCTCCCCTCTATCAGAGGGTTGCCTATGAGCACGCTACCCCTTTTTCTGAATTCTGAGTTCTCCTCTCACGTGATAGTTGAGTTCTCTGTTTTTCCCAGAGTACCTGGAACCAGCAGCATCAGGCGAACTAGGCCCTTCCTCCGCCTCACTGATGCGCTAAGTTTTTTGGCTAGCTTGCAGTACACTTACCCTTCTGATTTCTAACAATCGGTAACTACTGCTATAGCCGTTTTTCCAACATTGGAACATGCTGTAGGTCGAGCCCCCTTCTCGATTGAGAACTGGGTGTGTTGCTCCCTCAGCTAAGTAAATAACTGCTAGCTGTTCCACCATTGGAACATGCTGTAGGTCGAGCCCCCTCTCGATTGAGAGCTGGATGTTTGCTCCCTCAGCTACAGATTTACTGCTAGCCACTCCAGCATTATACCTTAGATCGAATTGATGACTTCTCAAACATAGTGTTTTAGGATGCACCATTTCCATCTATGGGCTGTTCTTTCAGAGTGCCACAAGGGCCCCTTAGAATGGTATTTTTGAACGTAAAGTCTTTGTACACTTTCTAAAATCCACACTGTGGTAAGTTCGCAGGCTAGTACTTTGTGTTCTTTCTAATATCCTGTATGGTGAGGGCTTCGCGCGGTAGCTTCGTGCCCTTCCTTGAGCTGGTTAAGCCCCGGTTCCACCTTGGGAACCACTCCACCTTGTATCCTCCGGATACCCACTTTTAACAGGGTGTTGCTACTAGGGGTCTGTTGAGACAGATCCTTCAGCATATGCAGAGCATGACAGGTCAAGACTTAGTATGATTCTAGGCTCTTGGTCGTATTCCCTTAAAGGAATCTATTCCTGATTCCAAGCCTTGAGCTCTACCCCGGGCCCAGGAGTTCTGGCCCTAACAGGTAAGATTTTGGGGTATGTAGCCTAGGCCTTTGGCCGTAGGGAATAACGTCACTGACAGCCGCCTAAACGTCCCAGGGGCAACTCCCATAGAAATATGGTAGAGTTGGTACTTAGTGCACGCCATAGGTTTCTGGCATGCACTCCCCTCAGCATGGTGGCATGGGTATACCGTTCCCTATAGCGACCCCTAGAGGACGCAGTTCAAAGTTCACTTGAAAGGGAACGTCTCAGGTTACATATGTACCTGGTTCCCTGAGTAGGAACGAACATTGGGTCCTCTTAATTTTCCTGTCATGCTTTGGATTCAAGCTCCGAATGAAGAAGTTTATGATGTTGGTTCTCCCTCGCCTGTTATACGTTTTGTGGTGACATCATGGCTGTCGCCGGGCCAAAGTGTGTTGGTGGCTTTTTTTCAATGTGCTTCAGACACGGTCACGAAACGATGCTTTCTCCCCCTCCCCCTTCTTCTTCCCTCCCCTCCCGCACCCCCATAGAGACCCCTAGAGGACGCGGTATCTCGTTCCCTACTCAGGTTACATACGTAACCTGAGACGTTTCTTGTTTACCCACAAAACAGAGGTGTTAATTATAGGACCTACAAACTCTGCATGTAATAACCCAGAACACTGTCTAAGACTTGATGGCTGCTGTGTTAATTCTTCATCATCAGTTAGGAACTTAGGTTTGCTATTTGATAGCAATCTTTCCTTTGGAAGTCACGTTTCTAGCATTTGTAAAACTGATTTTTTCCATCTCAAAAATATATCTAAATTACCTATGCTCTCAATGTCAAATGCAGAAATGTTAATCCATGCGTTTATGACCTCAAGGTTAGATTATTTTAATGCTTTTTTGGTTGGTTGTTCTGCATGCTTAATAAACAGACTCCAGGTGGTCCAAAATGCAGCAGCTAGAGTTCTTACTAGAATCAGGATGTATGACCATATTAGCCCGGTTCTGTCAACAATGCACTGGATACCTATTAAACATCCTATAGATTTTAAATCTTGCTTATTACTTATAAAGCCCTGAATGGTTTAGCACTTCAGTATTTGAACGAGCTCTTATTACATTATAGTCCTCCACGTCCGCTGCGTTCTCAAAACTCTAACAATTTGACAATACCTAGAATATCATAAATCACTGCGGGCGGAAGATCCTTTTCCTCTGGAATAACCTACCTAACATTGTTTGGGAGGCAGACGCACTCTGTCAGTTTAAATCTAGATTAAAGACCCATCTCTTTAACCTGGCTTACACATAACACACTAACACATTTCTAATATTCAAATCCGTTAAAGGATTTTTAGGCTGCATTAATTAATTAGGTCAACCGGAACCGGGAACACTTCTCATAACACACGATGTACTTGCTACATTTTTAGAAGAATGGCATCTATGCTAATATTAGTCTGTTTCTCTCTTATTCCGAGGTCACCGTAGCCACCAGACCCAGTCTGTATCCAGATCAGATGGTCACTGCAGTCACCAGGATCCAGTATGTATGAGGATGGATGGATAGATGGAGTCGAGTTCAGTTTTAAGAACATTAAATCTGAATGTGCGGTTGTGCGGTTATCTCAATAGAAAACATTATTTTACTATTTGCCAGTTTCACATGATTTTGCATGGTTTTATTCACATAAATTTATATTTTAAAAAAACAAACACTCAATCTAAACCTACCCACGTTCTTCAAACGTGTTCTTCAGAAGAAATAAGTTAATACAGGTTTGGAACAACTTGAGGGTGATTAAATAACAACAACAACAACAACAACAACAATAATAATGATAATACATTTTATTTATAATGTGCTTTTCTCACCCAATAGCACTATAATGATTTTTACATTTTTGGGTGAGCTGTCCCTTTAACCCACACTAAATAGAAATAGGTATCTGAGGCTAAGTGTATCCCATCATTCATCATGTCCAGGAACTCATGTGCCCCGAAATCGTGCAATGTCAATGAAAATTGTGTTGTGTTGTAGATTTCATTGTTACAGAGATGAGCATGTGTAAACATTTTTGCAAATTATTTTTATCACTTAATTTAAGCCACCACTATTTTAAAGTGCAAAATATTGATAATTAAGCTTTATAAATAAAGCTCTGTAAAAATAGCGTTGTTGCAACACTGTGCTGTAATTGTGTCCAATCATGTAATCAAAAGTTCTTTGCACACCTGTGTTCTTCATGTCCACTTGAACCCAGAAAATACATCATGTAAGTAGACAAGTGATCAAATGCAAACACTACAAGTGTTGGCATTGGGACAGGATAGTGGGATGTAAGCAGATCATATGAAATTTATAAATTTGCCACCAATTCACAATCAGGACAAGCAGAGATACTTAATTTGGCTGTTTTCAATTAAAGGGATAGTTCACCTAAATATGAAAGTTCTGTCAGCATTCACCCTCAAGTTGTTCCAGACCAGAATGTTGGTAGCCAAACAGTTGACAGTAGCCATTGACTTCCATAGTATTTTTATATATGTATTATATATAGCAATATAGGTAAGTTATACAGACGTGATATGGGTGAGAAGGGATAAGTGAGTTCTGTTTAAAACACATTAGATATGTATTCACACCTGACTGAGATGTGATCATTAAAGAGAACAGGTAAAGGCCATGTTGCCCACTCATACCTTGTCATAGCACTCTACTTCAGAAACATTGACATTGACAACAAAATGTCAGACAGTAATTGATCATTCTCACCATCCATTTTATCACTCAAACAAACCAGAGCCTCTATGAGCTGACCTTTACAGCCACCCATCTTCCCCTCTTTCTTTCCCCTTTGCAAGTTTAAAATTATCTTTTTTTCCAGTGAGAGATCGCATTGGTCTCCAAAGGTTTACTTTTCTGCTTGACAATTATGAGAACCACTGTACAGATAATTTCCAGTGATAATTCCTTTAGCTTTGCATCATTATACTATTATTCAGAATTTCTTTTAATCATGTTTGTTTATTGTGTTTGTGTATGCGTAATTGCCCATAATTGTGTTGAACAGAAATGTGACTAAAATAAATATGATTACAATATCAATAACACTATCAAAATTCATCATAATGTGGCATATTCTGGCATAGCTTCAAATTAGTTTGTAAAGAAAATTATTTTAGAATTTAAACTCATAAAACCTGTACTAAGGTAATAGACTGGTTGACGGAATTAAGCATATTTGTATGTTTAATTACTTTTTTGGTTTCAATTATGTTAATCAACAAAACAACACAAACTGACACAATGCTGTATAGTGTCACACAACAGAAGGGAACAGAGACAACATAACTATAGCAAGCGATATAAGATATTTATTAGGCAGGTATGCAATAACAGCAATCAAAATATGCAGGATACTGATAGGCTGAAGACTGACGAATGGATGGATAGGCAAATTGACTGGCAGGATATCAAAGGTGAGTCGGGCAGCAGTTCACTAGAGAACGGTGAGACCAGACACTGAAGGAGCGTGAGGATCTAACTTAAATAGGGAGTGCTGATGAGGAGTGCCAGGTGTCAGGAATCAGAACGCGGGTGTTTGGGAATGGGCTGACAGGGCGTGAGGATCTGGAGCTGACGGAGTTGGCTCTGTGACATATAGAAAGCAGCCGAAAGCCACTCAGAATCTGAGAGAGAAACAGAAGAAAGAATATTATTTCAAGCTAAATGAGTTGGACTACAGCTGACCACAATCCCATTATTTGATTTTTCCTTGATCATAAACCCAAAAATTTGATCAAACCTTTTAAAATCAAACCTTTTGATGTTATCATACTGTAACTTTTGAATCTTAAGACTCCAGTACCAAAAGGCACTGTATTGAAACTTGGTCTGTGTACATCAACAATGCCTATTTGGTGCAATGCCTATTATTATGTCATTCACAATGATGTAATAAAGAGGAAGTAATAGGCCTATTCCGAGTTGCAGATTATTTCTATCATTTCTAAACACCAGAATTATTATTCCAGATGATATTTAACAAATGATAAGCATAAGATATGAAATATTTTAAACTTTGTACTGTTCCTGGCCTTTGATTAGCACCTGTAGCTCTGCAGAGCCTTCTGCAAGTATACTACATTGGTTAACAAAATCTACAAAATCGAAACCATGTTTTCTATAGTGTTACAACCCACCCCACAACTCAGCCCGGTAGTGAGGTACTTTTGTAACAACGGCATTCTTTGAACTAGGCATTAAATTACAGTTAAAAAAAAAACGTAAATGGTGTTGAGGACTTTAATCAGTTCCATTTATATGAGCCACTGTACATATTGTACAATAGTGACAAACAGCAATATATTGCTTTTTTTTTTTTTTTTGCAAAGTAATTTGGGGACAGGGAACAGGTTTTTGGAAGGGAAATAACTAAACCACATGCCCGCACATCTCTGTGCTTGCTATGCTAGTTTCAGATGGTGGTTAGAGCTAACTCTAGAATAAGAGGCAGATCAAGTTTTTGCATTTTGATTTCATGTTTTGCCTATGTGTTTGGCTATTTAGCATGGTCTAGTTAGCCACTGATGGTAGACAAGTAACTACACCATTATGAAATTAAACATTATTATATACTTTTTCATAATTTGCAAACAATTGCAAAGACATTAGCATCATAAACATCTTTACTGTCACGTTTGATTTGAGTTAGTCCATGCATGTTTCATTTTTCCTTTTTTTTGACCTTGTGATTTTTAATCAAAATGTCATAACTCAATCTTCCAGTGAAATGACATACTCCTCTCTTTTTATTTCTTCAATCATTTTGTCTGCTTAAACTCTGCCCTTTTCTTACAATTGCCTGCAAGCTTGCATTCAGATCTGCTTCATCCAATCAACAACCGATGAATAGAACCAAGTCCCTGTCCTACATTTTTTTTGTTTGTTTGTTTTCAATAATCCTTTTTTACTTGGATGTCACAATATGGAAATGTCTAGGTTCATACTAGCTAGTCAAACTCAATCAACAGCATTTGTAGCATAATGTTGACTCCCACTAAAACTCCTCCCCTCCTATTTTTTTTTTAAGAGGAGAACTATTCTTATCTTAAAATTCAAGTATTATTTAAGTTTTAAAGACATAATTTTGCAGCATTACATATTGTTTATATCTTAGCTACTGTACTTTTGGAAAGTGAGTATTTTAAAGTTTACAGACTTAACTTCCATTGTATTGAACCCATAGGGTTCCTTTAATTAGTATTTTATTTAGTTTTTTAGTCTAAAGTAAATATCAAAACAACCTTAAAACAAGGTTTTAAGAAATTGCAAAAAGGTGATAAAAATAAACTATTTTGGGCCAAAAAGAGAAGGCATACAGGAGAACATGGCTCTAGTGAGGGTCTGGTGACTTGGTAAGAGAACATCATTAGCATTCATTATAGTCCTATAAGCTTGAGTAATTACAGGCTTGAGAGCACGGTAGAAGAGCAGTTTACACTGTTAGTAATTTGATTTCCATCTACGCTAATAACTTCCTTTGTGCGTGTTTATGTGCCGTGGCAGAACACAAGTACTGTTTGGCTGCAGGCTGAATGAGGAGGAGAAAGAAAAGGCTTTTTAAAATATCTACAATCCAGATATGTGACTTGGGAGAGATAGAGGACAATACTCAACTAGGTTTACATGCATTTAAGGTGTTGGATGAGTGATAAATACTGGATCAGTATTAGAATAGAGGTCACATCGCAAAGCATATATTTTTTCCCCCCTTTAAGATTGAATTCAAACTGATAAAAAAATGACTATCAATTCAATTCAAGTTTTCAATTCAATTCAAGTTTATTTGTATAGCGCTTTTCACGATACAAATCGTTGCAAAGCAACTTTACAGCAAATTAAATTTGTACAATATTTAGTGGTAGCTTATCAGTGGTGACTGTCAGTTAATGTACATATGACAGAAATGTACGGAAAAATCAATTAAAGACGTAATCAAACAGACGATGAACACTATTAACAGCAATTATTATATGATGCAATCAAACTTATAGCAAAATGTGGTAGTTCTATATGTTGTTTCAGGGCTGGCATCATCTGAGGTCCTCTGAGGGGTTGCCATCATCTCTTCTCAGGTGTTCTGGATCCAGACGGGATGTCAATCCTGTGGCAGAAACAGAGAAACAAATAGAGACATAATTAGTGTAGCTGCTGTTCCAACCAAGCAAAATGATTTGTTTAACCCAAACTAAAGAATAATAATGTGCACTTGATCAGATACTGTATATTTGCAGTACAAGATTATGAGATGCATTTATTTGAATGCTTGGCCAAAGAGATGTGTCTTTAATCTAGATTTAAACAGAGAGAGTGTGTCTGAACCCCGAACGTTATCAGGAAGGCTATTCCAGAGTTTGGGAGCCAAATGTGAAAAAGCTTTTACCTCTTTAGTGGACTTTGCTATCCTAGGTACTACCAAAAGTCCAGATTTTTGTGACCTTAGGGAGCGTGATGGATTGTAGTGTGGTAGAAGACTAAGTTAGGTACACAGGAGCTAACCCATTAAGGGCCTTATAAGTAAGTAATAATATTTGTAACTGATACGGATCTTATAGGTAAGGCCAGGCAAGGCAAGTTTATTTGTATAGCACATTTCATACACCATGGTAATTCAAAGTGCTTTACATAAAATAAATAAAAACAATAATCACAACAATAAAACAAGGAATTTAAAACACTTTGAAAAAAAAAAATTTTTTTTTTTTTTTTTTGATTTAGAGGTTTAAATGATTTTAAGAAGACGATTATACATATAATATAGTGCAATCAGTTCGGACATCGCACAGTGCTCATTCAATAAATGCACAGCTAAACAGATGAGTTTTGAGTCTGCATTTAAATGTGACTAATGTTTTAGCACATCTGATCTCTTCTGGAAGCTGATTCCAACTGCGGGTGGCATGATAACTAAAAGCACATTCCCCTTGTTTTGTGTGAACCCTCGGTATTTCTAACTGACTCGATCCTAATGATCTGAGTGGTCTGTTAGGTTTATATTCAGTGAGCATATCTGCTATATATTTAGGTCCTAGGCCATTGAGTGATTTATAAACGAGTAAAAGTACTTTAAAATCAATCCTAAATATAACTGGAAGCCAGTGTAAGGACCTGAGGACTGGTGTAATATGCTCAGATTTTCTGGTTCTAGTCAGAATTCTGGCAGCAGCGTTCTGGATGAGCTGCAGCTGTCTAATGGTCTTCTTGGGAAGGCCGGTGAGGAGACCATTACAATAGTCCACCCTGCTGGTGATAAAGGCATGAACAAGTTTCTCCAAGTCTTGACTGGAAACAAGACCTCTAATTCTTGCAATGTTTTTGAGATGATAGTATGCTGATTTAGGTAGCCAGTGCAGAGACTGTAAAATTGGGGTAATATGATCATATTTTCTGGACCTGGTAAGGACTCTAGCCGCTGCATTTTGGACTACCTGTAGCTTGTTTATTGAAGATGCAGGACAACCAGCTAGCAGTGCATTAGAATAGTCCGGTCTAGAGGTCATTAATGCATGAACTAGCTTTTCTGCATCAGAAACAGGTAACATGTTTCGTAACTTGGCAATATTTCTAAGATGGAAGAATGCTGTTTTTGTAACATGGGAAATATGATTTTCAAAAGAAAATTTTCTTTTTTGGAGGACTCCATAAAGTTACACAGCATTTACGATGAAAATAAGCTTTTTTCATTAATTAACCCTATTAAACCGCAGTAAAAATGAAGAAAAATACAATCTATTTGCCTCTGTGTGGGTTTGATGCACTTCATAGAAGAAATATGATTGGATGGTTTTGTTCTCAGCTGATCTGTGACTCATGTGTACACAGGCCCAAATGTCATTCAAAAGAATGAATAGAACGAGTAAAAGAACCAAATACATCATTTATAAGCAGAAAAAAGTCAGACTATTCATTCTTTTTAAACCAAAGATACAATGTTATTTTATTTTATATTTATTTTATTTTGGAGCTATACAAAATAAGAAGAAAGTAATCTAGAATGTAGTGGCATCTGAATTACTGTGCATCTTTAAATGAAAGAGAAAGAAATAATAGAGATCAGAACAGAGTCATGGCTCTCTTTAGTAAGTGTGTGTTAGTGAGTTTGAAGTGTGTGCACCGCATTCATATTTCATCGTAGAACAAAACCTATTCACTTGCTCTTTCATTGTGAATTATTTATATATTTGTTTATCCGAGCTTTCGGCACTTGCTCCCAGACCTTTTAGTTCTTGTCATTGACTGCTCTGCCTCCATGCGTCCTTCTGTTGGAAAGACAGATGAGGTGAAGGTGAAGTACAGTGATGTGGGAAAATGCCACGGAACACACAAAACAACATTCTATTGGCTAAAATGTTATTTTTTTAATTGTTTTTCAGAATGTAATGTTTCTAAGGGAGTTCACATGAGGTGACCTGTTGGTAATTGCATTGAAATGAGGGTGAGCTGTAGTTTGAACCGTGAACCTTTCTGCCACAGTTCCTGCTCATGTCTCCAAAACCTTCCTGCTGTAAACCTTAGAAAATCTCTCTCTCTCACTTTTGCTCAGGGCAGGGTATAGAAATGGAGGCACAGGGTCAGCAGGTTAACCCAAAATCTTTGTTATTGCACAATAACTTCCTATTTACCTGCTGGGCCAATTCCTTTCTTCTCTATGCAAGTGTAACCCAGCTGCCAAAACCTAGTCTTTGTCTCGATGAGGAGTGGTGACCCATGCATTTGGACTACATTGCTTTAGTTTCAGTAGCCCGGTGGATCTGCAGGTGGGGGGGGGGGGACTGACTCATGGTACTGCCCTGGAAAAACACGTGGAGCTCATAGGGCGACCTATAAAACACTGCCGGTTTAAATCCCCCACAATTCCGTCTTTAAAATGAACTGCTCTCCGCAAACATGAGATCAAGTGAAATGATCAAAATCTGTCTGAGGTTACTTGACTCAAACGCAATTAATGTGTCAAAGTACTGGCAGGTACACCGACATGAAACAAAAATATATTAGAAACGGTGAAACGTCTCTGCTTGTTATGACACTCGAGCGAGTGGCAACATAAAATAGACGGCTTCTGTATTTGAAGTGTTTTAATTGTTCTGTTTTGATGACAGAAGGGAGTGAATTATTCACTTGCTGTTTGACAAGTAATGAGTGAGTAGAATAAAGAGACATTGTTTTCTTTTTTCCTTCAACGATTTGAATGTCAAACTCTGTTTTGTGAATTGACGGACTGGAATGTCAACACTGTCTTCTCACTATCCAGCAGATTTAGAAATAGAACAACCCCCCTCCCCTTTTCCCTTTTTGTGATTCAGCTGTATGAGAATTTCTTTAAATATAATATCTGAAACTTCTGTTTAATTTAAAATAATACTTCTGTGGCACAAAAGAAAACAGAAGATGAATTGACTATTTTATTACTTTGAAAGGACTGTCTTGGCCACAACACAATGCATAAAAGAAAGAAACAAATAAAGGGATTGTGAATACAAAACTCTGAAAGAGCATTGCAAGAGAATGTCATCTGAAAACAAGTTAAGCGATTATTTACTGTTGTCCAGAAGGGATTCGCATAGCCAGTTTTACACCTGACATTCACCAGGTCTTCTCTGCTCAACTGCCAACTGTGTCAGAGATTCTGGCGTTCAGCGATGCCAGTGTGAGGGCAGTCTGTGCTTGTGTAGAAGAAGGAGGAATGGACTTACCCACCCACAGAGCCATTGTGTGTCTGACTGATCCACTGGCATTGATGCACTGGTGGATGATGTTGTGCTGGAATGTTGGTACTCCTCAAATGCAGCCCTACATGTGACAGGAGTGCTGCTGGATATCATTGTGCTCTCAGAAGTTTGCACAACAGGACTAGTTACCCAAATGACTGCACATTTTAGCATGATCTGTGAACACAATCCACTGTAAAAAAAAGCCACTGTTGAGAAAGATTAAAAAGGGCAGCATGATGCAAGATACCTGAGCAAAGATTTTCTTTTAACCAGTTTCAATAATTGTTGGCAGTAATATTTTGTTTAACCAACATTTTATTCAGCCAATAAATTATCATTAGACATTTTCATAAATTTTGTTCAATAAAAATAATAATAAAACATTTCATTTGTGTGGTTTTACATCCTTTTAATGGGATTGTTCAGCCAATACTTTCTTCTGTGTAACATACAATAAGCTACTGTGTGTGTGTGTGTGTGTGTGTGTGTGTGTCCATACAATGAACAACAAGAGGGTAAATTTATTCAGTCTTCAGTGTCACATGATCATTCCATTCTTGCTATAACCAGTGTTGAAAACAGTTGTGCTGCTTAATGTTTTTTTGGAAATTGTGATATTTTTCAGCATTCTTTGAATAAGTTCAAAATGACAGCATTTACTTGAAATACTATTTTTTTGTAACATTATGAATGCATTTTGATCGATTTAATGCATATTTGCTGAATAAAAGTATCAATTATTTTAAAATGGTGTTAATAATTCAACAGTTAATGTATGTGTAAATGCACTGATGCCACAGAGCTGCAATAAACAGTTAATGCAGGACTTACAAACTATCACTCTGTTGAGTGAAAAAAAAATATCAGCAACTTTGTCATCATCTCAAAATATGTCTTTGCTTATATTTCCCATGTCTCTCTTTCTTTCTGCCTCTCTCTTTTTTCTCACTAATCCCTGGTAAATGTCTAAAGTATAGAAAGCACTGCAGGGGAGGAGGTTTTGTGCTTGGAGGAGTGTTCAGTGAAGCACACAGGATAGACAACCCGATCGCATGAAAGTGCGTATAAATAGTATGCCAAATAAAAATGAAAACTCGTGGTATTGATTGTACACGGCTGACGAGAACGTGAGACGTGCGATCCATTCGCAAAGCTTTTATGTTGAGAATAAGAGACATGGTCAGAAACAGGCAAGGGTCAGACGATGGCAACAGGTATATAGAGGGCAAGACATAAGAATATTCCTAGGGCTAGCGTGGGTCGATGAAATGCAGACAGAATCAGAAGGGGCAAGACTAGGGGAGAAATCCAGGAAACCAGGCGAAGATCAGAAACCGAGAACGAGGCTAAGGCTAAGGCTGGGAAACGAATGAGGGCTCTGTAGAGTAGCTATCAAAACGATACACGCTAAACAATACTCGGCAGAGGGAAAGGATAAGAGTGAGTGTTAAATAGTGAGGGAGTGATAAGAAACAGCTGGGTGCAATCAGTGTAAACAGCTGTGTGCAATCCGTGCTAGTGCAATCAGTGCAATCAGTGCTGTGTGCAATCAGTGCTGTGTGCAAACAGTGTGTAGTGTGAGAGTCAATGAAATTGGAAGTTCATGGACCGGATTCGTGACAGAGCCCCCCCCCCCCAAGGAGTGGCTTCCAGATGCTCCAAACACTAAATGATCCAGGTGGGAGGTGGAGCGGAGGCGGAACAGGGTGAGGGATGGAGGGCCAGGTCCAAGGACAGGAAAGACTAGGGTCTGAGGCAGAGCCGGCGGAGCTGAGGGCCACCACAGCAGAGCAGACGGGACCGTAGATCCCCACGGCGGAGCAGAAGACCACCGGAGCCAGACATTAGACCACCACGGCGGAGCAGAAGACCACCACGGCGGAGCTGAAGACCACCAGAGCCAGACAGTAGAGCACCACGGCGGAGCAGAGGACCACCAGAGCCAGACAGCAGACCACCACGGCGGTGCAGAGGACCACCAGAACCAGACAGTTGACCACCACGGCGGGGCTGAGGACCACCACGGCGGAGCAGAGGATCACCACGGTGGAGCAGAGGACCACCAAAGCCAGACCGTAGACCACCACGGCGGAGCAGAAGAACACCAGAGCCAGACAGCAGACCACCACAGCAGAGCAGAAGACCACCACGGTGGAGCAACGAACCACCACGGTGGAGCAGAGAACCACCACAGCGGACAGACCGACCATCGTCGGAGCAGAAAAACTCCCTGTGCACCACACCGATCATGACCAGGGCGGAGACTGTAACACGAGAGAGCAGAGGACAGACAACACAGAACATTGGGGTTTGATAGACAAGACTAGCTTCAGGGGCAACTCCCTGGCAGACACACAGCACAGCAACGAATTCACAAAAACGGCCTCCATAAGCCAGACAGGACAGATGAGGATTCCAGCGGCCTCTATAATAGCCGTGACCGACGACAAGGAGTTTGCACACAGTCTCCCATTGATCCGGGACAGGATAGACAAAGAGTTCATAGCCGGCCTCCTTAGCCGGAACAGAACAGACAGAGAGTTCATAGACTGCCTGCTTGGCCGGATCAGGACAGGCAGGAAGTTCATAGACGGGCTCCTTGGCTGGAACAGGACAGGCAGGAAGTTCGTTGCTGGGCGCCACCACCACGCAAGGAACTGAGACAAGTGTCTCCATCTCGGGAGGTTCTGCAGCCTGCGCCGCCCCCTCTGAAGAGACTTCAGTGGACACCGTGGCCTCTGGGAGCACGGCAGTGAACACCGCTTATTACGATAAGACGGTAGGTTCTGGTGCAGCGTAAGCCGCCACCTCTGGAGATGTTGTAGCCGGTGCCGGTGCCTCTAGCAAATCGGCGGTGGAGTACGCGGCCCAGATACACCATAAAGCAACCCCCCATATGGGGAGTGCTGCAGACAGGGGGATGAGTTCAGGAACAGGAGGGCTAAAGTGAGTGGGTTTGGGGATACCAGCTGCGCGTGCAGACTCCAACTGTGCATCCTTCACACTGGATACCAGACTGGGATACCAGAGGGCTGACCTTGAGAATCTGGGTGTGACGGACAGGACGTGACATGACTCTGGATGGATGATCAGCTGTGATGCGATGTGAATCTGTATGAATAGCTGAGACGTGACGAGGCCCCGGACGAACAGCTGGGACTTGACTGGACTCCGACGAACACTGTGGCCGGACTGTACGCCGGACGAACAACTGTGGCCCTGAGGACTCCGGACGAACAACTTTGCCTGACTGACTCCGGCGAACAACTGTGGCCTGACTGGACTCAGGAAGAACAACTGTGGCTTGACTCGATTTGACTCGGGAAGAACAACTGTGGCTTGACTTGACTCATGAAGATCAGCTGTGACTTGACTTGACTCATGAAGATCAACTGTGACTTGACTGGACTCAGGAAGAACAACTGTGGCCTGACTGGACTCAGGAAGAACAACTACTGTGGCTTGACTGGACTGAGGAAGAACAACTACTGTGGCTTGACTCGATGCGATTGTGTCCGCCATCCTATTGTGAATCAGGCTCCGCACTGCGCCATTTCTGTGAACTTTGCTCTGGTTCAGACCATCACCTCAGTCACAGACATTTTGTCTGCTTCCTTCCTCCACTTCCTGCCGCGACACCCACCGTAACGCTGAACAGAGTCAGAAGGCTAGCAATAAAGTGCCCCTTAGCTCCAGTTGCATTCACTTCTCCTTTGCATACGGATTTCGTGGTTCCATTAATTTCCAAAACTCAACAAGTTCTAAATAAAATTCATCCTAAAGTGGTAGCCTGCTAAGATAGTTCACAGAACCGTGAACATACTCCTCCATAGAAAGACATCTTGCCGAAATGTAGTAGCTCTCGGTGACTGGGTCCATACCAGCCAGAGTCCACTGAAAAGCCGCTGATCCTTGGGGTGTGCAGATTATTCTGTTACAGGTCTGACTGAGACGGATAGGTGCTGATACCAATCTCAAAGCTTTTATTGTGGAGAAACAGAGACATGGTCATGAAGCAGGCGGGTCAAACTGAGGGCAAACTGGTATATGGCGGGCAAGACACGAGAATAATCCTAGGGCTAGCGTGGGTTGATGAACTGCAGACAGAATCAGAAGGGCAAGACTAGGGGAGAAATCCAGGAAACCAGGCAAAGATCAAGAACCGAGAAAAAGGCTAAGGCTAAGGCTAAGGCAAAAGGCTAAGGCTAAGGCTAAGGCTAAGGCTTGGAAACGACTGAGGGCTCTGTAGTGTAGCTATCTCTAGGGGAGTGATAAATGCGGAACAATACTCGGAAGAGGGAAGGGATAAGAGTGAGTGTTATAGAGTGAGGGAGTGATATGAAACAGCTGTGTGCAATCAGTGCTGTGTGCAATTAGTGCTGTGTGCAATCAGTGCAATGAATGTTGGGATATGTAGTCCGGGGTGATATGAAACAGTGTGTAGTGCGAGAGTCCATGAAATTGGAAAGGTCTGGACCGGATTCGTGACATTGATACACAAAAATAGACTTTGGCGTGTATATGCTACGCGGCGATGGTTAGGTTAGGTTTGTGGGGTAGATGCATATCATATGTACGCGAAAACTGCGTATCATATGCATGCCAATAAATTTCATATCATGTGCACGCCAAACACGTGCATAGCATATACACGCCAAAGTCCATTTTTGCGTATCAATACCATGAGTTTTTGTTTTTATTTGGCGTACTGTTTATACGCATTTTCATGAGACCGGGCTCCAAGAACAGGAAGATATAAAGGTAAAAGTGTAGTTCAGATTTATGGGAAACCTCTGTCTGTGACATAATTCTTTTGGTGTATTCTTATGCCTCTGTCTTCAGCTCCTGGAAATGAAGCCCTTCCACTTCTCAATGTAACATGTTTCCACGTAATTAATTCTCTTCTTTGTGAATTCTCTCTAAATTCTCTTCAGTAAAGCAGCATCTATCTCTCTCTGTCTCTTGCCCCTCCGCCTCCTCTCGGTGCTGGATGATGAAAAGCTCTTGTAGGAGTAGGAATGGCTGCAGGCTGTAGACAGGCTCTTCCATTAGGCATGTTAAATATGAGAAGACAGGACTGTGTGAAAAGAGACCCAGGCAGAAAGCTCTCCCTCCCACAGTCTCCGAACCTTAGTCACAGAAGCAGTCAGGGTTTGAGCTGGGCCACGGTTCTGTAAACCACAACGCTAATTAATGTATCTCCACCTCTTCCACACATGGAAAGAGGACAGATTAACAGGACGAATTTCAGAGAAGGGAGAAAAGTTTGGAGTGTTGGCATTAGGCCTGCTTCAAAATGTTTACATAAGCAGCATACAAGCGTTGCTGCAAGGCTGTGGCTTTGTACAGAAAATAAAATGGGTTATTAGATTGAATGTTTTCTTTAATATGGCGACCACATTTATATTCAAATTTAAATTAATCTGCATGGAACTGGATAGCTACACAATAGCTAAGCTATAAACTGCTTGCAAATGTTTGGATTAGGAGTTTTAAAACTGTGGTTCTGTGACCATATAAAAGACCTGCAATGGGGTTCTGGGGGTCAGCAGAAAATGTCAGGGAGAAAAAGTAAAAACAAACAAACACTTTAATTATGCATTTATTACACTCTCTATTATTATATATTATTATTATTATTATTAATAATTTATTTTCCCCCCTTTTATTTATTTATGTTTGTTTGTTTTTTAGTTCCCTTTAATAATGCATTTATTATATCTCTATATTATTATTAATTATTATTATTATTATTGTTTAATTTCTACATCGTTGTATCTGCTTTCTAGACTTTGGTTGGAAATCATTTAATTATTTTATAGCGATAGATTAAAAAAAATAAAAAAATAAAAACTGTGTACATTTTCTGGATAATATTTTATACATATTTAGAATTTAGACTTGCAGCAAACAGGCTCGGCACTGAAACCTTGCTCGCAGCTACACTTCTGCTATGCAGTACTGTACGGCTAATATGGGCAGTGGTGCTAAAATAAAATGGTGTGAAACAAGCTTTTCTTTTCTAGTCACAAGTAATGTTTCTGGTAGCGTCTGGTAGGTTAACCCACATGGTCTGCTATGTTTGTTATGACTCCCACAGTCTACCAATAACAAACTCTTCAGGCTGTGCAGATCAGATGAGCTAAAGCCTTGGTGGAGTGTCTGAAGTGCTGTCCGCCCCATCACCTTTGCCCCGACACCCGACCCCTGATGTGTTTCGTTGGGCTGCAGTTGTCACACAGGACAATAGGAGGAAGACAACAGGCCTGGAACGCAGCGGCAGTTTGTAGGCCTTCGGGCACAGACACCATTCGCCAACCCCCTCCCACCCATCACCTTAGTGGGGTAAATCCAAATCACTCAAGTGTGTCTCCTGCCCCCCTCCTTCTCCAAAACCTCAATCTCCTGCCTGTGCTACTAACAAGATCTGATACCATCAGATAAGTGCTGGAAGTGCAGAAGTGGGTGGAGAAATCATTCTCCACCCCAACGAGATGTCACCACCATCTTTGTTGGAACTGTCACGTTAGAGTGGTTTGTGCTCCTCGCTTATTGGAAAGACCAACAGACATTGTTCGGCAAATAAAAACGTGCCTCCAATATCAGATCTCATCACCATCCTGAAAATGATTGCTGGATGAAGTATGTCATGGACAAGATTGCCTATGTGTGTGTGTGTGTGTGTTTTGGTGTGTGTGTGTGTTTGTGTGTGTGTTTCTCAACCATTGGAGGCTTCCTTCTCACATATGCATAATCAAATTATGATCAGGAACTGAAAACGTTCAAGTTTCACTGCAGAGAGATCCTCATCTGGCATTATGAGTAATTTAAACCGGAAACTGCTTAACCGTTTCACAACAGTTCAAACAAAGCACAAGAGATTTTAATGAGTGTCAGAGGCCAAAGAAGATCTGATAATCTCAATGAGATGAGAGAAGAAACCTTAAATGGATATTAATATCAAATCAGGACTTGAGGAGTGAGAGCAGCGTAGCGCGAAATGCCCAATCTGTGGATCTCAGGCCCGTCTCTGCGCTGGCACTAATGTGAGCTGACCTCTCCGAGCCCTCTGTTAGGATCTGGAGAGACTCTGATTAATAATGGAGAAACGGTGCGGTCAAAGACGGCTATCTTATGGTATGAGTTGGAGATGTCCCTCTGCGTCAGTCACCCCGAAAAACACAGCCATCCTAGAGCCCCAGAGGACGGAATCTATAATTGATGAGAGATCAAAAACTATGTAGGTTGTGTGATTTGAATGGTTGAATGTGTTGGAATGGGACAGAAGGCGATTTTCTCGGTAGTTTGATGTCAGAATGGGAGAAGATATTTAGAAAAACACACAAGGGAATGTAGTTTGATTTCAAAATACAAAAAATGCAATGAAGTGGCACAAATGTCACTTTTATAAGATGTAAAACATTGTCACACTCAGTCTCAGATGTCCAGTTGTTTCCCAGATTTGTGGTTCCCAGACTATACAGTCTAAGTACCACCATCAAACTACCAGCAACACTTAACACTTGAATTTAGCAGCATACCATGGATTTTCATTAGTTTGATATCAATCTACTGTAATCTATAGCAGATAAATTACACTGCTATGAGTCCTTTAAAGTTCCCTTTGACAGCAACATTGAAAAATACCCATACACCACAATAGTAACATTTAGAAGTTTTGTAATAGTTTCATAAATTTTATTAAAAAAAAAAAAAAAGTAACATTGAAATGCAATTTGAACACCAAATCCAATATGAATTTGGAGTCATTTTGTCTGTTCAAACTTTGTCTCTGTTCAGAAGTGCTTGAAGTGCTCCGTCTGGTTTTATTATCAATATGATACCCAAAAAAGTGTTGAATCCAGTTTTTCTGAGTCATACACAAACCACTTTTGAAGATTGGCATTAAGAAATAGCACATTCTATAATCGGGGTGTACATTTCAAACGTACAGAACAAAATGCTTTCACAATAAAGTTCCTATTAGATTCAGTTGATGTATTTCATCACTGTAACATAGTTTGCTAGTTGCCAAGCCGAAACATTAACTATCATTTTGATATTGTTTTGAATATGTTCTTTATGGAATATAATGTTGACTAATTTGAATTCATTATTTAATTCATTTAATTTGTTAGTTTGAACTTGTATTCAAAGCATATCAGGGCAAGCAAACTAAAAGATAGGGTGCTCAAACTATTTGTGTGAGATTATATGCTTTCCCTTAATGGATAAAATCTTTTGGTTTTAGAGAAAATTGTAAGAAAAAATATAATTATTGTCAATGAACATGAAATATACCCTAAATTGCAGAATAACTTACTGATCTACTGAGGTGGATGATTGATGCTTCTGCTGAGACGTGTCACTTGAAAACTTTTTTTAATTTCCCTGGAGTACCATTTTAATGCTATGGTTCATGAATATGGTAAGCTAACTGTTCATGGTATTTCCATCTGATACCATCTCTACTAAATTAAATAAAACATGGTTAACTAAATTAACCCTGATATGAAGTGGAAGCAGCACTTGCGACAACTATTTTAAGACCCGTTATTTTTCATTGTTCGCATTTCACAAACTATCCGTGTGTGTCTTTGTGTGCCCTTGTAAGCTTTCACTAGACTTCATGGAGAAAGATTATTGTCTGATAGAGGTGTTGATCAAACATGTCTAGACCCAAGTATATACTCAGGTGTCTTCTTTCAAGCCTGAAAGCATGTCATACTCTAAACAGGCTTTATCTTACACACTCATCTCTTTTCTTCCTCGTGAGCTCCCTCAGGGGCCACATGCTTGCACAGGAGCCTTCCATAGCTGGAGGAACATCCTTCGCTCATGAACTGGGACTCAAAGACAAGCTTAATGAGTCTGTATAACTGTATAACAAATGCTTTTCTTTAGCAGACATTCTGAGAGAGGTGCTTGTAATTCTATGTTGTATATTATAGTTTTAGTGAAATTTGAGTATAATGTAGTTTAATTTGGTTCATTAGATTCTGATAATGCTACTTGACAACAGGCTTTCACGGCTGAGAATCAATGGTGTTGCAAACAATTGCATAATGTTTTTTGCCATTTGCAGTGAGAACACACAAAGCTATTTGTGCACTGCATGGCCTTTTAAACTTTCGGCTGTTAAGCTTTAGTCAACTCCCTTTTGATCATTTAAGGCAAGTAAAAACAGGAAACATCCTCTTCTGTGGTCTCATCTCATTCAATTAATATCTCCCTGAGGTGAATCCTGTAATTACTTCTCTTTGGTTGTTGTTTCACTAGCAGAATTGACTCGACATTACGGATCAACACATCAGGGTGCTGCTTGTGTGCTGCTCTTGGCTCTTGGCTCTTTTCCCTGCCCAAGAAAAGTACTTTGGTAGGCATATCTGTGTAAAGTAAGTGCAGTGTGTGATTTGTTGGATCCCTCACAGTCATTTATTGATGCCTTGCGGCCAAGCACAGGTCTGTGAGAAGAGGAAGTGTTCACATTCACAAACACACACACATGAACTTGAAATATTCTCCTCTTTCCCTTTTTTTCTGAACCTCTTTCACAAGTATATGCACACCAAATTGATGGCCCAGCTGTCCAGAGATTGCTTGATTTTAAAAGGAAGAGGGGAAAAAAACAGAGAAAAAATAAAACAATATTTTGACTGATTAAAAAAAAAATAGACTGAATAAAAGTATTTGTTTACTACGATAATACATGCATCATTCTGGATTTTGACTATATATATTGTGAAATTTGGTTACGCGTATACATTTTGAAATGTTGTTATTCAAATATTAGTAAATGTATTTAAAATCATCTCTTGTACGTTTAAAGAGTTTTAGTTCAACAGGTTTGAAGCAATCAGATCATTTCATACTGACAGGATTAAATTCCATCAGACTTCCATCAGACTCCAAACCTCATTTCACACTCACACACTCACACACAATTAAAGTGCATTAAAAGAAGATTTACTTTTTCAAAGACACATAATTGCGGGGTATGAAATGAGTCATACCTGTGAGAGACACGTAAATAGGAAAGAAAAACTTGTTCATCCAATTGGGACTGCCAGAGCTTTGCCGTGTGAAGAAAAAAACAAGCCAATGCATAAAGAGAGTTAAATCCAGACTCTTCTCTTTCCATCCTTCCATTCTTCCATATTCTGTATGTCACTCACCTTTAAAACATCACCAGTCCTGAAGATTTGTTTTTAAAAATGCACTGAATGTGAACATCTAACATATTTTGTTCTTCTCTATGAGGCAATAACAGAAGTTATAGTTTAGGTAAAATTTGATTTTAAAACCCAATATTTGTTAATGATTTAGGTGACATGAACTAACAATAACCAATATTTTTATAGCATTTATTCATTTTGGTTAGTTATTAATATACTAGTGCTCAGTGTTAGTGTTAGTTATGTTTCATATTAGTTCATAATGAAACATCTACAACTGTAATCATTAAAATGTAAAAGATTTTGGTAGATTTGTGATCATTTATACTGTCAGCCTTGAGTTTATGTATAAATGTAAATGTATCAAACATATTATTTGTCTCATATAATGGTATAATATTATATATATAGATATATATAATATATAGATATTATAAGTACATACACACACACACCTACATACCTACATATCGATGTATTGTATGGTGTGTTTGTGAGTAGCGAGAGAGAGAGAGAAAGAAAACGTTTGTAAAAATGTGTATAAATTGTATAATTCTAAACATTAAATGATTGTTTACTCTATTTTTGTTTTTTTGTATGACATGGTTTATGACATTCACTTACAATAGTATACTATTTAATAAAAGCTCTTTTAAAGTCTGTCCCCATTTAGCTAAAAATTATTGTCTTTTTTTTGTAGCACATAAAGGTAAAGAGGTACGGTATTGAAAACAGACCCTCACAAATTATTGATTTAAATTTTGCAACTATTTATTTTAACAGTGACAAAGAACCTCACAGCAAACAAATGATTGTTGACAAAAAAGTGTATTTGATAGCATTAAAACTTCTTTATTCCACATTCCCTTTTGCCACTTGCCCTATATATAGAAATTAACATGAACCTAAATAGCCTAATAAAAATGCTGTAAAAGTATTGTTTATTGCTAATTCACGTTAAGTAGTGTCACTAAATGTTTTCTTCTCTTCCATCTCTTTCCTTCCTTCTCCAGCCTTTTCAGCAACAGTAAAAAGAAACAAGAAAAACAAATACTACGGAGAGCCAACAGTCTGTGGGCCCGGTGGGAGGATTTGCTGATGAAAATATTCACTGATCAGGAATGAATCAAAGGAGATAATACATGTTTTGGAATCTGTGCACCCTATGGACTACGTTCCCTTCACACTATCAGCATGAACCATCAGGTTACTTGTCTTTATCAGGCTGCATTTCCATGCACATGGTCTGTTGACTATGTACAAGAACTGGGCTGCACTGCCTTCTAGTGGTGGATGTCCATCTGAGGCCAGACGAGGTAGTACTATTTCTGCCCTTCACATAATCATAATGTTATCAAAAGTAAAAGGCATTTGCATAAAAATTGTGCTTATGAACCGTGTAGATACCCTGTAGATTTAAAACCCTTGCAGGTTTAGAATAGATCTACATTACTGTCTTAATTAAAACCTAAAGAGCAAAAAGGTTTCTGTTAAATATAAGGTGTAAGGGATAGAAATAGCTCAGAATTTAATGGAAAGCCCCCACCATGATGCACAAACAAACACATGTGAGTGTGTCTGTCATCTAGCTGAGTCAGTGAATGAGTGACTGGGTTTCTCTTGGCTTTGTTCAAGCAAGGCAACATGAGGCTTCTCCTCCGGTTGAGGAGAGCACAGCACTGGTGATAAAATTATGCCGCGACTTGTGTTCGGCCATGATGAACAAGCCCTCGTTAGCAGGAGCTTAAACCTGGGCCTAGATAGTGCTCTCATTAGTACCAGTAACACATTTTGTTGAGAGTTCAGACAAACTGTTGCTCTTCCCTTACTCTCTTCATCATCATTCACTGTTTGCACCCTTTAATTATCTTTGTCTCTCCTAAGCAGCTTGATTTAGTGCCGATATACACTTTGCCAATATGGTTGCCCAGTCTTAATTGGACCCATTTGCTAGAATGATGCCACAAATCCATCAAAAGCAACTAAAAGAAGACCCAAGCTGTGGAAACAGATTTCCAGGGTGCAGATTGTAGAGCAACACAGTCACTGGGTTGCAAACTATCATTCAACTGTATATCTTTAGACACCTAGTCAGAATATTGTCAAAATAAAATATCACCTAAATGTTTTAGGGTCTAATTATATTTGCATATATGGTAGAACAGTGATAGTTGTCACACAGGGTCAGAAGCAGTCACAAATGCCATATCTAAAACTATAAGTTAAATTATGCAGATATATGTTTCTCTTCCAGTGGTGTTGTATGGTGGTTAATTCAAAATTGTGTTAAATTACAATCATTCTATTCTACAGTTCATATTTTTGCTGTTGTGAACAAGTGTACATAATAAAACCATACTGGCATACATTAAGAGCTTTAAAAATAACTTTGATCCTAAATAAAAGACCCATGTTTACAGGACGAGAGCATTTTTTTTTCATAAATATCAGGTCAGAGCAAGCTGTCACATTTATGTATTCATGTATTTATTTATTTGTTTGTTTGATTGATTGATTGATTGATTGGTTTGATTGATTGATTGATTGATTCTAACCAAGGATGCATTAAACTGATCCTAAGTGACAGTGAAGACTTACATTTTTACAAAAAATTGTATTTCAAATAAATTTGTTCTTTTGAACTTTATATTTATCAAAGAATCTTGGGAAAAAAGTGTTACCGTTTCCACAAACATATTAAGCACAGCTGTTTTAATACTGATAATAATAAGGAAATGTTACTTGAGCACCAAGTTAGCATATTAGATTTCTAAAGGATCAACAATACATTATTACATAATCCAGTATTGAATCTGAAGTTCAAGAACTATTTGCAGCAATTTTTTTATTTTTTTTAACAGATGAGTATATATCTATATATAATATCTATATATATCTATATCTATTTATTATAGATATCAATATATAGATATATTTTTTTTTTTTTTTTTTTTTTTAAGTTTAATGGTTCCCCTTTATAAACTATAGTGTAACAAATATGTATTTGAGGTGTTTCTTTTCTTGGGCTATAATGTGTGAAAAATGAAATGTTTAACAGCTGTTTGTAGTCAAGGCATGCACGTGCACAGTTTTGACTGCCCTGGGAAACATTCACTGGAGTAAAATATGAGACTGGCACCAGCCTCCTTGTTCTTATAAAAACTACCTGTATCCTTTTTTTTAAGCAAGGCACTAATATCTCTTTGTTCACTATTCTTTGTGTTATTTCTAAGAAAGGTGTAAAATTCAACATGGTTGCTCAGAAAGTAAAGAAAGCCTCCTGTTTCCAATTTTTCTTGGCAGCAGGGTGTTCCTTTTCAGCACTTTCTTTCATATCCTGTCCTTCAGGCATATTTAAGTTGTTTATTCTTCTTGATAACTATCTCCTGCACTGTAGAAATGCATATACAAAATCTGAAAATACTTTGGAGCAAATCATTCCAAGTCTGGATAATTCTTTTAAAGAATCTTAAGGCTTTTGCAAAGAAAGTACAATGCCTTGGGTTGCTTTTATTGCCGTCTCTCTCCTCATTCTAGTCATTTTGTGATACTTGCAAACACACACTTTTATGACAAGAGCTCTAACTTAAATCAGTTTAAATCGGCCTTTGAAATTCCTTTCGTTATGCTATTGTGCACATTTAAAAAAGAATGAAAGGCAAATCGGAATTGTAACATCTGCCGCATTGGGGTGTTCTTCCCCCTCCTGAATGGCTTTCGTCACACACACACAAAGATATTGATCGATTCAAGTCCATTTAAAGGTTTTGAAATAAATCTGTATCTTCCCATTTTGAGAGGGATACAGAGACAAGAAGGGGGAAAAAATCATGGGCCCTGCAGGCAAACAAACACATTAAAAATGCTGGGAGGACAGAAGCAGCCAAGCTCAGTTAAAGCCAACTGGATGATTAATTTAACCACTTCTATCATCTCCTTAAGCACTGTGTATTTCTGCATTAGCTAAGGACTCTTTCTCACTCTGTCTCATTTTCAGTCTCCCTGCTTCTCTCCTTCTAGTATGACTTTGAAGCACTCTTCTTGCAACTCAATAGTTAATCCAACCTTCTGCACAAAGCTCACCCAGAAAGATGCACTTGACAGACAGTACGATGTTTTTTTCTTCCTGCTGTACATTCAAACATCACTGAGACAATTCCAGTCTTTTTCTTCAAAGGTGTCTCATTCATACGCAGTGTGTTAAAGATATAACATCATCATTTACCCTCATGTCATTCTGAACTACCTTTCTTCTCCTGGGACACAAAATAAGATATTTATGCTGTTCTTGGCCATATTATTAAAGTCAGTGTGGTCCAAAACATTCAGGCTCAAACAAAGATGAAGGTACAGGATCACCGCTAGCTTGCATCAAGGTTATACGAAGATATGAAGTTGACTTTTTAGTATTGTGTTGCTTTGAATAAAGGCTTAAATGTGAATCTGTTCATCATATAAAGTGATAAAAGACTTGTAATATTCCAGTCAGATGGTATGGATTAATTTCACGGTACCTTTATGTCCTTTTTGGAGCTTGAACATTAAAAAAAAAACTGATAGAGTTTAGGTTGAAGTCATTTGCCTGTGGCGTAGTTCATTTATAGCCTACATTTAGCTTTTTTACTTCTGCCGATTGTATGTAGGCTTTAAAACTTATGAAAGTTATGTTAATTTGTCAAGATTATCATGATGAAAAATACACATTTGTTGGACACAGATTTTTTTCTCTGCAGTAATCCAAAACCCAATGGAAAATCCCATTAAGTTTTAGTCGAGGAAATCAGGGTGACGCTAACATGTGTTTGCCTACAAAAATATGTCATCATTAGTGCTCTATTAGCATCAAACTATTGGATGCACCTTTAATGGTTTATTGACATAATGTTATATAAGGTATACAAGGAAATTGGTAATCATAGTTCAATGCGCAGTCAAGTCTATTTTCTTTCAAATATTTTACTATACACAAGCCGCTAAAAACTCTTCCTGAAGTGCTTGCTTAAAATGTAGATTGTGTTTTCCGGCTTGGTTGCGGCTCACATGGAGCCACTGAGAGGTTACAAAGTGAATCACCATCCAAATGGACATGGTAGTCATATCTGTTTGAGTTGAATTAGGAATGTCTCCCTTAAAACAGCTTAAACTCCATGAGCAGAGAGAGACTTTGCCTCTAAGTCAAGTATCTCATTGACCACACTTCAAACTTGGTGAATTCTTGAGCCCCTTCAAAAGGCCATCTTGGCAACATAACACATGTGAACAAGTGCAATACGCTTGAGAAAGCTTCTCCTAAACACCAAGCACCTCTGATACAAGCAAATCCTCCCTAAGCCACTAAACTGTATTTAAGCACTGACCATGAGCAGAAGGCAGCATTAGAATCTATCAGCACCATCGCCATATGATTTGTGGTGACAGGGTTGACGGAGAGCTATGGAGAGGGCTGCGTGTGGGTGGTCAATGATCCCCCCTGATCTCTGCTTCTCTTAAACCTCACAGGAAAATGGAAGCCCCTCGGATTATGGACTGCTGTAATTGTGAGAGGTGGCAAAGTCCGAGAGCAGTGATTGCACTGGATTAAGACAAGGAGAGAGAGAGAGAAAGAGAGAGAAAGAGAGAGAGAGTTGTTAGCTACTGCCCCTCAGGCCTTTTGAATGAGAAGGAAGAATAACGGCCCCAAGGGAATACTTCCTGCAGTGCCACCAGACCTTACTGTTGACATCAATACCTTCGAAGGTAAATATAAAAAAGGCTACCTCACTTCCTGTATCTACCTTCAACCAGTTGTCAACTGCCATATGATGGTTTAAGTGGACTAAATGGCTAGATTAGTCCAGCATAATGTTACCACAGAGAAGTCTGTCATTTCATCAGAAGATCGAGTTATAAAAGTTTATTTAAAAATGTTGAGGTCAAAAACATACATGGATTAATTGTTCACAATAAGACCATTTAGATGCATTTAGGGGAGAAAAAAAAATCCAGTTCATGCAGTTCATGCTTTAAAACAAACTGTTTTTTCCTGATGTTTCTGATGTGTTCTATGTATAAACCTTATTGTTTTACCATTTAAATAAATACTGTTATTCTTAAAATCTGGAAATCAATCAATCAATCAATCAATTGTTACATTTTACTATAATGAGAAGGGGGGCTTAAAAAAGCTTATACATTTTTACACAAACTAAGACAAAATTCCTCAGTTGTGGCATTTCCGTCACAACTAACAATTTTGCAGCTAATAAGGTTTTTTAGTTTAGTTAGTTGGTTAACAAAGAGAGTGTAAGTGAAGAGCAATATTGAGGTGAAATGTGATGTGAGAAGAAATTAAATATTACTTGTAAGCAGGATACTTTTTTTTGCTGCATCAATTTCAAAGCTGTAATTTTCTCAAATTTTGCCAAACGACTTAAAACATTGTTTAATTGTGTGTATTTACAACAGATAAAATACTAGCCATGACATTAGCTTCAACAAGACAGAACAAGACCCGAAGAACAAGAAGTCCTGCATTTGTTTGCTAAAATTGTGTCTGCTAAAAACAAGATTAAAAAAAAAACAAATGCTGTTAAAAACAATAAATAATATAAGATGTGATAGAAAAGGTCATGACTTTCAGATAAAATAACAAAACTGTTAAATAAAGTCATTGTTAGTAGCAAAATTAAATAAACTAGTGGGAGTTTATTTACTAAAAGTCCTCAGTACTGAAAGTGCTCACAGAAACACCCAATTACCAACAGCAGTGATTGCGAAACAAACGCAACAATATGAGCACATAAAGCAAAAGTTTCCACCGCTGAGCCAGTGGTGCAGAGGTGCTGGTGCTCATCTCTCGTCTGCAAGCAGCGCGGCTCCTTTGTCTCCCGGAGGGGAGGTGACCCCATGTCTGCTGCTTGTATCAGCGGAGCAGCATTGTGCTCTGGGGGAGATTTAGCTTCTCAAAGCATCTCCCAGTCCCAGCTTTCCTCACAAACACCCGACTGCCATCTCGCCTTTTCTCTCTCACAGACAGTAATCTTTCTCTCTTCTTTCTCCATCTCTCATGAGCTCGCATTGTCACGAGCACTGCTAATGTTTGCCTCCTATTCAGTATATATACACATATATGTATTTTTGTGTCTGGAAGAATCCATTGTTCCCAAATCATTGTAATATCTATTTAGAGTGGCAACAGCAGTGGCAGCTGATGCTCGGTATTCACAGAGCATAAACCAGCCTTAAGACTTAGAAAAGCTGAAAGAGCTTATCCCTATATTCTTAAACTCTCCGCTTTTATGCGGTTCTTAGGCATTAAGGGTAGGATTGTGAATAGCAATTGTTTGACTGCCGCAAAGAGAGAGCAAGTGTGTATACGTGGGTGGGGGAATTTTATTCCACGGCAAAATCCTCTCTCTTTTTCCTCCCCATTTTTTTCTTTTTGTCTTTTTTTCCTCCTTCTCGCTCGCTCTGTCTTCACGAATGTAAATATTAACTACGCTCTTAACTCGTAACGGTGTATGAGACAGAGTAATGTGCTTTTAAGGATACATTATGTGAAAGATTTTCCACATTATACAGCACTGCTCAGAAATAAGAAAAGGCTATTTTATGGAGACTGAAAACAAATTTGCTATGGTTGAGAGGAGAAGAGAAAAAAGTGATTTGGGAGCTAAAAAAAAATACAGATAGAACTTTGAGGTATCAAATTGTTACCAAACAATAAAGAAAAGCCTCCAATAGGGTTAGAGGATCTGGTTTTTTTTATATATATTAGATATATAATAGATATAGTATTATATATATATATATATATATATAGATATATATAAAAATTCTCAGAGTCCCATTTCTTTGTGCTTCTTTGCTGTGTCTCAAATCCGTATCCATAGTGTCTAATGCTAATGCATTTGTAAGGGCTTTTTTCAAAGCACAATGGAATACACCATAAGAGTTTAGCGGTTTCTCTCCAAATATGCTTGAGCTCAGCGTCTAGAAGAGGACATCGGCTCTTTGAAAGGCCTGCTGCTTTCTGTTTGTAGCCATTCTGTAGCACAGGAAAGGGTCTGTTGTGTATGCAAAATGCTCTAATATGTACGGTATGGATAACATAAGGACAGCAGTTTATCTTGGTGTCTTATGACTCAAGAGAAGATTGTGTTATTGTATCGTCACCTAACAGTGTTTAATCTGTCATGGACAGCAGCTCAGTTTTAAAATCTACAGGTTTTTTTTTCTTTTTTTTTCCTGAGGAGAGCAGACGACCCAGGCTTGTCTTTTATGTCAGACTAATGATACAGGCTGAGAACACACACAGATGTTGATGGTTTTAGTTCCTGTGTGAGTAAAGATGTGTAGCAAAACAAGAGCAAACTGTTGTGGAGAACTGTCACTGAAAGCAGGCATAGCCAGTTCTCAGCCTAGACCTGTATACATGCAACAAATTGCTTCTTGGCTCTCAGGATGAAAGCGGAGGAGTTTGTAATTCCATGTGCTGTCGTTCTGCCGGGTCCATTAATATGGGCAGGGGCTCTTTAATTGAGAGAGCAGGGCTGAGGTTGGGTGGAAAATGAGTGGATGGTTAATGGGAATGAGCAGTGTGGATATTTTAATCTGCTGTGACTCTTCAGCAGGATGGAAATGGAAGTGAACAGCTTCTTGCCGGCACAGCAGCGAAGCCATCCATCTTAAGAGCCATTGGCTGCAGGTGACAATCAATCCTCTTGTTGTCATTCCTCTGTCATCATTGCACCCCTTCCACATATTTCCCTGTTTTTAAAAAGGACACATGCCACTAGCAAAAAAAGGGGGGCAATTGCTAACCGGCTAGTTCCTACTGTTTGATAACAGCAGCTCCACATACCACAGGAACAACAGTTAAAGTTTTTGGTATCATATAATTTATGCCTTTACTCTACATTGGCTGACCCACCTGAAAAAAAAAATGCTATTCATGTCAGATTTCTTTTAAATAGTAAAATGTCAGTTTGGCAAGCAGTTTTTGAGATATTAGTATTTATTCATTTAATTAGTTCCATTCCCAAGATGGCTGTCGAGTGAACTGACTTTGGCATTGATGATGACCTACACTGGTTTTGATTGTGGAGGTTTGTGATTGGGTATGTAATGACAACTTCCTGTTTCTTTTAATAGCTGTCATGATCAGTGGGTTAAGGTTTGGCTGATTAACATGGCCCCCTGCTGGTAAATGCTGTAACTATACTATTTACTAGTTTGTGGATGCCATTAAAATTAGTCACATATTGTGATGTAATTGACTTTGGCAAAATTGAAATACCAAATATTTTATTATGTTATTGTAGATCTAGTTCTATTATGGCACTTTTCCACTGCATGATACGGCACGGTATGGTTCACTTTTGGGGGGTTTTCCACTGGGTACAGTACCTGGTACCTGGTAACTGGTACATTTTTTAGTACCACCTCGGTTGAGGTTCCAAGTGAACCGTACTGTTACCAAAACGTGACATGTAAACTATGTGATCAGGCAGTGGCGCGCCCCCCGAGAGCAATCCGTCACTAAACCCCAACAGAACCGCTAGATTTAAATTAGAAGAATACTATGATACCTACATAATAGATAACAGAACTCCTCAAGGTAGAGTTTGCAGTCCAGTACTTTTCAATATTATGATAAATGGTATATTTGAGGAAATAGGATCAGAAATAGGAAGGTCACTATATGCTGATGATGGTGCCTTATGGATAAGAGGAAGAAATCTAAGATATTTAGAGAAGAAAATGCAGAAAGCAATAGATATTGTTGAAAGCTGGACTAACCAGTGGGGATTTCGTCTTTCTGTAGCAAAGACTCAGGTAATTTGTTTCTCAAAAAAGAAGAAAATTCCTGAAGTAAAATTAAAGTTTTATGAGCAAACTTTAGAGCAAGTATCTATTATTAGATATTTGGGAGTATGGATGGACTCAAAGTTAACATTTGGAGCACATATTCAAAAGGTAATTGATAAATGTAAGAAAGCAGTTAATGTATTAAGATGTTTGGCAGGACTGGTCTGGGGTGCCACAAGACACTCACTAAAGATAGTATATTGCGCATTAATTAGATCATCGATTGATTACGGTAGGATCATTTATGGATCAGCTTCAAAAGCTTTGCTAACAAAAATTGATACAATTCAAAATCAAGCCCTAAGGATTTGATGTGGAGCTGTTAGATCCTCTCCTGTAACATCACTGCAGGTAGAGATGGGAGAAATGCCTTTGGATTTACTTGAGCTCCAGCTAAGACTGGTATACTGGTCAAATATTAAAGGTCATTTTTCAAATCATCCAGTTAAAAATGTTTTGGGAAATTGCTGGGAATATGAACAATCTCAGGTGAAAAGCTTTGGATGGATAATAGAAAAGCAAACTCAGCAAATAGGTATTAATAATGTTAATATTAGTCCTACAGTAGCATTGCCAGTATCTCCACCTTGGTTTTTCTCAATGCCTACTGTGGATCTCCAGATATTTAAAACTATAAAGGATGAACAAAATCAAGTTTCTAAAGCGATAGTAGTGCAACAGCATCTTGAGAGTGAATATTTCCAATTTTTACAAATATTTACAGATGGTTCCAAAGACCCAGTAACTGGACGAACAGCTGCAGCTATGTCTATTCATTTTTCTAAGTATAGAGCTGCAAAAAGAATGACTAATGATATATCTGTATATACTGCAGAGATGGTGGCTATTTTGATAGCATTACAGTGGGTAGAAGAAGTTAAACCATCTGCTGTAGTAATTTGCTCAGATTAGTTTTCACTTCTTACTAGTTTAATAAGTGGAAAATCGGATTCAAGACAAGATATATTAATATACATTTTACAAAATCTGTATAGAATTTGCCAAATGAGACTTTTAGCAGTATTTTTATGGGTGCCGGCTCATGTTGGTGTGGAGGGTAACGAAGATGTGGACAAGATAGCCAAACAGACCCTTAAACATAATGCTATTGATTTAGAAATACCTTTGTGTAAATCTGAAATGAAAGGCTTAATTAAAACAGCTATTAAAAATATGTGGCAGGAGAGGTGGGATAAAGGAAATAAAGGTTGCCATCTGTATAATATACAAAAACAAGTTGGTTTAGTTAGAATTAATTATGGCAACAGAAAAGAAGATACGGTCATTTCTCGTCTGAGAATTGGTCATTCTGCCCAAATCACTTCAAATGATAGGGAAACATGGTTCTGGTCAGTGCAATAAATGTGGACTTCCAGAAACTATAGAGCATGTAATAATCAATTGTATGGCATATGAAAGGGAAATAATTCAATTAAAAAACGATTACATTTCTGTTGGCATAAATTCGTTAACTTTGCAGAATATACTTAACAGTTCTTACAAAGGATATGAAGCTCTTGTTTTTCTTTTTGTTTTTTTAAAGCAACAAAGTTATATAAGAAAATATAGAAAGGTAGGGTAGGTGGTATTACATTTTTTTTCCTTTTATTTATTTATTTTCTCTCTTCTGATATCAATGCCTCTCACTCCATCTCAGTAGGTGGCGGAATATGCACCAAAGCTGGTTTGCCAACCGCCATTAAACCTCAAAGAAGAAGATTTAAATCAGCACAGCCGGAAAGATCGAACGCAACAAAGAAATATACAATTTTGGAAGATGTAGGAAAGATGAGGTGAATTTAAATAGATTACAATTTGGGCACACAGGACTAAATGCATCACTATACAAAATAGGTAAACATATTACAGGTAAATGTGCTTTTTGTGGGGTAATAAAAAACAGTTGAAAGTAATATTAAAATGTCGGAAATAGAATATAGAGAGAATTAAAATGATAAAGAACTTAAATGGTAATAATAAAGAAAAAAAGAAGATAAATTGGATATTAGGAAAAGGATTAAGAGAAGGTATTAATCAAAGAATAGTAATGAATATATAGTAGAAACAGGATTAAATAAACGAATTTGATAGTTAAATAAATAAGCAACGAATAGGGGGAACACACACAAGCTGGTGGTTTTTTGGTGGAGAGCTGAACAAGCAGAAGAGCAGCCCGAACGAATACAGCTGGGTGAGCCCGAAATAAATTAACAATTTAAAAAATACATAAAATTATGAATAGAGGCTGGACTATCATTCATGTTATGATTAGAAAAACACGTTGGTCGGCGGTTATGTGCTATGTGCGGAATACGCCCAAAAATCTTCTCCAAAAGAACGAAGAGAATTAACGATTTTCTTCCCCTTTCCGCAACTGTTTTGATTATGACGACGCGCCCCTGTCTTAAAACAAAAAATGGCTGTTTCGTGGTCTGTTGAGGAAGTACAGACGTTCCTCTCGTTGATAGCAGAAGAGCAGATCCATCGAGAGCTTGATGGGGCGAAGCGGAATGAATTTTTTTTTTCAGGAGTCGCGGCAGTAGAGGCAGCGCAACTATAACGACATGTGAATAATCCCGCCCACTCTAAAGCGATACTAAATTGCAGTGGAAACGCAAACCGAGCCATTGCGCGCTTTTTGTCCAGCTATTGTTTGTTGTGCCGTGACCCCTAGTACGCTTGGTAGTAGTGTATCTTCCTTTATCTCAGTCGCGCCCCCTCTTTACCTTTTCCCCCCCTAGCTGTCGAAAGAGTGCAATCGTGCATGCTTGACTATCGTCTCTTCCTCCGGCTACAAGTTCCCATTATCATGTTGCGTTTTTTAATACATAACTGTTCCTGTAGACGACACACGTATTTTCCTGTGATCCATTTCAGTCACACTGGCTGCAGAACTGAGCACTCATGAGCAAAGATGGTAGATTCCAAAAAGCATTCTTCCTGCAACAGCCAAGCAGCTGTCATTGAGAGTAATGGAAATGTTCCACTTATTGTTTTTCCGCACACCGCCACTTCTCTACACGACCCTCATTATTATCGGCTCCCCTCATTCGCCCCTCTCTCCCGCGCGCGCCTTATCCCGCCTCTCAATATCGCGTCCGGGCCATTCACCCACCCCCGCCCTCCCCCTATACTAATATATTGATCATTACCCCACTACGCCTGTTTTTCACGAGGAGACCCCCACCACTGAAAGAAAAAGAACACTGAAGAAGCGTGTTATCCTTTGTGTGTGTGTGTTTTTTTTTTTTTTGAGGGGAGAGTGGAGGGGGATGTGGGGTCAGTTCCCAGGCCATTCAAGAAACACTTGCCTTTGTTTCTGGGCTTCAGGATATTTGCTGAGACAGTTCATATGCAAAACTTTGCAAGATATTGTCAGACACTCTCATTTGTCCTTGCCACGTTTGTCATTAATCTTTGGCCCTGCTTGGTGAGAGACAGGACTGATTTGTATAGGGGGTCTCCAGAGGGAAGCCCAAGACATTCAAATAATATAATGGCATTATGGCCAGCTGCAGTAAAAATGTGTCATATAAATTATACATTAGCATAGAGCGGTATGCCCCACAGATTGATATGACAGCTCTCACTCTACAGTGAAATTCAGTCTGGACCATGAAAACGTAAAATCCCCCTCCCTCCCTTAAGGCCTCATATAGCGGCTTTCAGTAATACTGAAGTGGGCTGTTTCATTAGAGGTTGTTTGATGGTAAACAATGCAGGACTAAACACCCTCCTACTGCGATGGGCACAGAAAGACATTAAGAACAGCTTAAGCTGTATTATGTTGCATTTGCTTTGTCCACCATTTTTCTTTTAGACACTCAACCCTGAGTGTGACCCCACTAAGTCTGGTAAATGTGAACATATTTCTACAGAATCCAAGGCTGAAATGCTGCTTCATTGTGCCTAAGTCATGGATATTCCTACCAGACCAATATGAATCTTGTGTTTCTTTAGTCCTTGGTACCCTACGGCTCAAGAAATGGGGGTGTTTCTTCATTAAAATTAAGAAATGTTTCCTTTTGTTAAATGAATGTCACATTAAGACTTATGTTTTTATGATATATCTCATTTATTTTTGCTGTTTTTTAAATGGCTTTTATGTATGTGACTTGATTTTAGTCTTGTCCCACACATTTTTAATATATATATACAGTGGTGTGAAAAAGTGTTGGCCCCCCTCCTGATTTCTTATTTGTTTGCATGTTTGTCTCACTTTAATGTTTCAGATCATCAAACAAAATTCAATATTAGTCAAAGATAACACAAGTAAACACAACATGCAGTTTTAAAATGAAGGTTTTATTATTAAGGGAAAACAAAATCCCAAACGACATGGCCCTGTGTGAAAAAGTGTTTGCCCCACTGTTAAAACTGTGGTTTATCACACCTGAGTTCAATTTCTCTAGCCACACCCAGGCCTGATTACTGCCACACCTGTTCGCAATCAAGAAATCTCTTAAATAGGACCTGCCTGACAAAGTGAAGTAGACCAAAAGATCCTCAAAAGCTAGACATCATGCCGAAATCCAAAGAAATTCAGAAACAAATGAGAAAAGAAAGTAATTGAGATCTATCAGTCTGGAAAAGGTTATAAAGCCATTTCTAAAGCTTTGGGACTCCAGCGAACCACAGTGAGAGCCATTATTCACAAATGGCAAAAACATGGAACAGTGGAGAACCTTCCCAGGAGTGGCCGGCAGACCAAAATTACCCCAAGAGCACAGCGACCTCATCCAAGAGGTCACAAAAGACCCCACGACAACATCCAAAGAACTGCAGGCCTCACTTGCCTCCATTAAGGTCAGTGTTCATGACTCCACCATAAGAAAGAGACGGGCAAAAATGGTCTGCATGGCAGAGATCAAAGACGAAAACCGCTGCTGAGCAAAAAAAAAAACATAAAGGCTCGTCTCAGTTTTGCAAGAAAACATCTTGATGATCCCCAAGACTTTTGGGAAAATAGTCTGTGGACTGACGAGACAAAAGTTGAACTTTTTTTGGAAGGTGTGTGTCCCATTATGTTTGGTGTAAAAGTAACACTGCATTTCAGAAAGAGAACATCATACCAACAGTAAAATATGGTGGTGGTGGCAGTGTGATGGTCTGGGCTGTTTTGCTGCTTCAGGACCTGAAAGACTTGCTGTGATAAATGGAACCAAGTGCTCAAGCGCACTTGGGTTATGCAGCAGGACAATGATCTTAAACACACCAGCAAGTCCACCTCTGATGGCTGAAGAAAAACAAGTTGAAAAACAAATGAAGACTTTGGAGTGGCCTAGACAAAGTCCTGAACTGAATCCTATTGAGATGCTGTGGCATGAACTTAAAAAGGCAGTTCATGCTCGAAAACCCTCAAATGTGGCTGAATTAAAACAATTCTGCATAGATGAGTGGACCAAAATTCTTCCACTGCGCTGTAACAGACTCATTGCAAGTTTTCGCAAACGCTTGATTGCAGCTGTTGCTGCTAATGGTGTCCCAACCAGTTATTAGGTTTAGGGGGGCAAACACTTCACACAGGGCCATGTAGTTTTGGATCGTGTTTTCCCTTAATAATAAAAACCTTAATTTAAAAACTGCATGTTGTGTTCAGTTGTGTTATCTTTTACTAATATTTAAAAATGCTTGATGATCTGAAACATTAAAGTGTGAAAAACATGCAAAAAAAATAAGAAATCAGGAGGGGGCACACTTTTTCACAACACTGTATATATATTTACAGAAATTATTATAAGTTAATAATATTATAATAATAATATTGCTTCTATAAAAATATTATTATAATATGTATATACCTATATAGTTATGCACATAGTTGTGACTGAACATATATTAAAATCAGGGGATATTTGAAAGGTTGTAGATTATCATATTCTTTTTTTCCCACAATATGTACTATATATTGTTAGAGGGCCACATAAAAGTGTCATAGAACATGTTACCCTACATATTCTTCTTCCCTTGTGTCACTCCAAGAATGAAAAGTTATTTTTAATGTTGTTTTGTCCATAGATGGTGAAACTTCCCCCCATCTCTAATCACACTACTTATCCAATTGACATTAATGGTTGAGGGCATTTCTCCTTGCTTCAGAGAGCAGTACACACACACACACACAAAGAAAAGAAAGAAAGAGAGTGAAATGTAGAATGGCACAGGGAAATGACCCAATACCCAAAGAAACAGAAAAACAAGGTGAACAGGGTACAAGAAGTACTAAGTCACATTAGAGAAAGGTGGAGAGCTGAGAGAGGCAAAGCCTGGAGACTTTGTTGGCAGAGATGAATTCGAGCACTCGAAATAGCCTTTTCCACCTTCCCACTGATACTGCCAGTTAACACACACTCACACACACACGTCTATCTCTCTTGCTTCTCATTCCAAACATCCACAAAAAGACAGAGAAGGAGAGAGAGCATTGTATGGAGAAATAATAGGCTATAGCATGTTCAAAGTGAGACTCGATTTTCAATTCTCCAGAAAGCCATTTTGTCGTCCACATATGATGCAAGTGAAAATAATATGCTTGACCCTTTTGTATGCACACTTTGAGAAGTTTGTTAGACTGTGGAGTCCCATAATAACTCACAGACCTCATGTATATTAAGTAGAAATTCATCGCCTTTTATGATAAATTGCCAGGGTAATGGTGAGACCCCTTTTTTGCATTTCAATATGAGTGGCTGTCAGATTGTTATTTCATTACCTGACAACACATTAGCTGATGGAGTTTAATTTGCTATTTCCCGCTCTCTCCCTCACTTTGATAGCCAGGTATCCACAGAGACCATGTCTAAACACATATGATCTTAAGAGGAGGGGTCGGAAATGAATTATTAAAGGAATACACACTGATGTCAAATGTTTTCTATAGCCAATTCCAGGCCCTCATAAAATTAAATAAATAAAGAATGCAAAAATGTACATGCATGTACTCTAGCATATATATTTGAATACCTTTAGAAATTTTCCAGTAGACCTTGCAATATCGTAAAAAATAAATGATGCCACAGACTGCTGGGTTTCTCTTTGCTGAGTAGACAGAAAATCAAGGTTTAATTCATTATTTGATAAAAATCTGAATGTCATTGAAACTAAGGCATGGTAGACTGGAGCAATATTCTGCCATTCAGCTAGACTCTCTCTCTTTCATGTCTTCTCGCCTAACCCCATCCCCAAATCTACAGTACAAACTCAGCGGTGGAATTCTTTACGCCTTACTTACTTTGAGTGGGGAAAGAAGCCAAATAAAAGGTGCCTGTGCAATTAACAAATGACTTCTGCCTTTCTCGCCCCATGCTTAATCTGTTTGTACTAAATCCAACTAATAATACATTAATGGAGAAAAAGATTATAGCGGATGAAATGAGACACTCAATGGAGGCAGTAATTACTCTCTCTGTAGTGCTCAATAGGCGTAGGCAGGATCAAAAAGCAGGCTGACGTGATACCTAGGAAACCGAGAGACTCTGCAATCCTTTGCCAAAAACGACTCCATTATACTTCTCTCTGTAAAGGAGTTGAATTGAATGAGTACACAGTTTTACTAAAATAGAGAAAATAAACAAATTAGTCACATCTGTGAGTCTCTAGAGTTTATGATGTTCATCAGGCAGGGGAGAATGACATTTTTTCATCAAGATTAAATGAAAGCGTATCATCAAAAAGAAGTCAAAAGGTGATGGTCTTACCTTAATTTATTTGCTATAGAGAAAGTTCAAAGGTGCATCTAGTGTACTTGCTGCAATATTTGATTTAAGATTTAATGTATCTTTCACAATAAATGAGAGTGCTTACCACACTGACCAATATAAACCGCCACAGCAAAGCAAAAAGAAAAAAAAGGCTGCCCACTGCTCCGGGTATGTGTTCACGGTGTGTGTGTGTGTGCAGGGGCGGCTTAGATTGCGGGGGCCCTAAAGCAATCAAGGTAGGCCACAACAGAATTTCTGACAACCACCCTGCTGCTTCCGCCTACTTCCCCTTCGACATGACCTCCTCATCCAACTTTTATTCCATCTCTCCGTACTTATTTTGCTTGCTCGCTGTCATAGTTTATAGTTTATTTATCTCTTCACAACCAGTAATAAGTCAACCTGATACTGTTATAAAACCATATTAGGCTATCTTATTTATTTTTTTATCACAAAAGAAACCGCCCCCCCCCCCCAAATGCTTTCACTTGTCCATTTAATAAATTGTAAATTTTTTCATTATTTTTACTAACATAAAATTATCTCATGCAACTCATTTCATATTCCAAGTGTTCTGAAGGCATACGGTAGGGTTTGCCGAGAAACAAATCGAAAATGAAATCTATTATTAAGCGAAAATCTCCATTCATTGCATTCGTGGATTTATACGAATCTAGGAAAAGCACACAAACAAGCGAGTCATTTTGAAACATCAAGACAAATAAAATTATGACTTGAAACACAATTTCTTTACTGAGGTGAATATCCCTGTTCTGAGACAGTCAGACAGTATTATACAGCCTAGAATGTGCAAAAAGAGTGCTCCCTCATATAATCACTTAAAGCCGTCACTCACTTCAGTTCATTGTAATCTCACGCATTCCGTTAATAAGCTCTGTACACGGCACAATGAATCTCTTATTTACATCGTATCTACACTTTTATAAGGAGAGGGGGGGGGGAGATTCTGCTAAGAACGCACCGAGCTTGCAGGAAACTCAGCACTTGACAAAAACTTCCATTTTGAAGCGTGGTAAGTGGATTCTAACTAAACACTTCCGGTCATTGCGTTCAAGAAATTAAACGATATGTCTGTGATTCGGACTACATTGCTCAAGCTGCAAAATGGTTCGCAATAGGCCCTATCAGATGGGCCCCTGATTCCCAGGTAAGAAGCGTCCGACTTTCCTCGCTTATTGGTTACAGTCTGCCCAGTGTGGGGTGCACTGGAACGGGGGGAGTTCAAATCCAGCGCACAGATTCAAAGTATAGGGGACACCGAACTTGGCTACAATGTCGAACAGGTCGACTTTCCACTTTTTACCAGTCAAGGTATCATCTTGGAATTCTAGAGTCTTCATCTTAGGATTCACCTTTTCAAAAGTTCTTAACAGAAAACAACTTTCATGTGTCAGGTGGCAGATAATGCGCAGATATTCAGAATAGATGAATTTATCGAGCTCGCAAGTTATACCCGTATTGGAGATATAATTATAAAATTAATAGTACACAAAACATACGGGTAATAATATGTCGACACATAATAATCTTAGCGGGGGCCTCGTACCATATGAGTGTAAACGACTCTCGCTACCGTGCTGATAATGGTGGTAATTCATACAAGCGACACCGTGGGGTTTCGCCCCCACCACAGAAAGTCCACAAGCGAGACTCCAAAGAAGTAATGGAACAAACTTGCCAGGAAATATCTGACAAAGGCATCAGTGTCGGGCCAGCTGCAATAGAAATGCAGAAATAAATGGTCAAGAATCATAAATGACGTACGACGGAAACATGATGAGAAGATCACGAACACCCGATCACAAGAGGTATAGGGTTTCTCATCAGGAACTTGGAGCTAACCAAGGGAGGAATGTGCTGTCGGAGGACGATTAGGGAATGACCTTCCAGCCTTTGCGTGACGGTGGAATCTGAATACAATATTTTACATGGTATACGGTGTGTAATCAGTGCCAATAGATGGGCGAGACGTCAACGGGGAGGTGGAGTGACGTACATGACAGGAAGCTGAAAAAGCAATGTGCGAATCATGAAACTGGCGTCAGCTTTCTGTCATTCAGCTGTATTAAACTCGGAGCTCTGTGTGTGTGTCGGTCTGATATCTGTTGTGAGTCTTATTTGATGTAGTTTTGTCAATCAGAGAATGTCAAAAGCACAAGATAAAAAGAAACACATAAGGGGTGAGGGCAGGCAGCGTTTCAGACTGTGTGTTTACAGTGGTTGCGTTCATGTCTGCTCTGGAGGCGGAACATGCTGAGCGCGGGCTCTCGGAGGAAGTGAATGCCCGCATTGCGAGGTCTCTCGATGCATGTTCCCGCTCCCGGAAGGCTCTCTATTGCGGAGGGAGCCGTGTCTAGCGTATTCCCGCGGCGATTGTCTCCCGCTTCAGCAAGGGATTGGAGCATGATCGTAGGTTAACTTTCCGCAGACCAGAGGCTGGAGGCTCGCCGCTCAGTCTGTCTGTCCTCCGGAGGAGGTTGTGTGGGTGGGCGTCGATGAGGATGCGCCCCCTCAAACCCCCAGGTGAGTATTGAGGAGCTTTTAGCGGCTTTTTGGGATGGAACTCCGTGCGGTCGGCAAGTGACATCGATTGTGACTTTCGTTTTTTCGTTGTGAGGAAGAAAATGTCTGAGAGACAGCAAAAGTAAATTGGGATGAGCGTTTTTTTTGACGTGTTAAGCCGACACCTACGCGAGCGCGAGCCTGATTTTTTACCCGACCGCCACACCGACAGAAAAATTGGTGCGGAGAAGACGCAGGCTTCTAACGCAGTAAATGCCCGGGTTGGTACAGGTGATGGAGTTCCTCCGGCGGTTTAGCGAGCAGGTTGGACCCACTCCACCCTGAAGGATCGAACGTGGCGGCCATTGCAGGCCAAGCCACGCCCCTTCTCTGTGGCAGCATCGTAGGGGCAGGACACCCGCCTAGTGACACCGGTTCGTCCAGGCGTGTGCTGAGGACTGAGGCCTCAGTGGTAAGATTCTTGTGTTCCCCAATGCGACTGGCTCTCTGTGGTGCAGAAGACTCTCTGTCGGCATCCACTTGCGAGGAGGGGCTATCAAGGAGATCTTGATAGCCAATCTCACACTATTCAAGATACTTTTTCCTTCTAGACGATACATTATACTCTCAAAAAGAGAGGGGGGGGGGATCTGCAGGCCCTTTCAGTTGCCCCGTCTTATCTTGACTTTACGCCCTGTCTGGCCAAAGCGTTTCTGTTCCCTCAAGCGGGGTATGTTCCTAAGGTCCCCTCCTCTACAACACAGCCTGTCGTGCTCCAGGCCCTCAGTCCTCATCCCTTAGGGGATCCAGACCAGCAGAAACTTAACTGTATGTGCCCAGTGCGAGCACTGGACGCATTAACTGTTTCACGGAGACCGACCCCTGTGGGAGGAAGGGGCGGACCCAAGACGCGACGTTGGGTTGATTATGGTAATCTTAAGAAAGGGGCTTCCAGCTACAAAACCAGGCACCCTCAGTCCGGTTGGATAGTAGATGCCATTTCACAATTGATTACGAGTCCTATGCATCTTTGCCATTCGACATATAGGGGTCAATGGCCACTTCTACCGACGAGCTGTGGCGGAGCTCGAATGGCCTTGCTTAGGAAAGGTGTTACCCCTCAATGAAAGGACATTGCGACGCTGCAGGATGGTCTCACGCCCCTAACGCTTTGTCGGTTCTTGGGCGCTAGATATGCGCAGAGCCCCTCCCGCGGCTATTCTGTTCTATCGTCCTAGCTGGGCAGTTTTCCACCTAGGGCAGAGATTGGAATTTGGCCGACCGGGTGAAGGGGGAGCGATACTCGTTCACCTAGCATCCTACGATGCAGCGCGCAAGTTCATGAAGAGGAAGAGTCTCAGGTTACGTAGGGAAACCATGTTCCTAGGATTTGGGGAACAAGCACGCTGACGATCTCGGGGCCATACTTCTGGTGGCAATATTAGGAGGGTCTCTGGCCAGCGTTGCTTCACTCCTAGAAGATGGGAAGCCGGTTTTCAAAAACGCACGTGCTTTTATAGATTAATGGTATTACGTACACGAGCCCGTGGCCAGTCGCGCACCATATATGGGGAGCTGATACACATGCAATTCAGAGGCCGGTCACGCTTGAAGCGCGTACGTTCACTCAAGCGTCCTCCGACGCAGCGTCGCGTTCCATCGAAAGGAACCACTGGTAACATACATAACACTGAGTCGTTTTTCTGAACAGTTTCTTTCATAGCCAAGATCGAGGTCATTTGGCGTATGGAATAATGTATATGGAATTTGCGCAATGCTAAAATCGAGCATAGGACCTTTATCACAGGTATAGCAATACCATAAATAAAGAATCCGTTCATGGAAAAGGAGTTATTATCCCAAACACATTGATCGTGCATATAATGCGAGTCCATCATGCCTATCGGATGTCGAAAAATCGGATGTATTGTGACAGCCGATTATAATACAGAATTATTTTAACTTACGGATATTTCCGACTCCACTTGAAGGGCACATATGCTTATATGACCTTGAATTTCAGGAGTGACAACCAATAGGAGTAGAGACTGTCAGTCTTAAAGACAACAACAAAGTATCAAAAAGAAAAGTACCAGAGGGCCACACGATAGAGACCGAAGGAAAGAAATGGTTTGGTTGTGGCAAAAAACTGTAAGGATAATAAACATTAGAATTAGAGGGGAATAATAAACAGCACTTTTAAAAAGTTGGTATAGGGGGAAAAGTCCAAGTACTAATCAATTTGAGCATTGTACCTTTACAATTACTAATACAGGAGTGAGCAAAACTAGCAAGACTTCCATGCCAAACGCATCGGGTACATGACTGAGATCACTAACAAACTATGGAGAGGTAAGGTGAATTAGCGTATGAAAATCTTAGAACATCAGTGCGCCAGTGTGGATAGACTGGCATTGGCGGCTGCATGGTAATCTCCCACATTAAGCTGTAATTTATACGAGACTGAATAGAGCTCTGATTGATAGGACCGAATATGATGGAGTGCATCAATGTGCTCATAATTCAGATTAGCAGCTACTTAAAAATCAAGTTTAGAGCAAGCATGGAGACGCAAGGCACTTTCTATAGAATGGGAGTACATAAAGGGAGTGGATGACTGATGCTGGAGCTCTGAGGAAAAGGAAAAGAGAACAGAGCAAGAGAGAGAGAAAGAGGAGATGACGTTGTGTGATTCCTGTCTTCCCCTTTGCTAACTCATGTTACATGGCTAATTAGTGGTTTAATCAAACATGTTATGCAGTTTAACTGGAATGTTGAGAATAGAGATCCAGAGATGAAGAGATAATCTGCAGTCAGTACTGCATTTTTTTTGCATATTACTGAAGATTCTGCTAATAGAAGTATATTAGTCAGTAGAGGAAGCATTCTTTAATAAGATGTTAAGAGGCAAATCTTGAATGAATGTTCCAAGTTAATGTTCAGGTAAAATATAGCTTGATCTGATGTTTTTGCTTGTTATAATGTTGCATAAAATTAGCAAATTAAAAACCAAACGAAAACGATAAGCAGATTTAAAATGAAGAATTACACATTTTACATATTTAAATCAATATGTAAATTTAATTTAAATCAATCCCCAAAATGTGTGAAGATCCTATATATGTGACACTGGACCACAAAAACAGAAATAAAGGCTACATTTGTCGAAATTGAGAATTTATACATCATCTAAAACGCATGAAAAATAAGCTCCCATTCAATTTTATGTATGGTTGTTATGATAGGACAATATTTGGCCGAGATGTAACTATTTGAATATCTGGAATCTGAGCGTGCAAAAAAATCTAAATATTGAGAAAATCGCCTTTAAAGTTGTCCAAATGTAGTTCTTAGCAAAGCATATTACTAATCAAAAATGAAGTTTTGATATATTTAATGGTAGGAAATTTACCAAATATCTTCATGGAACATGATCTTTACTTAATGTCCAAATTATTTTTGGCATAAAAGAAAAAAAATAATTTTGACCCAAATTGTTTTTTTGGCTATTGCTACAAATATACCCCAGCGACTTAAGACTGATTTTGAGGTCCAGGGTCACATATGTCTGCTAATGAGCAACATAACACCTGTTTGTCTGTCTAAATACATTTGGGTGTAACTTTTCACATTTTTTTTTTTCTAGATCACATTAAAACAATTTTAGTAACTGTTTATCATGTCATCAAAAGCATTTTATGTATATGAATGTTTTACACTTGTACCAGACCTTCAATCTGGAAAATCCATCATAACATATAGTTTAAAACTATGAAAATCTAAACAAATCAGAAATAAATCATTTATTTATCAGATATTTCTTGTGTAAAAATTATTTATATTTTAAGTTTATATCAGTTTTCAATACTGCCATTATTTTCACCACAGTTAACTATTCTGCTACAAATATGTTTTTTGATTAAAAAATAGTAAAAGAAAATGAATAAAATCAAGGTAAATATCAATGTAAAGAGAATGTTTAATTGTTCATCATTTAGGCAAATCTGAAAATAGTATGTGTATCTAGGATACATAAATGATAAGGCAAATGAGACAATTGTTTCAAAAAACTAAAATGTTTCAATTGTAATTTCTAATGTCCTTTCCACCACAGAATCATATTAAATACTATACATGATGTGAGATGTTGATTTTACGTGGTTATGGGAATTTTCACTAGTTTCAAAAGAAAAAGAAATAATGTAATTTGTGTACTCTGTTAGTTGACAAATTAAACTAGTGTAAAATGTTTTTTTTTTTAAAGATTTTATTTTCACCCATTGATAATGTTTGCTGTATTGATAGTTTTCACGTGATGCCACATGCTTGTAGGAACGTCCACCTGGAGGGCAAAACAAAGCTTTGCTCCACTGACTGCCAGTTATTTTAAGTAGTAATGTAGTAAAACGCAGATATTAAAAGGCGAAATTCAGTAAACACCTTATTGATTATGTATATTTTGTACAGGCAAGCAGATGAAGCCAGAATATAAATGCAATGTGCAAAGTTTCCCGTTAAATGGTTTCCCATAGAAAACCATTAGAAGGAAAACACTGAACCATTAAGCGGACTGCGTTCATATTCCAGCCTCATCTGCTTGCCTATGAAACTATGCATCATTAATATAGAGAATATTACTGTTTTAAATATATTAAGGCACGTTAAGTGTTTTTACAACGTTTTGTCGCACTGTTAAATGATTTAAATATTGCCACGGATGCTTAATATGGATTGCAAATGGCCAAAACTTGCATTTTGTTCACATACCTTTGTTTTATTCTTTTGAGAGGTTATCTAAATATTTGTGGCTGTGAAACAGAAGGAAAATTGATAGTTTTGTGCTGCAGTTCTATGGATGTTTTGCCCTCCAGGTCTTCGAGCCGGTCACGTGACTGAAAGCTGAATAGGTCGCTTTATTAAAATACAAGAAATGTTGAGAATAAAATGTATTTCATGTGAATAACATGTTCACATGATTGTAATGTTTACATTCTAAATTACATACACCACTCCTATGATCATGACATAATAGATTTAAATAATAATATAATCAGTAATGTGCGATATGCATGTATATTATTAATGATTTAAAATAGCCATCAGTGCTCCTATTTTAATCTGATTCTCTGAGTTGTTTTTTAGGAAAATCAAATTGTGTCATCTAACTCCACTTCATTTCTGTGCCAGCCTTTAACAGTAGTTCTGCCTATTTATGAGAAAACAAGAAAATTGTCATTGTATTTCTTATGGAATAATATTTCTTATTATTTCCATGGAAATAACATGAGCTTGCCTGCAACCAGTCCTATCTTATACATTTCACCTATTATTCTTCTTGTTTTTTCTTCTCTGCAGTACGTAAGTATGAGATGCGTCCTGTCACTACAGCGTTAGCCACCATTGTCATCTTCTTCTCAGCAAATCAATGAGAACAGCCCCACTTCCTCCGCTCCCTCATACCCATTGCCCATTGTCACTGTATTAACCGTAGGTTAGCTTAAAAGTAATTGGAAACTGACGCCATCCAGAGCTCCAATTAACACTCCCACCAAAAGTCCCCTGTTCTGTGTAATCCACTATAATACCTCCATGTTTTGGGGGACGGCGGGTTGCCCGTGTTCACCGTTCACCTCCTGACATTGGACTCTTCAGCTCCATACAAAAAAAATCACCCGTTTGCAATAATCTCAATTTCCAGCATTTGTCTCCCTCTCTCTCACTCCGTGATGTTTGCTCGCAGTCATTGCGTATGTATCGCCGGAGCAGGAGGTGTAATTGACTGCTGACGACTTGGCGACAGGATTGTTAATTATTACCTCAGGGAACAGCGACCGGGGGAGAGTTCAGCTCTTCCACTCAGAGCACTTAAACAGCCGTGACTACCGCACTTACCATATTCAAATGCATCCCGCTCTGTGCTGTCTGGTGTCAAACCTCTCACTGTGATAGAGAAAGATGAGCTTCAGAAATATGGAGTGAAAGTACAATGCAATATTGTCCAGATGAAAAATGACTACTTAGTCTTTCAGTTTGGAATCACCAAGTATTTGTAACATTAGCTGCTAATGATAAAGTCCAATCCAGTCAGAGCAGACGCTAGCTGATAGAATAATGAACCATGCTAATGTAATAATAATTATATAATATGATTAACTGCTCATTTGATATCACAATCTTTGACTGACAACTCATATCATAGTGCCAGGACAATTGTCTCTCTATGAATGTGAGTAAAACTAAAGAGCTGATTGTGGACTTCATGAAGAGACAGCAACAGCCCTTTACTCCTCTTATGATCAGTGGGACCCCTGTGGAGAGGGTGAGCAGCTTCAAGTACTTTGGTGTAAACATCTCCGAGGACCTGTCTTGGACTTCACACATCCAAACTCAGGTTAATAAAGCCAGACAAAGACTGTACCATCTGCAACAGCTGAGAAAATTCAGGGTTTCGCCAGCAATCCTGAAAACCTTCTATTCAGGGGCCATAGAAAGTGTATTGACTCATTGTATCTCAGTGTGGTATGGGAGCAGCTCCAGTCAAGACTGCAAAGCCCTGCAGAGAGTTGTGCGCTTATCTGAGCACATCTCAGGGTCTGCTTTTCCCCTCTCCTACAGACATCTACCTCAAACGCAGCAAAAAAAAAAAAAAAAAACAAAAAAAAGGGTACCGCGTTAAATCACAAGGACTCCAACACCCTGTAACTGTCTTTTCATTTTGCTGCCATCTGGTAAGTGCTTCCGTAGCCTGATGGCAAAAACTGAGAGACTTAGGAGAAGCTTCTTCCCCCAGGCCATCAGGCTCCTAAACTCAAACTCAAGTCTCTTAACACCAACATGACTTCACTTATTATCATTAAGACACTTAATATACTGACATTGCCACTTGCACACAGCAATTTCTGTAATATTTAGGGCCCAAGCCAGAAAGGCGCAGGGCCCTATTGATCCCCTAAGGATTATTATTATTATTATTTTTATTTTTATTTTTCTTTCGACTATCCGGGGCTTTTTGGGGGCCTTAACATGCTCAAAAACTCTTGAAAATTGGCACACACATTGGAATCTGCGGTCATTAGGATGCCGCAGAGACTGGGACCCGGGCGTGGCACAGGGGCTCTACGGCGCCCCCTGGAACACAGTCAGAAAACTTGACATATAGCTCACACATGCTTGCACATATTCATATGAAACTCAGTACACGTATAGATCTCTTTGAGCCGAACAACTTTCACACTGCATGTCACAGGCTCTGCCCAACAGGAAGTTGGCTATTCAGGCCTGTGTAAAAAAAGCATGCTATGGAATTTGATATACTCCTCTGAGGATTTCAAATAGATTGCCACCAAACTCAGTGAACATGATCTCAAGACATTGGGGATGCTAAATTGCCAAGGGATTTTTGATATCTCGAACGGTTTGCCCGTGGCGAGGCGGTGAAGTTATGGCGAGAAATGAGAAACAGGAAGTGTCTATGACCATCCACATACATTGTCTGATTTTAATCAAACTTCCGTTTTTTTTATCGATGTATGATGCCGATCGCATTGATGTGACTATTAGGAGTCAAAGTCATAGCGCCACCAACTGACGGCAGGAAGCGTGTCATTTTCAAAATGCTTTTAATTCACCATCTTATTTTTACCCGATTTGCTTCAAACTTCTTCAGAATAATGTCAAAACACGGCCGATGTAAAACTGGTGAGGGGATATTGATATCTAAATTTTTGTTGCCATGGCAACGTGTCAAACTTGAATGTTCTTTTCTGGGAGATGGCATGCTTAGAATTTCATGAAACTCAACACACATATAAGTATTAATGATATATAGACACTGGGAAAAGCTCATAAAAGGGCGTGGAAGAGGCACTCTGTAGCGCCACCTTTTGACAAAACTTGGGGTTTAGTTTTAGCTACAGCCACGAAACGTAGTACATATATTGTTCTCATCAAGCCGGACAACTTTCTAATTTACAGTCATTAGCTACGACCAACAGGAAGTCGGCTATTTTGATTTGAATGTGGATTTTTGGAAAAATATAGCTGTGAATTAATGAATACTCCTTAGAGGAAAATTACGCTATACACACCAAATTTTTTCTACATGATGCCAAAACATTGAGGATCTTATATTGCGGATGGATTTTGGATAACTTGAACGGTTTTGCCGTGGTTATTTATTAAAATAACAGTAAAAAAGGGAACAGTATTTGTCTTATATTATTAAAAGTCATTTTCCAAACTCTTCCAAACTTTTTACTTCTAGAGAACAAGTCATTCTTAGGAAACTTGCTTAGTTTAAAAAATGCATCATGCTCGGAGGCCAAAAAAAAATTAAAACTATCACTCGTAATCTGTGTAAGGTGAAGACCGTAATACCAAGGATGAACACAAGATGGAGCCATAGGATTAAAAATATTTTAACCTCAATCCTGATCAGCTATTTAGCTGTGTATCAGAATGAAAACAAATGCATAGAATCATTTGAAATGTTACGGCCGTTCTGTACTCTCAGTATACTTTTAAATAATTATTGTAGAAATGCTTTTAGAGCTTTAAAGAAAAAAATCATTACAACTTTTATTTATCCTACCTCTCTCACTGATAGGATAAAAAAGATGTAAGTCTGACCTTTACTGCCAGTTCAGTTAATTAAATAATAAGGCATATATATTATATATATATATATAGATATACCATAGATATTAATATATATATATAATATAATATATTATTAAAATAATGTATTTTACTGAACGTATTTTATATATTTTCACAACTGCTTCATTGGATCATTAAAATACTGTTTATAAACTTTATAGATCATAAAAGTGTTGGCAACATTTACAGTAAGGTCGTCTTTGGTAAACATTATTTCATGCTTAACTAACATGAACTGACAGGAATAATTTTTAGATTACTTATTAAGCTTTTTTTATGTTCGTTTAAACTAACATTAAATATTCATGTTCCTGTTAATTCACAGTAACATAAACTCAGTATAAATACAACTTTAAATGTAAATAATGCTTAAAACCATGTTTTAAACTTAATATTAATCAGTTAATATACTATATAATTGTTGTCCCGATGTTCAACTAATATAGTTTATATAGTTTTTAACATTAGTTTAATTCCACAACTAACCAACTAAGTATGAACACCATATTTTTACTGTATTATTTGTTATGAAAAATTGTTTATGTTATTCATGGTACAATAACTGAGTACATTAACTATACTTTTTAATTAAAATGTTGTAGTAAATTTTCAACCTAATATACTAATATTCATAACTACTATATAATATTGTGGCATGTTTAACTTATATAATGTTAAAAACTAAGAACCTTATTGAAAATTGTTTACAAATTTTTATATATTGTTGTCATTTGTGTGTGTGTTGTGTGTGTGTGTGGTGTGTGTGTGTGAGAGAGAGAGAGAGTTTGTGTGTGAGAGAGAGAGAGAGAGACTCACATTATAAATGCTACTAATTATTGTTCATGTTAATTACCAGATTTTATGTTACTACTGCAACCTTATTGAAAGTGTACCAAAGTTTTAAAATGGTTGTGTGTTGTGTGTGTCCTTTTATGGTTGATTAACTCTTTAATTGCCGTACCCTTAAACCAGACTGCCAGAGGTTAACTTTAAATGCATGGTCCTGCGGTGCACCGTTTCTCGCTTATCCTCCGGATGGCGTTTGCAGACGGCGTGGCCCCCATGCTGCTTGCAGCTATATTTTATTTATTTACTTTTTTACCCCTGTTGCTGCTATGTAACTACCCTGTACATCCTGTTTGCACATTCTTCTCTTGTACTTTCCTGCTCATCTTATTATTTATTAATTCTACAGTATACTGTGCTGCGCATTTTATTTTATTCTTATTTTTTGTTCTTTTTTCCATACCTATATTTATATATAATTTTCTCGTGTTTGTATTCTTTAATAATTGCACTGTCCATGGAGCGGACCTGACTTACATTTCAGTGCTGGTCATATATTCTCTATATAACCATGTTTGTGACAAATAAAAATCTTGAATCTTGAATCTTGAATCTTGAACAACTCCCTAAACTAACAAGCTTCACAACTACTCTTGAAATGTACTATGTATCCTAGACTTTGTTAAAATGTTTTTTTTAAAGTTTAAGTGTGTAATCTCTCTAGCACTAGCCTCACCAAACATAATTGCAAAAATAACTAGACAGGTATATTTCCCAAAGAAAACGGGTTGCATAACACACTTTAATTATGAAGAATGTCAATAGGGTCCTACAAATTTCCATTTAAGAAGATGGAGGGTGACCATTTAGAAATGCAAACAAATCAAAGCACGAAAGCGCACAAATCTAGCAGAATTACAAAGGTTGCATTAATGCATTTGGCATATGCTTTTATCCAAAGCAATTTACATTTCCTTTTGCATTCATACATTTGATCACTCCATGTTAAAGGTGACATTTTTAAACTTTAAAAAAAGTACAAAAAAAAAAAAGTTAATTTTTCCCCAAGGTAGAATTTTTTATTAAAATGCATTTTAAATGCTAATGGAAAATAAAGATAAAAAAGTGGTTGAAAAAGCCATTCCCATTTGCATTACAGCTTACTGAGAAGTGTAAAATGTCTCCTTCAAAACCCTCAATATTAAATATTACGTGATTTAAAGATTGCACTTATTTCCATAACCTGGCAGGCCTGGAAATGAGTTTTAAAAATCCCTCAAATAGAATGCAAGAAAAGGAAAAAAAAACGTCATTAAGGAAGTAAAATCCCATTCATTTTCTCCATAGTGGAATTGATTTTTAACATGTTGAAATAGACCAACTGGGAGCTATGAGGTTGTTGATTGATGGTATAAGCCATCAGCATGCGTTATTTCAAGTAAAAACCCTTTAAAAACATATTGCTCGTCAATTTTGAATACATGCACAAGATTCTTCAGTATTTAAATCATTTATTTATATCTTTTGAACACATTTGCTTAAGTCAGGGAGTACACAGCATGTTTGAGAACAGAGAAATAACAAGAGTAAGAATCCTCAGAAATCAAAGAGAATATGATCTTATACAGAAAAACAAAACTAACAGAGGGCTACTGTGAGAAAACTCAACTTCAGAGAAACTATCCGGTACGGTTTCCAATCAGAGAAGTGATATGACGAGTCGAACGGAAACAGTCCTGTGCTTAAAGATGGACAATGTTGTCGGTGCAGGGAAAAATACTCTGGATCTCCGCTATCTACTAAGCTGTAATTGTTAAGTTAGTCATACAAGTCAGAAACAATCCATGATTTTATTGGCCATTCAGGTTTGGTGAATATCCGCAAAGCACAAACAGCAGATCTATGTCACTGCCAATACAAATTTAGCTTTAAAGTGATTTCGAAAAAACCCATGCATATTTAGCTAATATTGCAAGTGCTTCTCTGAAGTCAAGCAGTCTCATACTAATGAGAAATCTTATAGTCGTTAATATAAATATCAGTCACCCTGCATTGACAACAATGAGCTTAATACAAAAGCATGCCGTAGAAATATCACCATTCCAATAATCTTAATATCATCGACATTTCGTAGCTATAGTCTTCGTCATTTACACAGCCATTGTCAGCATAATTTGGGACAAAATAGTTTATATATATAGATATATATATATATATATATAATTGCAACTTTACAAGCGGGTAAAACGATAAGAAAAGGTTTATGTAAACCCAGCATTCCAAGAAAATTCAAATCAAAAAGTAAATAACACTAAACCTATGTCAGTGACCTCATTTCGAAAGAACTTCCAGCTGAAATGCATGTAAACTGCAGTTTCAATACTGTGTGTCCTGTTTTAATAGCGATGTGCACTTTCACTCTTCAACATGTTTATTTTCGTTGCTAAACACACAGAGAACAGTACACTTTTTACATGCCGTTTTGTTTGTGGGTTTTTTTTGTGATTTTTTTTTTAGGGAGCGGACAGGTGTGGAACTCTGATCACTCGTATAAACACAGATGAAGTTTTGCATGAGATAAAGCATTGAAGAATGAGACGCAACTGTAACAGAAGCATAACACCGGAGCACAAACACAAGTACACGTGCCTCACGGGGTCGCTTTGTTTGAGAGAAATATTTTGATTGGATTTTAAAAGATTGCCTCTTTTTATCTGTGTGAGAGACAATTTCTTTCAAATAATAACAACAAAAAAGATCAGTAGTCATTATCGATATGAAGTGGCTCAAAGCTAGTGAGTTCAAACATTAGACAAAGTGTCGTACACAAACGTAAGAAGCATGTAAGAAGTTGCGATAATAATATCAAATAAATAAATGCAACCCGAGGACACAAGGTCAATAAAATAGTCACACTGACACGTCAGTTCACCACGGTTCAAACCCTTTAGAAGTAGAGTGAAACCAGTATAACGTTGTACAAGGTGTGACATGCACTCCATAAACTATATCTTACCATCTTCTGACATGTAATACTACTGCTGCCGATTTCGACTACAAACCTCTTCATTCTTCGAAAGACTTTCACGCTCCTTGCACTTTGCCCATCCAAAGGGTAAACACACTTTAAAAAGGATCCAGGGTAACAACATTTTCACTCTCCTTAAAAGTCTCACACACCGACGACAAACAAAATATATATAAACTCTCAAAAATAGAATGAGTAATATTGATAAGTCAACGCTATATGTCATGAAAAATATAAAATGTCAAAATATAAGAGCAAAAAAAACTCAAAAAAGCAAAAATATGCAACTCCGTCAGCTAAAAACCCACCAGAATTCCTTCAATCAGCTGCTCTCTAATGGCCTCCAATGACTTTAAACCTCCACTATGACTAGTGCTGAGATACAATAGTTGTTTTTTTGAGAACTATCTCCTCTAATGATGTCACTGGATGTCCACATCTTTCCATAGTCCGAGAAAACACACGAATGAGGAGGTCATCATCTGGTATGCCTACTGTATGTTCAGCTGAGGTATGGCTTTTAGTTTGATTCAGTCGGTCCAACCTAACACCACTGGCTCAGCTGAAGAAGAAACGAAAAAAATTTCGAAATATCGCAACACTAACACTAAAATCTAATACTAACGTTGCAACAGGTTACATATAAAGCACAATTGTGGCTTTCCAGAACAAGGAATTGTTCATCCAAATAACGACTAAAGCTGGAAGACCCCGAACGTCACGTCGTTCTTTATCAGGCTCGGGTAGAATCTGCCCCAAAACAGTCACACATACCAACAAATGTCCACTAACGTTTGAACACACATGGACAGACGCTTCGGTTGGATGTGAATCACATTGAGAAGCCTGTACATAAATGGCTTTGGATATAATGAAAAAATCATGCTCTCCAAAAATGTTCGGAAAAGAAAAGGCATAAATTACAAATCATTGGCATCCAGAACGTGAATTGTGTAAGTGACACATACAATTGCTTTTGTATTTAATACTAATAACAACAGTAAGAACAATATTAATAATAAGAATAAGAATAACAATTATTATTGAAAATCTACACATTGTAAGTGAGGACGGCGAATCAGTGTAACATTACTCACACTGGGAAGGTGCGACAGAAAGCATGGCATTTCACAGACGACTCGCTGAGGCCTTATTATCCGTACTAATCAAAGACTGTCCAACTCCACACAGCACATGTGCACAACGAGGGGAGTCTCTGCACGGGTGTAAAGATACAGGGACGGTGTCTGGGAGGGAGGGGGTAAAGCTGAAGGTAAGACAGAAGACGATGCACAAAAGTGATTGGCAGGTGAGGGGGCCGGGCCCATTGTGGGAGAGTCAGGCACTGCAGACTCACAGCTACCCATCACTGGGCTCGCTTTCCTTCCTCCCTCTCTCCAACTTCCCCCCTCCCTCACGCTCTCTATTTTACTCTTGCACTCTCCATTTCTGGCTGGGCTCTCTTGTTAGATGTGGCTACAATGAGCTCAACCTGAGGAAAAATAAGGTTGTTAGCGGTGTCGTCACTTTGTACAACTACACAATCTGTTCAAGAGTGTGCAATGAGCAGACCAAGGCTACACTGAAGAAAAAAAAATTTAAAATTGGTGTAGAAACAAATTTCACTCGAAAATTGCTAGTAAATTTCACAAATATTACAAAGAAACATCAATTAACACAGAATTTTTTTGAGGTAGAAAGACTGAAATAGTATTTTCTAAAAAAACATACTCCAACAATATGTTTTTTTTATAGTGTAATTGTCACTAGGGCTATATCTCAGTCACTGTGAAAAGACCAAAATGTGTTTTCTCTAACAGTGGTGAATTATATAATACCAGCATATTTTAAGGCAACTATATAATGAAGGCGCTGCTAAATATTTTTGTGAAAACTGTGATACAATTTGTTCATGATCTTCAAATTCCAAAGACATCTGACTGCAAACTTTTTTTAAACGTTATGGTACAAAACTTCTTTTTTAAGGCACAAGGAGAATTTGTGCAAAGCTTAAAAGAAGCTCTTCACACGCACCACAAAATGAAAAGCTCTGTCATTACTTACTCGCCCTCAATGTCTGTTCCAAACCCTGACCTCCGGTCTCTCGAAACCCATTTTAAGATTTTTTGATAATTCTGAAGCTCTCTGACCCTCCAAAACAGCGATGTAATTACCACGATCAAGGTCCGAAATGTAGCAAGGAGATCGTAAAAGAATCCATGTTACTCAGCGGTTCAACCTTAATTTTATGAAGCAACGAGATTATTTTTTGTGCGTAAAGAAAACAAAAATAAAGATTTTATTCAATTCGTCTCCTCCGCGTCACCCTATCGCCATTTTGGAGAGTATCCACTGAAAGCAAACAGCGGATTCTATTTTGTTTGGATACCTTTTGGTATGCATTCATTTTTGATACTCTCCAAAATGGCACCAGGGGGATGAATTGTTGAATAAAGTCGTTATGTTTGTTTTCTTTGCATACAAAAAGTATTCTCGTAGCTTCGTAAAATTATGGTTGAACCGCTGATGTCACATGGACTATTTTACTGATGTCTTTGCTACGTTTCTGGACCTTGATCATGGTCATTACATTGCTGTCTAGGGGAGGGTCAGAGAGCTCTAAGAATGAATCAAAAACATCTTAATTTGTGTTTTGAAGATGAACGGAGGTCTTACGGGTTTTGAATGACATGAGGGTAATTAATGACAGAATTTCATTTTTTGGGTGAACTAAACCCTTAAATAACAATCAAAGCTGTCTATACGAGGATGTACCTTCACTGTAGAGGGGCGGCTGGAGCTCCCGAACAGTGGAAATGGACATTCTGCCATTTAGAGTCCCGGCGATGCCACACCCTCGTCTCTTCCGATTGGCTGCTGCGCGGCCGGCCCTGTCCATCCACATATTGCGTGAGGCGGATGTAGGCGATGCAGGCGGCCTCATCTCCAATCAGGTGCACGTGAGGGTTAAGGATGGTGGTGTGGATGGGCTTACTGTTCTTAGACAGCACTATGACAGAGTGAGAAACGGCCACACTTTAATGAACAGACGTCATGACCGACAGGGTAGAAGTGAAGAGTAATCCGACTCCGCTTACAGTTCTCAAAGTAAAATCTGTGGAAGTCCATCCCCTCCACCAGGTTTCCCAAGGCCTCAGGTTCAAAGCAGGTGAGTCCAGGGTCGCAGATTTTACTGGAAAGAATTAAAGCAATTGTTTCAGTGCCATCTCATTTACTGTCAGTTGTGGGTAAAGTTAAAAATACACCTCACACACAAGTAACTTACGCATAGGCTTCAAAGTCGCCATTGTTGATAGCCTCAATAAGCTGTTCAGTGATTTTGATGATCTCCTGTTTGCGTGCTGTAGAAAGAGGAAGTCGGCGTTAACAGAAGCCAGCTTGTATTAGTATGCGCATGAAGGAGGAGCATTATGGGTAAGCAGTAATATCTTTTAAAGCACCACAAAACATGTTCCACAGGTTCACTCTAATTTATTCAGCAGACTCATTTCTAATGTGTCTTTTTGCATCAGTACACAAGCTGCTGTTGATTGACAGACAGAAGCCCCACACACACACAACAAAAAAAACAAAAACAGGTTGTTCTGAACATCCACCCAAACAGATTTGCCCCCAGCCACCTACACTACCGTACGTGCTCTCACACACAGCATTTCCTTTCCAGCTCTGTTAGTCACAGGACTCCAAATACCACAGCTCAAATAACTGAAGGTTAAAACACAACTCAATCTCTAGAGGCAACACAATTCAAAGATTCTCTGTAAGACCAGGTGGTCAGTCACAAGTAGTTTGTTTATATTATTTAAATATACTGTTTAATGGTTATTTTTGTGTGAAAAAAAGGACAAAATATGATACTTATGACAGAATGGTAAGAAGTTTCCAAGAGAGTTTTATTGTGACAAAAATATCATAGATTTCTTATAATAATTATAATAATAAGTAATGCTTCTTGAGCAACAAATCAGCATATTAGAATGATTCCTGAAGGATTATTTGACACTGAAGACTGGAGTAATGACTGCTGAAAACTTTTACTATTTTAAAATATTCAAATAGAAGACTTTTCTATATTGTGATTAACTACTGCATTTTTTTTATCAAATAAATGCAGCCTTGGGAGCCATAAGAGACTTTTCAAAAACAAAAAAAATCTTACCAATCCCAAAAGTCTGAATAATAGTGTGTATCTGTATATATATATATTCTTTTCTATTAATGTCATTTTAATAAAAATCAACTCCGGGGGTATCAACTTTTTAGTTTTTTTTGTGCTGTATCAACCTGCAATAATACTTGTGAGAGACTCTCCTCTTCATAATACAAAAGTGGTCACAGATGACGCATTTGAGATGCATGTTACTCCCAGCCAGGTGTACACAGTGATGTGATTAAATCATTCGAGAAATCCACACTCTATGCATGTTAGTCCAGTAGCATCATTGCTGCTTTTTTACATTCCCAGGAAATCAAAAACTCATGCTGCTGTGCCAGTAATGCCAGCAGACACCGACACCACATACTCACAATGTGCTGACAGCAGGGGGCTCGAGGACGTTTGAGCAGGGGAAGGGGAAGGGTGTGATGGGGCAGATACTGGGGCAGTAAGGGGTCTGCTGGCTGCTGATGGCTCACTGTCTGTATGAGGGGCTGTAGGTCTGCGCACACTGCTCACTAGATCAGTCAAACGTGACACTGGATGCATAATTGACGAAAGGCAGATGACAGAAAAAAAAGAGATAAACAACTAGCTGCTAGGAGAAAACATGGCGAATCAAATATGCAGTGAGTGACAAGTTTGTAATAAACATGGAGTCAGCAACTACTCCTGAATGGACCTCTCTTGCATACTGGTCCATCAGGGACTTACTCTGTGTGGGAATGTTAGGGGTCTGGGGAGTGGAGGGGGCAGAAACAACAGCTGGAGTGATAGCGCTCCCCCCCTCACCATCATATGTGGGCACCGAGCCCCGGCGAACCACACCCAATAGATCAGTGAACTTAGTGGCAGCTGTGGGCCCAGACAGGGCAGGACAGAAATAACAGAGTGGAGTTGAGCTTAGAAAAGGAGCAGAACAGTAATAGCAGTCCTGTGTGCAGTGGCATTAAAGCAACAGTTTTTTATACCCATACATTATTTCAAACATTCAATGTTTTTGGGGTATCTGAGCTGCAGTAAGATTTACGGTACTAGTAAATAATTTCAGTCTTTTCCACACAAAGCTACCATATGGCTAACATAAGAACATACTGTAGCAACTGATTATATGGACTTTTAACTTAACAAATGTGACCCTGGACCACAAAACCATCATAATGCCTACTTTTTAATTTTTGATTTATACATCATCTGAAAGCTTTCCAGTGATGTATGGTTTGTTAGGATTGGACGATATTTGGCCGAGATACAACTATTTTGGAATCTGAGGGTGCAAAAAAATCACTATTTTAAAAATCATTTTAAAGTTGTCTAAATGAAGTTCTTATCAATGCATATTACTAATCAAAAATAAGTTTTGATATATTTACAGTAGGAATTTTTCAAAATATTTTCATGGAACATGATCTTTACGTAAATCTCCTAATGTTTTTGGCATTAAAGCAAAATCGCTATTTTTTTGCTATTTCTACAAATATACCCACGCATTTTGTGGTGCAGATTATATGGACTTGTATGGTATTTTTTAAATAAATGAATAAAATATACACTACCGTTCAAAAGTTAGGGGTAATGGAATAAACAGTTTTTCTATTCTATTCATATCAAAGAATTCTGAACGCAACTAATAAGAATTGTTTCTTGAGCACCAGTCAGCATATCAGAATGATTTCTGCAGGATCATGCGACACTAAAGTAATGCTGAAAATACAGTTTTGCCATCACAGGATTAAATTACATTTTAAAATATATTCAATAGAAAACAGTTATTTTACATTGTAATATTGTTTCACCATATTACTTTTTTCTGTATTTTTGATCAAAGAAAAGCCTTAGAGGGCATGAAATACATTAAAAACATCGAAGTGACCCCAAAATATTGAACGATAGTATACATATACACATGTATTTATAATATATAATTTATTTTTCAAGGTACGTTTATACAACGATGTGCTAAAAATAGAAAAAAATTTCCTTTGCGTTTTTTGTGTACAGACGACAACTTTGTCAAAATGATCCACGAAAACGACTTAAAACGCTGTCTTATGCACACCATGCCAGTAGTTGGCAATGTCACTTTTTAAAGGACCACTATTCGAACACGTAATAACGCATGTCCATGACATCATGATATTCGAGACGATAATGGTACCTTTTCAAAAACTTGCACTTTGAAACCGGTTTCCAAAAGTTTGCATTTTCAGGCCCCCAAAACACCATGGTCTTGTAAATGAACAGCCAAAATGCATAAGTTTTCCATTTTTAGTTTAAAATGGAATTTTGTGTAAACACCCCCTTAATGTTTCACAGAGAAAAAAGAAATGTATACATGCTTGGAAGAACATGAAGGTAAGGTGAGTAAATGATGACAGAATTTCTCATTTTTGTTAACTATCCCTCTAAATAAATTCAGAGAAACCACCAGAAATAGGTTAAACAATCAGGACACAGAAAACGGCAAGATTAGATATGATTAAAAACAAAGTATCCCTTTATTAATGAGAACACAAATTGTGAACATAATCTCCAGTAATGCCACTCATTTAATGGCACTACTTTACTAATTTTAGTGCTGATCTGTGTCACACACATGCAAAAGGGGATTATGGGAAGGTGGTGAGGTCATGGCAGTCAGAGGGCACTTACTGAAGAGAGCGGGGGAGGGGCCTGGAGGTGTGTGGGCGGAGTCAGGCTGGGTGCTGGGGTTTGACTGAGCTGAACTGTTATCTATAAGCTTTCCTGTGAGACGCCCCCCAACATCACACAGAGAGAGATGGGACACAGAAAGCATACTGACATCAATAGGGTTTTTGCAGCCGTTCTCAAGCCTAGAAAATGCCGGAGGAGCGAGATGCCTTCATGTAAAGTTTGGTGGTTCTAGCTAAGTGTTACTTCAGTATACATGACCAACGAATGAAATGAAAAAAATCCTATTTTTAAATGAAATATCCTTAATGGAATATGTCACCCAAAATAAAGCAATAAGCCCCAAGAACCCGAGGTTTACAGTGAATTTATAACGGCTAAGTGGCGTTGTTAGGCACGACGCGAAGCGGATTATTGCTTTTATAAAACGGTTAATCCATATACGTAGTAATGTTTCACAGAATAAAAGAGAGCAAATAAAGTGTAATGATATTAATAAAAACATTATTCTTCCACCAAACAATGGAGTTCCTCAGAATCAGTGGTTGTTGCATGTTTGTAGAGTAATTTACAACAGCTTTGAACGTGGCTCAGCCAATCAGAATCAAGGACCGGAACTACACTCTTAAAAATAAAGGTGCTTCACGATGCCATAGAATACCTTTTTGTCTATATGGTTCCATAAAGAACATTTAACATCTGAAGAACCTTTCTGTTTTACAAAAGTTTCTTTGTGGTGAAAAAAGGTTCTTCAGATTATAAAAAGGTAAGACAGAGATGGTTCTTTAAAGAACCTTTGACAGAATGGTTCTTTGGGAAAAAAAAAAAACCAAAAATGGTTCTTCTATGGCATCGCGTGAAGAACCTTTTGAAGCACCTTTATTTTTAAGAGTGTATGCGTTTTGTACACAAAAATGATATGCCAGTTGTGCAGGTCTAACTTCATGAAGTTACGAGAAACTTCAGAAATGTTCATTTTTGAATTAAGTGTTTCTTTAAAACAAGACAAGTATCTGAGAAGCAAAACTAGACTTGCTTTCAGAAAATCTATCTTGAATATAACTGTATTTTGTCTTGTTCCACTGGCAGATTTTTTCATTGGTTTTAAGCATAAACATCTCTGAATGTTTTAGTTCATAAGTTCTAACAGCTATTTTCTGCAGTGCATGAAAAGTGTTTGTATTACTACAAATAGGAATGAAGCAAGACAAAGACTGAGCAAAGATGACAACCATAACTTAATCAGTTCAGAGAATATAATGAAACGGAACACAAAAAACACAACAAAATAAAAAGTGTTACTAAATCAAATCAACAAACTAGACTATTTAAACCATAAAAGGACCATTAAAAGGCATGCTAGCTGGTTGCAGAAATCAACCTGACCGCTTAAAAAACAGAGTTTGAAAATACTTATTTACAGTCCTTATAAACTGCCGGGATGCAATAAACAGAAGGCTTCTTTCCAAGGGCTTAGCAGTAGAATATGATGAAGCTATACTTCCTCACTAGCCTGAGCCATAATCTACTCAATCAACTATTGCCAGCAAGATTTACAAAAACACAAACTCTAGAAGTAACAAACACCACACACTTAGACACCAGCACAGCTTTCACTATCTGTGTGTGTATGCGAAAACAAGACACATCAAAGACTATGTAATGCAATGTTGACCAGAGAAAAAATTTGGCCTGTGCAAGTGCAAGCTACAACAGAAATCAATAAAGGTTTTAATGTTTAATGACCGCTGACCAAACCTCGCTCTGAAATAAGCAGTTTTGACACACTATGGTCTATGTTACACACTGAGACTTCTTATTTAAGTTCGCGCAAGGTGCCCCGTGCCTTGACCTATCTGGGGCATGACCTTTTTGAGAGCTGGACACAGACACGACAGTCAACTAGGAGTGACCCACCAACCCTAGAAAGAGTTTCGCAAGCACAGAAGGGCGCAATGATAAGCTCAGGTAACACGTTCCTAAATTCTCAGTTAATATAAAGGGCCCTAAAGTGAATCTAAAAATGTTTAGACTTTGTTCATTATCTGCAAGCCTACCACTTAAAAAAGTTTGGGTCAGTAAGATTTATTTATATGTTTAAAAAGAGGTCTCTTATGCTCACCACGGCTGCATTATTTAATCAGAAATACAGCAAAAACAGTAATATTATAAAACAGTATTATCATTTAAAATAACGGTTTTCTATTTTACTATATTTTAAAATAAAATGTATTCCTGTGATGGAAAAAGTTGAATTTTCAGCATCATTACTCCATTCGTCAGTGTCACATGATACTTCAGAAGTCATTCTTATGCTGATTTGGTGCTCAAGAAACAAATACTTAAAAAAATATAGATATTAGCATTATCAACATTGAAAACAGCTTGTGCATTAGATTTTAGAGGATACCATGGTTTTTTATGTAATAGAAAGTTCAAAAGAACGCAGCATTGAAAAAGAAGACCTTTGTAATGGTAATGTAATTAGTCACTTCTATCATTCAATCATTGCTGAATAAAAGTACTTTAAGAAGAAAAAAAAAAAAGGAGCCCAAACTGTAAATGGTAGTGTAAATATGATTTGTTTTCACGATGAAGTTAGGGACCGTTTGCTCTGTAGCTATGTAAAATCTGATTAGTACACCCAAATATGAAGATTCATTTACTCGCCTTGGTGTCTTTGCAAACCTGTATTTTTTTTCTTCTGTGGAACACAAAAGAAGATTTTAAAAAATATATATATTTTTGGTTCTGTGGGTTTTCAGTGTGTTTTTGGACCCCACGGCTTTAACTGTATGGACAAAAACAGTTAAAACATTCTTTAAAATTTCTTCTTTTGGGTTTTGGAGAAGAAACTAAGTCATACCGTTTTGGAACGACACAACAGTGAGTAAATAATTATTCAATTTTAATTATTTAATACATCATTTTCATTTTTGGGTGAACAATCCCTTTAATCAGCACATGTGAAAACACATAAAGAGAGCAGATTCATTGTAGAAAGATGACAACCTGAACAAATTTATTTGGATTTTAAACTACAGACACACAGTATTATATTATTTTTGCTATTCAGACTACAAACAACTATAATATTTTTGCAGCCTGTCTGAACAAAACCTTAGAAATCTTTGCTGAAAAGCTGCAGTGTGTGTTGTTCCATACAAATGCTGATAGTTGAGTCTTACCTTTCATTTCCTCATCCTCCACTGTGGCATTACTGCTGTCCGACGACTCCTGTGATATTCAGACACAGAACACCAATTAGTCAGACAATATATTGACATTTTTCAGAAAGAATACCAACAAGGGCCAAAGTCCTCACTCTCATTGTTATACACATACTATAAATGAACATGTACACAGCAGAACTCTGGGGAATCACACGCACAATTAACCGTTCAATGATGCATGTCCATGTCAGCACGACTGTTAGAAGGGGCTTGTTATGTTTGTTATAATCCCACTCACATACATAATGATATTAAACACAGGCCACACCTCCACCAGGAATGAACATTATGAACTCAATACTCTTTCCTTCAAAATATCCTATATCCAATCAATTTCACAATATCCTGTGCTGAAATCTGAGAGACGGGCTGCACTAATTACAAGAGTACTACAAATGCTTGTGTAAGGAACAGACAGTAATATAAAACAACACACTCTTGGCCTCCTGCAGTCTTCTTTGGTGCATACTGGATGCACTTTTATTTTGCATTATGTGAATTTGAGTTCATATTGTTGGATGTGATTTGATGGGTCTTACTAAGCACACTACAAACAAAAAGCGTGGAGTTGAAAATTGAGGTTATGTTCAATCGTACTATAGATGTATAGATATTTTGGCATTAGAAGCCAATCCAATTTTAATCCTAATCTTCAAAAAACTTTATAAACACAAACAAAATATATAAGGAAAAAGTGAAAGTAAACAGACATTACGTACTAATTTGCAGTGAGGATAAACCAGTGTTGTTACTGTAAAAAAATTTTTTTAACAAACTATTATTTTTACTTAAAATAATTTTTGGTAATTGAATAACGTGGAAATAACATATAAAACGTATACAAAAATCAGAAATTTTGTCATGGCAGCTAACTGAAATAGGTTTAAATTGAAATACTGAATGACTAATCACTAAAATACAAATAACCTAAAGCTTTATAAAAATACAGTGGGTACGGAAAGTATTCAGCCCACTTACATTTTTCACTCTTTGTTATATAGCAGCCATTTGCTAAAATAATTTAAGTAAATTTTTTTCCTCATTACTGTACACACAGCACCCCATATTGACAGAAAAAAACACAGAATTGTTGACATTTTTGCGGATTTAGTAAAAAAGAAAACTGAAATATCACATGGTCCTAAGTAATCAGACCCTTTGCTGTGACACTCATAAATTTAACTCAGGTGCTGTCCATTTCTTATGATCATCCTTGAGATGGTTCTACACTTTCATTTGAGTCCATCTGTGTTTGATTATACTGATTGGACTGATTAGGAAAGCCACACACCTGTCTCTATAAGACCTTACAGCTCACAGTGCAAATGAGAATCATGAGGTCAAAGGAACTGCCTGAAGAGCTCAGAGACTGAATTGTGGCAAGGCACAGATCTGGCTAAGGTTACAAAAAAAATTTCTGCTGCCCTTAAGGTTCCCAAGAGCACAGTGGCCTCCATAACCCTTAAATGGAAGACGTTTGGGACGACCAGAACCCTTCCAAACTGAGCCGTCCCAGGACACTACTTGCCCAGAGGAAAGTACCTAGTAAAATATCAACTAACATTAATGTTATAGGAAGATCTGAATTCCAATCCTGTAGCCAAAAATGTAATGGTCAAATTTATATGGTAAAATTCAGTAAAATCATATGGAAAGAAAACTGAAGTGTATATGCTGCATGTGCCATTATGCAAATGAATGATCTGATGTGCATTTTGCTTTTTCAACAGATTGAAATCATTTGAATAGAAAAGTGGTTGAAATTAGACACGAGTATGATCATGAATGGATGGATGTATGGATCTTTCCTTTCTGGCTAGAGATATTATTTATTTTTCTGATAAAACAAGACTATTAAGTTATTGGAAAGAATATCTAGCCTCCTTTGATGATTCATATTAAATTATATAAATTTAGTAAGCGTTTATTTCCTTTCTGGCTCCACTTTGTAGATGAATAGCAGCAAAGGCATTTTTGAGGTAATGAGGCAGCTAGTACTCATTAAAATGCTAACAAAAAAAATGGCCCTATTGAAACTAACTAATAGCTGGTTGGTTACAAAGGTGATGCAGGGAACGGACAAGAACATATATTTATGATCTCTGGATTGTGCAGTAATTATTTGAGTGCAAAAAGCATATGAAGCTTTTATATTTATATTCAAGTGTTTCATTAAGTCTTTAATGTCCTAAACCACTCGAATGCTGGAGTCTTCCTGTTTTAACAGGTGTTTTTTACTAAATGAAAAAAGTGCCAATCCTATGTACTTGATGTAGAAGTGATCTGTTCACATGGTGTTTAGTGTGATTTATTCGTAGTGGATCCCGTCAACTCTGGTGTTTGTAATTTGTGTGCATGGATAATATTTTCACTGTGGTAATCAACCTATAATATTTTTTGAAGTGTGAGCTGTTTGATGGAGATCTCAGTGTAATTTTTTCTGCACCTCTGCATGGATGTTCAACTGGTGTATTTGTATCTTAAATGGACAGCTGGATGGTTTTGCAACTAATAATAAAAATAACACATTTGTGGCCATTTTGCTTTTTTATTTAATAGTTTGATCAATGTACTTCAATTTTAACACTGCTGATACTCTGGTGGTGCATTTTGTATTTCCAGTAAGAATGGTGACGTTGAAGTCTCTTTAGTTATTATTATTAACTACACATGATTTGTGGTAATGTTTCATATGTGGATAATGAATTTATAATAAGGAAGGAAAATAGACTTTTCAGAACGTTCCAAATGCAGATGTTAGTATATCCATATAACTGATATTAAAATATTAATATCAAATCAAGGTGGTGTAGCATTTGGACCAATCAGACAAACATTGTTCATAGATTAAGAAACAGTTATTCATTAGTAAACAAATAATACCAGACCCTCTCACACAATAAAACATTACTGGGTGCCAGGCATATATGGACTGACCCAGGCCTGGTACCATGGCAACCTGGGACACCCTCAGCAAAGACCAGATAAATTTAAGGCCCTAAGGCATGGTGAGCTTCTCCCTCTAACCATCCTTCAACCATAGGAAAAAACATAATGCCTAAAAATGGACTCTTCTCTAATTCATAGGCAAACCTTTCTTTGAATGAACACACACATACTTCATACTTCATTGTGTATGTTGTTACTGTCCTTGTACATTGTCTTTGGATGTATACTGTTTTATGCATGCTTATGATAGAACCACTCATCGTTCACTACACGTTCATGTAATCTTACCTATGCCATGTTTAGTATCTATGAATTAATTTTCTGATGATCTAAACGAGAGTGTATAATATATGTTGGTACATAGCAATATATTAGTGTCCTGAGAATCTATAGTAATTTTTGCATCAACATCCCAATCGAATTACATATGCAAAATCCCATGATCTGAGACAAAGAGTCCTAAACTTCCCCAACAAGTTCAAGACACCATTGGCCTTTAATCCCCAGAGGTGTGACTGATAGAGGATTAAAGGCAAACCCATCCAGCGACCCCCCCAGTCGGCAGTTCTGTTATGGTGCTTTTCCACTGCGTGGTACGACTTGGCTCAGTACGGCACGGCATGGTTCGGCTCGGTTTGCGTTTCCACTGCAGCTTAGTACCGCTTTAGAGTTGGTGGGATTATTCACATGTCGTTAGTTGCTTCGCCTCTCCTGCCACGACTTCTGAATAACTTTTTCATTCCGTGTCGCCCCATCATGCTCTCGCTGGATCTGCTCCTCTGCTTTCAACGAGAGGAATGTCTGTAGGCCTGCTTCCTCAACAGACCACGAAACAGCCCATTTTTGGTTGTTAAAAGGTGCGCTCGTTCAAAACGGTTGAGTTCGATCCTTCGCTGGCTGTGATGATTCATAGGTCAGGGGCAGGTAAGATTCTCTCGGCCAGTCAGTGATCGCAGAGTTTACCGTCATGTTTTGTAACGTATGGTTGGAAAAACCCTTGGAACTCAACCGAGGGTGGTACTAAAAAGTACAAGGTACCCGGTACTGTACCAGTGGAAAAACCCCCCAAAAGTGAACCATATGAACCTGTACCATGCAGTGGAAAGCGCCATTAGTTCTGAGAGATGGCGGATGCTGAGTAGTCTTCTAAGGACACCCTAAGTGGCAGGCCTCGGCCTTGACTTTCAATTCACCAAAGATCCTAGGATCTCAGATGTCTCGCTTAGCTCTTTTTCACTTTCCACTGGGAAAAAACTCCCAATCACCATCGAGTCAGAAAATCTTTGGAGTTCATCACTCTTCAAACCCGGAAAAAGAAAAAGAAAGTGATCCAAGGTCCAAAACCTTTTGAAACCATCACGGACTTCAGACGAGACGGCCTACGGACACTCGTCAAAGACAAGGAATGCAAGTATTGTACATTTAACTAAACAGAGGTTTAGTATAAGCTATAGACCCCGTTATAAATGGTGCTGATGGTTTTACTCAGGTGGTTAACTGACTCTTTTCATAGCTTCATTCTCTGGTTTTCCTGATGGTTTCATCCATCAAGTCTCATTTGCCCTTTCCCACGTATGAGTGATAGTTTGTTTGTTAGACTAGTTTGTGTTAATGTTTAGTTAATAAAACTCTTGTGCAAAAATTACACGAGTTTCTGATTCTGCTGTGAATAATGCCTTTATGGTTTGATCCGTTGCGACCTGCTCTAATGACTTATTGGCTACTGTAAGAAGGTTGTTTACTGTGGCCACGAAAATATCATTTCTTAGAGTTGATATGAAATTACACTAAATGTTCGCTGGACGAACAGATTGGTTGATGGCAATTTAATTCTGCTACAGTTACTACTGGCAGCTGATATAAATAATTGTAATTAATCATAATTAATTGTAATTATTTATATACATTTCCCTTTAGAGCTAATTTGCTACAGTGGTTATGACTTATAAATTAAAGAGTTAGAAGTATTGAATTTTACAGAGGCCAATATAACTAACCGTAATAAAATAAGAAGATTTTAAGAAACTTATGATTATTAAATATTAAATAATTTTAGAGGAAATATCACTGCAAAATGGGGTTGAACCGAAAATGAGGGACGAATAGACAAAAACAAATTTAGCATTTTCTTCTAAACTATTATCTTATTTCTCATAAATAAGCATTTTAGGAGACAAAACGGAAATCTTTCATAAGAAAAATAACCCGTTTGATTGTCATGGTGATGAATGGTGACATGCAAATTGGCTTATATTCTGAAACGTAAATACAATTTATGATCAAAAGATTGTTCAAAAGAAAATTTTGTTAAGTCTTTTATGCAAGGAGAATCACCTGGTGACATGAGACAAAAATGAATGAAATGAAATCATTCTTCAGTTATAATTGTTATCCTGTGATGAACAACAACACTCACGTAAGTCATTAGCCATTGTTATGAAATATGTGTATCTGAGACCTCTGTCCACTAAAAAAAGTTTCTGGGGCTTCTAGAAAGGTTTCTCAGCAAACAGAAATGTTCAAAAGGGGCTGAAAAGACCAGGTATCTCTTTCTGGTAAACAGATAACAGCAGAGGGTCATCTGTCTTCGCTGTCCGCCTGGCCTCCACCTCATTAGGCCAGAGGAAAAAAGGAGCGAGAGAGCCGAACAGAATCAGAGCAGAAAGACAGAGAGGTAGTGCACACCTGTTTTTCCAAATGAGCCATCCATAGTTTCCCCCCTCTCTCCGAGCTTGTCTCTATGACAGCCGTACTAAACAACCCATTTCTGCCTCTTTTCTTCAATTTCTTCAACTTTCCTGATTGGATTCAACGTCCTTTTCAGTAAGGCTCTGTCCACACGGATCCGGCGTTTTGGGAAACCGATATTTTTTTTGAAACCGGGTCCCAGAGTGGAAAAATCTGAAAACGCCACCCTTGCGTTTCCGTGTGGACAGCGAATCCGTATATTTCCTGTGAGATGATGTTCCTCAGACCACGCCTCGCCCCCTAGTCGCAGCATTGGCTGCCTACTGCTCTGGGTGTGTGTTCACAGTGTTTGTGTGTTCACTGCTGTTTGTGTGCACTTTGGATGGGATAAATGCAGAGCACTAATTCAGAGTATGGGTCACCATACTTGGTCACATGTCACTTCACTAGTCCAAGTCTTCTTCTCCATTTTTAGTGTATCTCTGTGGCAGAATTACAGCGCCACATACTGGTCTGGCATGTGTACAACATCGTTTTGTGTCGGTTTTGTGGTTTTCGTGCAGATATTTCTTGAGACGAGGGGGGAAAAAAAGATTGGATGGGGAAAGCTCTGGCTTCGTGTGGACGTAGCCTAAGTAATGCCCATAGTAGCATCTTCAATTACCATTTCATACATACAAATAACACTAAACACTAAAGATCTACTACACAGCAAAATCCCCAGAGTTAAATCAACTATGCTCAGAGTACATATTGTCCCAATCTACAGAGTGTTAAAGTAACACTGAAGCAGAGTTACTACTGTTAAGTATTATGTGATATGTTTTCATGTCTAAAAGCCTGAGCTGTAGTTGTTCATCTTCAACATTGTTAACAGCGGGTTTTCTTTACTAATACTCACTCATCAATTAATTCATTGCTTAATTATCCCATTAACTTGAACTCAGCTTCAGTGTTACTTGAACACTCTGTAGATTGGGACAACTCTGAGCAGAGTTGATTTAACTCTGGGGATTTTGCTGTGTACAAGCGTCACTATTAGAAATGCATAATTCAGCTACGAGTAGAACCACAATTGAGTGAACACAGCTTTTATTACGCTGTTTTCTGTAATAATTGATTATGATTGGTTGATCATGCAATAAGATATGCCAATGTTAGCTGTCGCCATGCAACTGAAACCGGGTCGACTTTCATGCACATAAATGTATGTCTGCAAGATGTCTGTTAAAGATCGCTTCACCTGGAAAGTATCTGCTGTGTACAAACATCTGATAAACGTCTTAGAAAAAGAAGTTTTTCATACATTCTAAATCATAAACATCTTAAAGAAATTTTCTAAACGTATATTTGACATCTGATAGGAAACATCCTGTAGACGTTTTGCAGATGAGCAAACACTCTAAAAATACATCTTGCAGATGTAAATGCAAACGTCAAATAGACGTCTCCATGATGTACGTGTGCTATCAGGGAATATTTTTTATTGGTAAGTAGCTGCGTACCCGAATAATGTACAATTAGTCTTTAATGCTCAGTAAACCCAAAATGTATTTTTTTTTCAATTTTTTAAGATAACCAATAGATATGTGTGCCAGAAAATACATTTTGTATTTTTTTTTTCTAACTGATACTTATGTTCATTTGCGTCTACACTAGTAATCTTGATAAAATGTCGCAGAAGGCACGGTTTCATTTATCACAAGAAATGGCACATTATTCAGGGGCATACAACAACTACTTCCTCACGACTTGTGATTAAAAACTCTTCAGTCTTTATCAACATGGTGATTTGTTCAAGACGTTTTTGTGACATTAAAGCCGCCTTTGTGTAGGATTACACTTGCTACAGCCTTTCTCCACCTCTTGACATGATGCTCTTTGAAAATGCCCTCTCACACAGTTCAGAAATGGATTTTTCGTGTATTATATTGGAACTTGGGGTAATATGTGTTGTAGCATGAACTCTTTGACTTCTGCTGGAATTAGTTTTTCACAAGGTTTTTCATAATAGAATGATAGAAAGGAATCGGAAATCAGTGCTTTTCTGAATACGTTGTTATTCTGTTTACTTGCTGGTGAGGATGTTTTTGGCTTTTGGAAAGCATCCACGAGAAATCTGCAATTTTATGTCAGATCATCAAACCTCTGCCGTATGTTTTTTCTCTATTATCATCAGGGGCAGATGTTCCTGGGGTTTCCATGGGAACGCATGTCACTCTGATTTAGATTGGCCGGTTGTTGCCTGTAGGTGCAATAAAGTTGAACTGAGAGGAGGCCTGTGATCGCTGGAGTGAGCTTCATTACTCACGCTGGATGGAAAGACAAGAGAACACCGTCTAAGACAGTACAGGTCATCTTAAAAGGTCAAGATTGTCGAGAGACAAGTGGAAATATCACAGTTGTCTATGTAAGTGATGCATCTGTGAGAGTATTCTGGATAAATATTGAGCTCTGCAATATTCCAACGTAGACACTGAAAGTGTAATTAAATGTATTAAATTTAAATATATAAAGTGCATATTTTAATATTACATGTAATAAATTTGTATTTCTTGTAATTAATATAATATTATATTTTTAAATAAAAAAAAATACCTGAGTATTTTTGTAAGGAAAAAATATCATAGATTCTGTCCATTTATCACATCATAAACCATGTCTGGCTATGATACCCCCCTTTCATGTAAAAATAATAATAACTATAATATAATATAATAGTCAAGTAAATAAATAAATAACCTTAATATTGCCCATGGTACTTTAGAGTATTTATTATGATTATTTATTAATTTAATTATTTTGGCAATTTAATCTGTAGACTACACATGAATATTTGAACAGAGGTATACAGCAGTGGTAAGACAGTAACATTTTGGATGCTAGACCCACATTCATTGTTCATTTTTCCAAGATGGAACAAACTGTTCCAGTAGCAGTTCATCCTGCATGATATGTCAGACCATCTTGAATGGCCGTCTCTCCCCATTTCATTCCAGCACATGCAAAACAGACAGGCAGCAGCCCCTTCACTTGCTCCCCAACTCTGTTGTTGCCATAGCAATCCCCCAGCCAATAAGAGCCTTTACCTTTTGCTCCCTGAAACCAAAGGGAAGCACATGAATATGTGGTCTCACAGCAGTGGCGATGATGCTGGGTCTTTCTTCTCCACAGTGGGCTTTTGAATGCAAACATGTTGAGCTGTTTAAAAAACGTTTTTACATTCAAAAAATTTTGCCTGTACAAAACTTGCGTACTGAGCCCACCCCTAAAGCCGTGATTGCAATTTCATCGACATTTTGCGGGCAAAAAACTTGTCCGATGTCTATTGTCCAAAAAATTTGGAATGTCTGAAGCACAGCTCGCACAGAAGTCACTTTCAAACCAAGCAGATTTCTGCTGGTCAACAGCCCAATGTAGCAAATTTGCCAAATCTGCATTGGGAAATCTTTCAAAATTCTTGATCGCGTTCATTTCTATTGAAATCACTGGATTTCGCCAAACAACGTTTAATGTGACCACACCTTAAGTCTCTATAATAGAGACTGTCTGAAATGTCATGAAATGATGTATGACCATCCACTCATTACCAATCAAAATGCATTTAATTCATTTAAATGCAAATGTGGACTTTTTTTACAGGTCCCTTATTCACAAGTTTACATAATTTATGCATTCGGCAGATGCTTTAAAAACCAATCTACAGTGCCTTCAAGGTAAAAGTCCCGTGGGATCAAACCCATGATCCTTGTGCTGCTATAATGCAATATTCTACCAATTAAGCTACACAAATACCAAATTATAATGCAGAAAAAAGGGCATAATGCATTAATACAAGAGTTTCTGTGGCATGTCCTGCTGTCAGTAGGGGAGCTAATTTAGTAAACGCTCTTATGGGATCGTATTTCATGGAAGTGACAAACAACCGATTCGGTTGGAGGACATGTTGCTATAATATTATGGTCTTTAGCTACGACTTGGGTTTCTGCCACGGAATTAAGAAAAAAATTTAAATAAAAAACAAGTAGTTGCGACTTTATCTCACATGCAGTTTTGGGGGGGAAAAAATTAAAATTGTGAGATATAAGCTCAGAATTCTTACTTTTTTCTTGCATTTCCAAGTTTACATCTCACAGTTCTGAGTTTATATCACAATTCTGAATTTATATCACACAATTCTGAGTTTATATCTCACAAAAGTCTGAATTGTGAGATATAAACGAAAAAAAAAAAAAAAATGTCAGAATTGTGAGATAAAGTCACAATTACCTTTTACATTTTTTATTCCATGGCGAAAACCATAGATATGTTATAGATGACCTATTAGCGTCTATTTCTATGGATAGCTATACGTAAGCTGTCCGCCGTATTGGAATGGTCAAAGCAGGTCCATGAACATGAACACTGAGAGCAAGTGACTGTGCCTCTGCAACCTACACTCTTAAAAATTAAAGGTGCTTCAAAAGGTTCTTCAAGCTATGCCATAGAAGAACCCTTTTGGTTCCACAAAGAACCATTTAGTCAAAGGTTATTTAAAGAACCATCTATTTCTTACCTTTTTAAAATCTGAAGAACCTTCTTTCACCTCAAAGAACCTTTTGTGAAACAGAAAGTTTCTTCAGATGGTAAAAGTTCTTTATGGAACCCTTTAGACAAAAAGGTTCTTCTATGGCATCGTGAAGCACCTTTATTTTTAAGAGTGTATTTAAACGCATATATGAATATCTATATCTGCAGTAGACTTTACAGTAGATGATTTTGCTAAACTAACACAGTACAACAAGACGAAGCCGTTAGCTTACACGACATTTAAAAGGCACTATAGTTTAAAAACCAGTAAAAGTATCGATTTGGCACCGGTATAGAAAAAAACCCAAACGATACCCAACCCTAATCATAGCCTCTGTACAGCTGCGGGGAAAACAAAGCACATTTGTTTGATTGCGCCATATGCACAGCTAAAGAGAATGATGCTGAATAACAGAAATGAGTGAATATTTATTTATGCGGTTGCTAGGGTCTAGACTAGACAAAAGAGCCCACTCTCAAGTGTCAATGCTTAGATATGGCTAGGATTTTCTTTTGCCAGTTTGAAATCTTTTGCCGGACGAAATCATAGTCTGATCACTTAAAGTTTAAAAGCTGCTGATTAAAGTTTTTTGTGAATCTTGACTTTTAGGCGACAAATTTGACTTTTTTGGGGCCTCCAAATTTTTGAAGATGTCAATCTGAGGGCATCATTAAGGCAGTTACTTTTTTTTTTGAGATGCTAACAGTGGAAGAACAATGCTAATAAAGAGTTTAAGATTCTAAATATCACTTAAACTTTTTAGCATGCTAATATTTGACATTTAATGGTAAACAGGAAAGGCTGTATAAATGCTATTATAGCTATTAATATTATGAATAAGAAGATTTAATGTTAACTATTAATCAATCAATCAATAATTTAATTAAATAAATTAAATAATTAGTCATGTTGTTATGTGTTTTTTAACATTTTAATTTCATTATTTATAATATTATTATTTAGGTTTCATTATTGTAATTAATTTTGAGTGTTAGTCAGTTTTAGTTTGGTAGTGATTTCCGTTCGTAATTTTAGTGATTCAGAACTTGAAATAACTGGAAACTGGAAATAAGAAAAAGGTAGTTTAGGTTTAGCTGTTCATCTAAATTTATATTTATTTATTTGCTTTATTTCGCTAACAACATGTTATAGTTTTAGTTTTAGTAAAAAATAAAAATATTTATTTATTTGTTTGTTTGTTTGTAATTTTGTAAATTTATTTTTGTTTTAGTTTTAACTCAGTTTTGGATTTATTTATTTCCAGTTAGTAATTTTAATGATTTTACCAAAATTTGTAAGTTTAGTTTAGTTTTTCCATTAATAGTCCATTTAATTTATTTCAGTTTATTTCAGTAAAACAAAAATGTGTAATCTTTTAGTTGTAGTTAACGACAATACCTTACTTCACACACACTGCTGATAGTTGCCCAAAAATGCTTATCATTCTTATGTCAAACTAATAATGATCTTTATTACTTTGTGGAACACAAACGTAGATGTTTTAAGAAGTTTAACTGTAAACAGCGCGGACCCCATTGGACGTTCACTGTGGACCGCATTTTTCAAATCTTGCAGAGGAAAGAACCTCATACACCGGTTTGGAGCAACATGAGGGTGAGTAAATTATGGAGATGGTCCTCACTGCAGAACACAAGATACAGGGGGCGTGATCCATACTCCCTCCCACGTCCATCTACCTAAACCCACCCCTCTCCACCCCTAAACCTCCCAATCCCACCCCTAGATGTTGATCCCAACCCGGCCCACAGGATCTTGCGTTCTGCAGTAGGGGGCTACTGAATTATGGACCTGAAATTTTCCTTTTGGGTGAACTATCCCTTTAAGTAAGAGTAATTTGGACTTTTCACTTGATCTAACAGGGTTCAGTGGGGTGCGTTGCATATCTGAATCAGGTTTGGCTGAAATATTACGCTTCACCAGGCCATTCCATTTGGAATGTCACGTCACATTTGAAACGTTTGGAACGAGAACGCAAATCAGCTTCCAAATCAAAATTCAGCCCAATACTGTATTCAAGCCCTCCACTGTTTCCACGTGAAAGCGCTTAAATTGCAATCAACTCTTTCCCATTTTTTCCGGTAATAAACGGGGCGAGGTGAGCGCGCAGTCATTGTTTGAGGTTGGGATTAATCAGCATCTATAAAATGTGGAGGGATTAATGGGACACCTCGCCGCTGCCATGGAGTCCATGTGGACACCTGTGAAATAATAACCGCCTGGGCGAGCAACAGGCAAAGCTTTAATTAGAGTATGGGGAGGGGGAACATGATGTACGGCGAAATGTATTTTGGCATCCCTTTTAACGCACTGCTTCCATAAAATCAAAGAGAATTATCTAACAATTGAACAGGTGTCCAAGGCCTCAAAGTGCCAAGGCTATATCCTCTCAATCTTTTATGTTATTAAAAACTTGCACAATAATTCCAGGTGTCTGCTTGCAGTCGAACCCCTGATTTATTAAGAGCAAATTGAGACATAGTTCAGTTAGATATCTCTGATTTCTTATCTTGTTTCTTCTTTCACTCCTGTCTGTGTGAAGTTGATGGCTGTGTTCCAAAATCTAGTGAGCTACCTAAGTAGGAAGCATTTTGAGACATGCTAAAGAAATTTTAAAGGGATAGATCATCTAAAATCACTGAACACGTCACACTTCACTTTTAAATGACAATTCTGTCATCATTCATTCACC